>JBBGZY010001246.1:600000-1077615 GCA_037952925.1 Lithobates clamitans | reverse complement strand
AGCCTAGACCATTCGTCTCCTAGCCAGTGCTGGTGGCTAATGTGATCAGCTCTCTCAATAAACGTAAACACAGGTTGATGACACCAGCATCTCCTCACAGGATGTGTCCCAACAGAATGAATCAGCCTTATCAGCAGGGGGCTGCTGGAGGAACCCCCCCTCCCTCTTCAGGGACACAGATCCACAGCAAGGAGTCCCCAACAGAATCAAACAACAAACAATATATACATATATACACGACTGAGTCCGATTAGTACAGTTCAGACCGGACCTCCAATTCACCCCACAAAGAGCACCGTTCCATTGAAAATCCAGGGCCCATAATCAAAAGGCAACAGGCTTGCATTCAGTCCTCTCCAACAGCCTCTGTCCCGGCTAGGTCTGTGACATTTCTCCCCTTTCGGCAGGAGACTAACACAGGAGGAGACCCCAGACGGGTTGACTCCGAAGTTAGTCCATAGTTCCAGTCCTCTACTGCCTGTACCCACACAGTACCCCAAACAAGTTGTTCCAAACAGAGTATTACTCACCCAACCATCCCCTGCCTCTCTCGGAGAACATGCCCACTGCTGGGGAGAGGCCTGGACTGGCCCTTCTCCCTGGAGTCCTTTCTGCCACTGGAGAGAAGACAGGGGGACTGGGCTCACTCCATCCTGCTGTTGGGGATCTGGGCCGACTGCCCAGCATCCCTGGGGTATACAGGTGGGGACTGAAGCCCCATCCACCGACACCAGATCAAGCTGCAGTTGTGAGGTGTTGACTGCGTTCTCTCCTTGGATCCTGATCTGCAGCTCACAATAGACTGTCACCTCCTCAACTTGGGCCTCCACAATTGCTGCAGGTGTGGGGCAGAGGTCTTGGACCCTCTGTCTGGTTGCCAGCACTTCTGCTGGGGATTCCGCATCCTCTGCTCCAGCTAACCGTTGGGGCAGGAGGCTGGCTTCATCCACTCCCAAACTGTGTAGTTGCCATTGGAAAAGGGAGCCGGCTGCTTCCTTTTCCATTCCCTCATCTATCTGCTGGGACAACATGTCGATGGTACTGTCTCCCAGGTGCACGGATCTTTGCTGGGGAGGAAAGTCCGCTTCCTCCACCCTGGCCAACTGTTGGGGAGGGACAACACACACCTCCTCTCCCTTCTCCGCCTGTATCTGCTGCTGGTAAGTGATTGCCACCTTCTCACCCTGAGCCTCCGAAACTGCCACAGGTGTGGGGCAGAGGTCTTGGACCCTCTGTCCGGTTGCCAGCACTTCTGCTGGGGGTTTGCTAGGTGGTTCCTCCTCTACAGAAATGTCTATTAAATCCCCAGTCTCTGGAATTGGTAAAAGTGTGGGACAGAGGTCTTGGACCCTCTGTTCAGTTACCAGATCTTCAGCTGGAGAAGTTTGTGATGCTGCTGGCAGAAAATCACATGTCCCTGTCAGTGTTGTGGGAGAAAGGCCGACTACCTCTTCTCTCAAGAAGGCCGAAGCCACTGTTGGTGCTGGGCAGAGCACAGTGAAGTTTGGCCCTGATAGCAGCTCTTCTGCTGGAGGCTCATCAGGTTGTTCTTCCTCAGCAGAAAAGTCTATCAAATCCCATGTCTCTGCAACTGATGTCTGGGGATATAGGTTCACCATCTTCTGTCCATGGAACCCAGAAGATGCTATAATTTCTGGGCAGAGGTTAGCAGAGCTCTGCCCTGTTGTCAGCACTTCAGGTTTGGGGACGGCAATCTCCGGATTTTCCACTGCCGATTCTCTGGCATGCTGCTGAACTTGTCCTAGCAGTTTCCTGTATGCCCTTTCCAGATGCTGTTCCTTCCTTAGCAAATGGTCCAGATCAGGTTTGAGCTCTGAGACCCCTGCAAGACCGAGCATAGCCTCTCTATATTCTCGCAGGTCCTCAAGGTCAGGTTCCCCTTCATCACCAAACATAAAATGATCTGTAAGGCTCTCCCACAGCAATCCAGGGCCTCCAAAGTCATATGCCTTTGGAGAGCATTCTGTTGTCTCCCCTAAATATCCCTCCTCTGCGTGCCATTGCAGAGCCCGATAACGATTGTCCAGCTCTATCTCCTGCTGGACCAACCTGTCCAACTCAGTCACCCATTGCTCCTGGGGCTGCTCTCCCAGGAATGCCATCCGCAATGCCCGTTGGTCACTGGCCCCTTGTTCTTGGGTTGGAAAGCACTTGCCCTGTTTTATACCAGCGAGATGGAGGGCTGCAATCCAGAGCTCCACCCGAATTTGCTGCCTGAGCTCCAGGTATTCATCCTTAGACACAGTCCTGGTGTATGTTGAAAGGATGATCCGTAGCAGCCCCGGGAACTCTGATGCCAGGTCCATATTTCCGCTGGGGTGACTGAAGTCTGCTATGCTGATCTTGGATCCAGTTGGAGGTTTGGATGTCCCAGACTGCAGGAAGCTTTCCCGCTGCTTGCCACCAATGTCACGGAACGTCCCACACTCCGCTTGAGTGCTTCCGTCATATACCGCTTCCTAAGTTCTGGAACACGAGTCCAATGGATCTGGCTATAGGAACCCCAAGAACTAGACAACACCAGTCTTGGAGTACATCAGAACTAACATTTTATTTGGTGATCTCACACACATTTATACAGCAGGGATGACTCAAAGCTAACCTAATTAACATGAGCTAATTTACTACAAAATGTACCCAGACCAGATGACAGACTTGTGGGCACCGAGCTTCACACATTAATATAAACACAATAGCTGGAGCTAATTACAATTAACAATACAAACAACAATCTCCCCCCTCCTCAGCCTAGACCATTCGTCTCCTAGCCAGTGCTGGTGGCTAATGTGATCAGCTCTCTCAATAAACGTAAACGCAGGTTGATGACACCAGCATCTCCTCACAGGATGTGTCCCAACAGAATGAATCAGTCTTATCAGCAGGGGGCTGCTGGAGGAACCCCCCCTCCCTCTTCAGGGACACAGATCCACAGCAAGGAGTCCCCAACAGAATCAAACAACAAACAATATATACATATATACACGACTGAGTCCGATTAGTACAGTTCAGACCGGACCTCCAATTCACCCCACAAAGAGCACCGTTCCATTGAAAATCCAGGGCCCATAATCAAAAGGCAACAGGCTTGCATTCAGTCCTCTCCAACAGCCTCTGTCCCGGCTGGGTCTGTGACAAGCATTACCACATTGCATTGGTTCATCATTTAGGGAACAGTTATTGGTAATATGACTTAATGCATGGCAGCGATAACATTTTATGTGTTCTGTACCCAGTCCTCTAAATGGCCTCAGAGACCTTCCGGACCCATTTGGCCAGTCTCCAAGTCCTGAGCTCATAGTCTCATTATCTGTAGCAACAGTCTTGTAATTTTTCCCCACACCCTTGAACCCCGGAACAGTCTTACTGGAACCTCTGGACAGTTTTTCACCCCTAGCACCACTGGGGTGGGGCACGGATGAGTTCAATAAGTCCTCAGCAGCAGTATATCTCTCCACTAGGTCCACCAACTGGTTTGCAGTCTTGGGGTACCCATGACTGACCCACTTCCTCACAGCGTTAGGCAAATACCAGTCCATGACCACATGCTCCACAATTTTAGGGCCTGTCAAAGTCTCTGGCTGTAGTCACTTCTTGGTGAGGTGTATCAAGTCAAACATTTGGGAGTGGGGTTGTTTGTCAGTACTGTATGATCACCAATGTACCCGTTGAGCCTGGACTGCAATGGTGACACCCAGGCATGCAAGCATCAGCTTTCACTGTCTCATAATCCTAGGCAGCATCCAGTTCCAAATAGCTGGCACGTACCATTTTCTGTTCCACCGGCAAAGGACCTAAAGACCCCTTCTTTCATTCCAGAAGGACCTTTGCAAACTGGCGGATTGCCTGCTGCTGCTGGCGATTCACCTCCTGCTGGGCTGCAGTGGCATGCAGCAGAGCTTTTACTACATCCTCCATCTTTTAACCTTGTTCAGGAAGATGCCCACCAAATCCACCATATGTCAGGGGTTATCTCAAGGGGGGTCACCTTCCCTGGGAAAAAGGCAGTCCAAACGGCAGGTTTTCCTAAAATCTGACTTGTAGCCAGTTTTATTGTAAAAGGTTGCATAAAAATAAAGTAAACAAAAACAGAAAATAAATCCTTGCCATCCAGGCACTAATGAAACATATGCAGGTTCGTAAAAAACAAATTATGCAAAGATAACAACTCAGCATTAACAGCGCTAACATATATCTAAAAATGTTCAGTGTGATAGAAAGGCATTCAGTGGACTATAAACATTGCACACATAAAAAGTGAGCTAAGTAAAAGTCCATGCAATAGTCCTTAAATAAGTATAAGGTGCCATATCCCATCAGAATTTAAAACAGCAAACGTTCCTTTCCTGAATACCATAACCAATCCACCTCGTGAGCACCCCTTTGGTGATGCACTCACCGCAATGAAGATAAAGATATGCTTGATATCTCCCCAAGGTTATTGAACACTCTCCAAAGGTTATCAAGGGTTACCAGAGCTCACTTCTGGAACAGCGAGGCTCACCGGGTGTTATATAGAAAAGCACAAGGGAATGCTCTGCATAGCATAATACTGTCATTTACTTAGAACACAACCCCCACATACATATTATGTTTATAGAGTAAATAAATAAGGACAGCGTGTAAACAATTAGCCTGTGCAACCCAGCGTCACGTCTTCTCACCACTTGCTGGAATTCCTAGAATCGCTGACCACGGTGAGACCCAGGATGATGTGCACTGTGATTGACAAGAAAGCCACGTGATCACGCCCTTACGCGTTTCGTAATCACGTCTTTGACGGAGGGCGTCGCAAAGCAAGGTCCATAAAGACATGAATGAGCAAGTTTGGGGTGGAGGAACTTGACTGGCCTGCACAGAATCCTGATCTCAACCTGATAGAACACCTGCAAGCCAGGCCTTCTTGTCCAACGTCAGTGCCTGATTTCACAAATGTTCTTCTGGATAAATGGTAAAACATTCCCATAGACACCATCCTAAACCTTGTGGACAGCCTTCCCAGAAGAGTTGAAGCTGTTATAGCTGCAAAGGGTGGGCCAACTCAATATCTAATCCTACTGACTTAGGCCTTGTACACACGGTCTGATTGTTGTATGACCGAGTGTCTGATTTTTGTCAAAAGTGCGTGTGCAGGTTTTTGTCTAGCATACTAACTATCCACAAATTGTCCTATTAACTCAATATTGAACCCTACGGACCAAGACTGGGATGCCATTAAAGTTCATGTGCGTGTAAAGGCAGGCGTCCCACTACTTTTGACAATATATTGTGTGCATATGTAGCACCCTCTACCAATAGGTAGGTGCTAGCATAGGATTGTTTGCTAGGGAAACTGTCAGCACAAGTAAAATGGAGTGGCAGGCAGCTCATGTGGGAGCCCTGACCAATCCCCAACTGGTATTGGCAGGGGGCGGGTCTCCTATATAAGCTGAGGTAATATGCTACTGGGAGAAGTTGTCAGCTGAGAGAAGTGGAGAATGGCGTACAAGTCAGCAGCAGGAGGGCACCCCATCTGGGGGGGTGCGCCCATTGCAGGAGGAGGCCCAGGGAGAGCTGTGAGGGTACTTCACCTTTACACTGTCATTGGTGAAGTTTGCATCTTTACACGGTCATTGATGTGGAATTCCTGGAGCAGAGTGGCAGGTGAAGCTGTCGGAATGTACGGTTTGGTTAAGTTCTCCCTCATGGACACAGGTCAGAGAAAGGTCAGTGAGTGTACCGCAGTGGAGGGCTGAATGTGGAGACATGCCAGGAAGTCTGTGAGGGAACTTTGCCTTTAGACAGTCATTGACAAAGTCCTAATCATTACACGGTCATTGATAAGGAGTCCTGGATCAGAGGAGAGACACAGGATTTGCAAGCTGGGCTAGCTGGGAACAGTAGTCCACCATTCAGAACATGCTTTTAAACTACTAGGCCTCCGGGGAGAGGTACTGCAGGCCTCTGGCCTAGTATCAGCAAGCAACCAGAGTCAGCAGGAGAAACTATTCAGAGTGGGTTCTCTTGCTTAAAAAGCTGAAGCAACCCTGCATAGTCTATCTCAAGGGAGAAGGCCAATATAGGGTTACATAGTAGAATTCCACAAGTGGGCAGCCGACACTGGCTGGAATGAGCCTGCCTTGAAGTACCAATACCGTCATGGTCTGTCTGAGGTCCTTAAGGACGAATTGGCTAGGATAGAAACTTCAGCCTCTCTAGAGGAGCTAATCCAGTCGGCCACCAAGTTGGATAGGCATCTACGTGAGCGGCGCTCGGAACGTTTTCAGGGGCCACGACCTGGTTGGACACCCTCCAGGCCAATGTCTATCCATTCTCCATCTCCAGCTGCTGCCACCTCCTCGGCTCCTGATGCCGAGCCCATGCAACTCGGACTGGTCCGTGCTCATCTGACTCCTGAAGAGAGGCAACGCAGACGCCAATCCAATCTGTGCCTGTACTGTGGAGGCTCTGGTCATTTCCTCCGCAGCTGCCTAGTGAGGCCTAGTAAGTCATACCTGCAAAACACTGTGAATTACCAAGCCATAGGTATACCCAAGACTTAAGTTTTTCTCCTTATCTCTCTACAGCTACCGGAAAAGGAAACTCGTCTGCCAGCTATAATTGATTCTGGAGCTTATAGCTGCTTCCTAGACATCTCACTGGCCCAAAACCTTTATATTCCTCTTCAGGCTAAAGCCCAAAGTCTCCTGGTACATTTGGCTGATGGGTCTCTTCCTCGTTCTGGACCCATCACCCGAGAAACCAAGCCCATCCTTACCTCCACCGACTCAGGCCATCAAGAGTTCCTGCGTTTTGACCTCATCCATTCACCTATCTTTCCTGTAATCCTAGGCCTGCCCTGGCTCCAGGCACATGAACCTCAAATTAACTGGAAAACTAAGGAAGTGTTCTTTTCCTCTCAAAACTGCTCCCAGCACTGCTTCACCCCGGCTTTTAGTACTTGCTCAGCCATCTCACCTATGCCTGACAATCTTCAACACATCCCTTCAGTATATCTTGGATTCTGGGATGTGTTTGACAAACAGAAAGCGGATTGCTTACCGCCTCACCGGCTTTACGATTGCCCTATTGACCTCCTTCCTGGCTCAGAAGTCCCATTTGGCTGCACTGCCATGTGTGGATTACAGACAACTAAACAACATAACGGTAAGAAAAACGATATCCACTACCATTCATTCCTGAACTGCTCCAATGAATTCAGTCAGCCCAGATCTTCTCTAAACTCGATCTTCGGGGTGCTTACAATCTCATCAGGATTCGGGCCGGGGATGAGTGGAAGACCGCCTTCAGATCCAGGTTTGAGCATTACAAGTACCTGGTGATGCCTTTTGGGCTATGCAACGCCCCGGCCACTTTCCAACATCTAGTCAATGACATCTTCTGAGAATACCTTCACGACTTCCTAGTCGTCTACCTGGACGATATTCTCATTTTCTCTGCTACCATTGAGCTTCACTGAGTCCATGTTAAAAAGGTCCTCACCATACTCAGGAATCATAAATCATACCTCAAGGCTGAGCAATGTGAGTTTGAGAAGACTGTGGTGGAGTTTCTGGGATTCATCTCATTGCAACCCAATGGGGTCGCAATGGACCCAAAAAAGGTCAAGGCAATTCAAGAATGGCTGGCCCCGTCAGACAAAAAAGGTGTACAATGGTTCATCGGGTTCGCTCTGGGCCAAAGAGAAAATTTTCGTTCCATGGGATGTAAAGCCTCTGACCCTCAAAACCTTCCATGATCACAGATTCTCTGGCCATTTCTGAACAAGAAAGACTGCTGAGCTGATCTCCCGTTCTTTCTGGTGGCCAGGGTGGAGACGGGATTGTAAGGACTATGTCTCTTCTTGTTTACATTGCCAACGGAATAAGGGTCTAAACACTAAATCTTGGGGCCTACTCAAACCCTTGCCCATTCCGGAACGACCATGGGCGGAAGTATCAATGGACTTTATTGTGGACCTACCTGCTTTGGTGGGGTTTACCACCATCCTGGTCATTGTTGACCACCTCTCCAAGATGGCACATTTCCTGCCCATGGTGGGCACCCCCTCTGCTTCTGATACGGCTAATACCTTCCTCAAGGAAATAATTAGACTTCATGGTGTGCCCAAGAGCATCGTCTCAGACAGGGGTGTTCAATTTACCTCCAAGTTTTGGAAGGAGCTCTGTAAGACCCTGGAAATAAAGATGTGCCTCTCCTCTGCGTACCATCCTCAGAGCAACGGCCAGACGGAGAGAACAAATCAAACTTTGGAGCAGTACCTCAGTTCTCAGGATGATTGGGTGACTCTCCTACCATATGCTGAGTTCGCCTACAACAACTCCGTTCACTCCGCAGCTAACCAAACACCCTTCTGGGAAAACTTTGGATTCCATCCTCCTTTCCTCCCTAACATCATCTCTGAAATGTCTGTTCCTGCCGTACAAGACCGGATAGACTCCATCCTATCTAACTTCCAAAAGATTCAGGACACCTAACGGAAAGCTCAGGACAGTTATAAGAGACAGTATGACCGAGGAAGGAAGGAGAATCCGATCTTCAAAGCAGGTGAGTAAGTTTGGTTGTCAACCGCAAATCTCAGATTACCCCTGTCCTCACAGAAACTGGGGCCAAAATTCATTGGGCCTTTTAAAATTAAGAAGATGATCAACCCCATGGCATTTGAGCTGGCATTACCAACCTCTTATAGGATACACCCAGTTTTCCATGCATCCCTGCTAAAGCCTGTGGTGGCCAGTCCTTTCCCTTGGAGAAAGGAACTTCCTCCTCCACCAGTTGAAGTGGATAGGGAGAATGAATTTGAAGTGGAGTCTTTCTTGAGTTGCAGGAAGAGGGGCAGACAGCTCCAATATCTAATTCAGTGGAAGGGATACCCTCCCGAGGACAATTCCTGGGAGCCCGCTAGGAATCTCCATGCCCCACTTTTAATTCAAGCTTTTCATCGGGAACATCCTAAATTGATGTCCAGTCTGGGCATCCGGAGTCCGCCCCTTGGGGGGGGCACTGTCAGAGAAGGGTCTTCTCCAGCCACATTCACATTCACCCCGTTCTTGTGCGCGGTGGATTGGCACTTCGGCGCATGCGCGCGATAGCACATGGGTGCGCACGGTGACTCGTGCACGCCCATTGTGACACTCTGGCAGGGCTATTTAAAACGGCTCCAGTGCCCAGACGGGTTGCTGGTTTGTCATCAGCTCCTGTTAGTTCCTGCTTCCTGTTTATGCTTACCTGATCTCCTGTTGTGATCTGGACTGTTCCCACCACGCTACTTCTCTCCTGGATTTACCCTTGGCCTACTTAATGGACTCTGCCTTGCCTGCCTCCAGTGTTTGACCCCCGGCCTGTTTAACGGACTTGCTCTGCCTGCCACCAGTGTTTGACCCTCGTCCTGATTAACGGACTTGCTCTGCCTGCCACCAGTGTTTGACCCTTGGCCTGATTAACGGACTTGCTCTGCTTGCCACCAGTGTTTGACCCTCGGCCTGATTAATGGACTTGCTCTGCTTGCCACCAGTGTTTGACCCTCGGCCTGCCTATACGCACTTGCCTTGCCTATCACTTGTGTTTGACCCTCTGCTTGCTTACAGATTTGCCTACTCCACCCAGCATTGGGTACTCAGCCAGTTCCAGGACTCCTGCACCCCCAGACCCAGCTCTGCAGTCCTCCACAAAGGGATTCTATACCTGCTGGTGGCCTGTGCTCCTTAGTGCCACCCATTCCCTGTATCATCTCCAGGGAACGGGGTGAACGTAGTTTCAAGAGCGGACCACTCTTGGCATCTCAGCCTCGGTAAGTACTCTCCTGACAGATGCCTTTACTCCTGGGCCCAGGAGGAATTTTTGGAAATTAATTTTTCCACATCTGAGGACAGCTGTGATTTTGATGGGGGGTGAATGTAGCACCCTCTACCAATAGGTAGGTGCTAGCATAGAATTTTTTGCTAGGGAAACTGTCAGCAGAGGTAAATTTAGGCAGGCTTATGCTCTAAGCTAGGCCTGTCTGTTTTGATCTGGGGCAGGGAGTGGTTATAGCAGTGGTTGTGACCACCTGTACTGTATTTCTGAGGCACCTCCCCTGCTTTCAGGGAGAATGTTCTGGAAGAGGGGCAGGGTCTGAAACTGGAGTGGCAGGCAGCTCATGTGGGAGCCCTGACCAATCCCCAACTGGTATTGGCAGGGGACAGGCCTCCTAAATAAGCTGAGGTAACATTCCGCTGGGAGGAGCTTTCAGCTGAGAGAAGTGGAGAATGGAGTACTAGACATCAGCAGGAGGGCATCCCCATCTGGGGGGGTGCACGGATTGCAGGAGGAGGCCCGGGAAGAGCTGTGAGGGAACTTCACCTTTACAGGTCATTGGTGAAGTCTGCATCTTTACATGGTCATTGTTATGGAATTCCTGGAGCAGAGGGGCAGGTGAAGCTGTTGGAACATACAGTCTGGTTAAGTTCTCCATCATGGAATCAGGTCAGAGAAAGGTCGGTGAGTGTACCACAGTTGAGGGCTGAATGTGGAGACATGCCAGGAAGTCTGTGAGGGAACTTTGCCTTTAGACAGTCATTGACGAAGTCCTTATCATTACACGGTCATTGATAAGGAGTCCTGGATCAGAGGAGAGACACAGGATTTGCAAGCTGGAGAGACTGTGCGGAGTAGTGTCAAATCGATATGGTCTGAGGGCACAGGATTTGCAAGCTGGGCTAGCTGGGAACAGTAGTCCACCATTCAGAACATGCTTTTAAACTAATAGGCCTCCAGGGAAAGGTACAGCAGGCCTCTGGCCTAGTAGCAGCAAGCAACCAGAGTCAGCAGGAGAAACTATTCAGAGTGGGTTCTCTTGCTTAAAGAAGATGATGTGACAGGAAATGAATATGCTACAGTACAAGTTTGTGCAGGAGGAGAGAGAGTTCTGGGAACATCACCCTTACACGGTCAAGGGTGATGTCCTGATCTTTACACGGTCTGTCACGTACCTGGTGATGAGCCCGGAATGGAGAAAGAGACCTCTCTTGCATCCCTGACTCGCAGCCCCTGATAGAGGAAACAGGGAGCACGGGAGTCAAAGGTAGCTCGAGTGCCTGGTAGAATCAACAGCCGGTGGATGGATCAGGAAGCCTTCAAGGAACCAAAACAGAATCAGCAGGTCTTTGCAGCAGGAGACAGGAACCAGCTGGAACCAGGAACACACAGGAGCAGGTAAGTAGCACTGGATGCGGTGCACAGGAGAACCAGTGTCAGGAAAGATTCTCTCCGCTGGTAATATCAGCAATTTGGCGTGCAGTACTGAGGCCCACCAGCAGGTGTCTACTGGCAGTTTGGAGTTGTCAGAAGAGCTTTAACCTGCTGGTATTAAGTCATCTTTTGATCGCAGTACTGGAGTCCACCAGCGGAGGGATCTTGGCAGTGTGGAGCAGGTATTACCTTCTGCAATCAGGCTTCACCTGACTTCAATAGCAGCTTTGCATAAATACCCGGCAAGTGCACACTCATCTTGCCCTGGTATTGTCCTTGTGCTCTGACCTGCAGCCTATTTACCTGTTATCCTGATGCCTGATGCCTGTATTCCATATCCTGAACCTGTTATATCTGTTCCTGTATCCCTGGATCTTTGCCCTGCAGCTTGATCCCTTCCATCTTGTTCCCTGTCTGTTTACTCCTGGCCCCCCATCTGCTGATCTCCTGTTTATGACCCTGGCCTGGCTTGACTACGATTCTGGTACTCCCTTTTGCTACATATGCTGGCTGGTTTATTATCACTGTTTGGTTGTTTGGTTTGTTCACTCTGTTTGTATTGGTGGTGTGTTCATATGTATATGCATTTACCTTAATAAACATACTTCCACCCATTTATGTCTGGTTCAATCTGTTGCAGTCCACACAGTTCTGGTCTTATTTGGTATATGACAGTCAGGCAAGCCTGGGTCAAACCAGACAGACGGTGCAGGTACAGATGCAGCAGACAGGACAAAGTCACAGAGCAGGCCGGGTCGATAACAGGCAGGCACAGATGGACCAGAGGATAGGGCAGAAGTAGAGTCGTAGACAAGAGGTCCAAGGCAGGCAGCAGGCAGGGAAGGTCACAGGTCAAGCCGGGTAAGCACTGGATGAGATCAGGTCAAACAAGTAAGGCACAGGAACGCTGTAGATCAGGCAGCACTTGTCTGAGGGAAGAGCTGTGTTTAAACAGCCCGCCTGGCAGCAATGGCGGGAGCACTGTTCCTGAGCCTCTACTTCAAGCTCTTCCTCACCATCAACTACTATAGGAGCGGGGGACCTGTGGCTCGTCCTGGTAAAGGGATTGGAAACAGCAGGCTTTAGGAGAGAAACATTAAAAACGGGGTGTACACGAAGTGACTCTGGAAGTTCCAGCTCATAGGCCACCTCATTGATTCTTCTCTTTACTGGGAAGGGACCCAAAAATTTAGGGCCCAATTTCTTTAAAAGGGCAAGCAAGTCAGAGATTAATTGTAGACAGCCATACCTGGTCTCCCGGTTCCAGAATCAATTCCCCGTCTCTTCTTATTAAAAGTCTCTTTGTTAAGGCTTTGTGCTTGGGTCATAGTCTCTTGCAGCAATTTATTATTCATGCTGAAAAAATCCACAGTCATGGAAACAGCTGGTACAGAACATTCGGAAACAGAGTTGGGCAGGAATGATGAGTGATAACCATAGTTGGCGAAGAACGGGGTCTGCTTAGTGGTAGAGTGGGTGGAATTGTTGTAGGCGAACTCGGCCAATGGCAACAGAGAGGACCAGTCGTCCTGTGAGAAGGAGGAAAAACAGCGGAGGTACTGCTCAAGAGTCTGGTTAGTCCTCTCTGTTTGCCCATTCATTTGAGGGTGGTAAGCAGAAGAAAATGATAACTTGATACCAAGGGAACTACATAGGGCTCTCCAGAACTGAGAGGTAAATTGAACCCCCCCTATCCGAAATAATGTTGGCTTGAACTCCATGAAGTCTGACAATTTCCCTGATAAAAACTTGTGCAGTTTCAGGTGCCAAGGGTGTTCCTTTCAAGGGCATGAAATGTGCCATCTTGGACAGCCAATCCACTACTATGAAGATGGCAGTATGGCCTTCTGAGGGGGAAGCTCAACAATAAAGTTCATGGAGATTGACTTCCAGGGTCTCTCTGGGGCAGGCAAAGGTTAGAGCAACCCCCAAGCCCTGGTTCTTTTACCCTTCTTGCGAGTACAGATGGCACAAGACTCCACGTATCTCTTGCAGTCCTTTGCGACTTGTGGCCACCAGAATGAGCTTTGCACAAGATCAGAAGTTTTGGATGCTCCGAAGTGCACGGCTAGTACATGATCATGGCAGAGCTCAAGTAAGGTGACCCGGAGACTTTCTGGAACAAAGATTTTGCCATTGAGCCAGAACAGACCGTCTTTCGCTAGCAACCCTGCTTCTGCAGAAGGGGGACTTCCAACGGAAGCTTGCTTAATCCGGCCTAAAAGATGTTCTTGTAATAAGAGAGAGTTTTCAGCTGGCAGGATAGTATCTGGAGAAGTAGGTACTTTGGGATCATATGGGACAAGGCATCCGGTTTTGTGTTCTTTGTCCCAGGTCTGTAGGTGACATGGAAGACAAACCTGGGAAAGAATAGTGCCCACCTGGCTTAGCGCGGTTTCAGCCTTCTTGCAGATTTCAAATATTCCAAGTTCTTGTGGTCAGTATAGATTAGAATCGGGGGGGGGGGCTGCTCCCTCCAGAAGGTACCGCCATTCCTCCAAAGCTGCCTTTATTGCTAACAGTTCTCGGTCCCCCACATCATAGTTTCTTTCAGGGGAAGTTAGCTTGCGTGAAAAAAGGAAACGGGAAATAGAAGAGCCTTGGGACCTTGTCGCTGTGAGAGTACTGTCCCGACAGCCACTTCAGACGCATCAACTTCCAAGACAAACGGGAGAGCCCGGTCAGGGTGTTTCAGCACAGAAGCAGAAGTAAAAAGTCTTTTAAGGGTATCAAAAGCAGTCTGGGCTTCGGAAGTCCAGTGGAACCGAACTCCCTGCTTGGTCAGCTGAGTGATAGGGGAAATGATGGCCGAAAATCCTTTAATAAATTTTTGATAAGAGTTTGAAAAACCCACAAACCACTGAACCCCCTTCTTATCGACAGGGACAGGCCACTCAAGGATAGCGGAAATCTTTTGGGGATCCATCTTTATGCCTTCAACTGAAATAATAAGTCCCAAAAACTGTATTTTCCGTTGTTCAAATTCACATTTTTCAGGCTTTGCTTATAAACCACGTTGTCGGAGTAGTTCTAGCACACACTTGACGTGTTGGCAATGGCTGTCAATGGAAGCGGAAAGATCAAGATGTCATCCAAGTAGGCGATGACAAATAAGTCCAGGTAGTCTCGGAAGATGTCATTTCTAAAATGTTGGAAGGTGGCAGGAGCATTGCAGAGCCCAAATGGCATCACAAGATATTTGAAATGTCCGTATCGGGTGCAAAAGGCCGTCTTCCATTCATCGCCTTTCCTAATGCGAACCAAGTTATAGGCCCCTCGAAGGTCTAATTTGGTAAAGATGACTGCTGTCCCAAGTCTCTGGAAGAGTTCAGGTACCAAAGGGAGAGGGTAACGGTTCTTTATGGTCACCTTGTTAAGCTCCCGATAATCGACACATGACATAGGGTATGGTCCTTTTTTCCATAAAGAAAATGCCAGCTCCCGCTGGGGATGTAGATGCGCAGATAAATCCTTTTTTAAGGTTTTCGTCAATATATTCTTGAGTGCAACCAGTTCCAGTTCAGTTAGAGCAGTGGTTCTCAACTCCAGTCCTCAGGACCCACCAACAGGCCAGGTTTGCAAGATAGCTGAAATAAATCACAGGTGATATCACTTGCTGCTCAGTGATTGCTGTATTCTAGTCTGCAACTCCCCAAGGTAATACTTAAAATCTGGCCTGTTGGTGGGTCCCGAGGACTGGAGTTGAGAACCACTGAGTTAGAGCAAGGGTCTCAAACTGGTGGCCCTCCAGCTGTTTCGAAACTACAAGTCCCATGAGGCATTGCAAGGCTGGCAGTTACAAGCATGACTCCCACAGGCAGAGGCATAATGGGACTTGTAGTTTTGCAACAGCTGGAGGGCCAGCAGTTTGAGACCCCTGAGTTTGAGGAAAGATTCTCCCAAAAGGTATTTCGGCTCCAGGTAGGAGCTTGATAGGGCAGTCATAGACCCGGTGCGGGTGAAGAGTCTCTGCGCCTTTTTTACTGAAGACATCCAAGAAGTCGTGGTATGCCTTTAGGACTGACTGGTGAGCTTCGGAATCAAAACACATCAAAGCTGCAGGCTGGTTGGCAGGTTTTGGAAGGCAATGTTGCAAACAATATGGAGAAGGGAAGGTAACTTTTCTGGTTGTCCAGTCAATGCAGGGATTGTGGGCCTGGAGCCATGGCATGCCCAGGATGACTGGGAACAGAGGCGAGGAAATGACATTGAGGCATAAAAGTTCCTGGTGAAGATGTTATGGTGGCAGAAAGAGGGATGGTTTCCTGGGTGACTGGACCAGACCGGGTAGACCCATCAGCAAGGTGTATGAGTGTCCTTGGGTCTTGGGGTGTAAAGGAATGTTATGCTTTGTTGCAAAAGTAGAGTCCACAAAGCAGCTGCATGCTCCCGAATCAATGATAGCGGGAACCTGGATGTTCTTTCTGGGGATCTGCAACAAGATGGAAAGAGCAAGATGAGAAGAAGTGTTGGTAACAGCAAGAGTTTGATCAGTAGAAGGAGGATGCCCCTTACGGATCTTGGCAGGGCAGGATCTCACATAATGCCCAGGTTCCCCACAATACATGTACAGATCGTTCATGCAATGACATTGGCGCTCTTCAGGTGTCAGTGTAGGACGTAGCATACCCAGCTGCATGGGTTCTGGTACATCTGGGGTAGAAGCAGACTGAACTGGTGGTGCGGTGTTAGAGAAACTGGGCACTCTTGGCAATATCCAGGTTGGACGTGTCTGACCTGTGGTTTTCTCAGATCTGCGTTCACGTAAACATCTATCAATCTGTATGGCTAAGTTAATAAGTCCATCCAAGTTCTGATGAACCCCTACTCGGGCAAGTTCATCTTTAAGGGGATCAGACAGACACAACCGTAACTGGTAGCGGATGGCAACATCGTTCCAGTTGGTATCTGCGCTCCAACACCTGAACTCTGCAACATAGTCCTCTGCAGCCCTACGGCCTTGTTGCAGTTCATGAAGAGTGGCTTCCGCCGTTGCTGAGAGCTGAGGGTCCTCATAGATTTGGGCCATAGCATCAAAGAATGTAGTCAGGTTGGTTAGTTCAGCAGGCTTTTGTTCAAGGCGGTGAACCCAGATCTGTGGTTCATTCTGAAGTAGAGAGATCACAAAGCCCACTTTAGTGGCTTCCAAAGAGAATGTCCGTGGCTGTAGGGCAAAGTAGAGCTCACAGGAGTTGCGGAAGACCCTGAACTTGCTTCGTTCACCTGAAAATCTCTCAGGCATTGGCACTCATGGTTCGAGGGTAACATCAGTACTGCTGGTGGAGCAGGCATGCTGGCAGAAGCATGTGGAGACCCCTGGGTCGTAGCACGCCCATTGTGACACTCTGGCAGGGCTATTTAAAACGGCTCCAGTGCCCAGACGGGTTGCTGGTTTGTCATCAGCTCCTGTTAGTTCCTGCTTCCTGTTTATGCTTACCTGATCTCCTGTTGTGATCTGGACTGTTCCCACCACGCTACTTCTCTCCTGGATTTACCCTTGGCCTACTTAATGGACTCTGCCTTGCCTGCCTCCAGTGTTTGACCCCCGGCCTGTTTAACGGACTTGCTCTGCCTGCCACCAGTGTTTGACCCTCGTCCTGATTAACGGACTTGCTCTGCCTGCCACCAGTGTTTGACCCTTGGCCTGATTAACGGACTTGCTCTGCTTGCCACCAGTGTTTGACCCTCGGCCTGATTAATGGACTTGCTCTGCTTGCCACCAGTGTTTGACCCTCGGCCTGCCTATACGCACTTGCCTTGCCTATCACTTGTGTTTGACCCTCTGCTTGCTTACAGATTTGCCTACTCCACCCAGCATTGGGTACTCAGCCAGTTCCAGGACTCCTGCACCCCCAGACCCAGCTCTGCAGTCCTCCACAAAGGGATTCTATACCTGCTGGTGGCCTGTGCTCCTTAGTGCCACCCATTCCCTGTATCATCTCCAGGGAACGGGGTGAACGTAGTTTCAAGAGCGGACCACTCTTGGCATCTCAGCCTCGGTAAGTACTCTCCTGACAGATGCCTTTACTCCTGGGCCCAGGAGGAATTTTTGGAAATTAATTTTTCCACATCTGAGGACAGCTGTGATTTTGATGGGGGGTGAATGTAGCACCCTCTACCAATAGGTAGGTGCTAGCATAGAATTTTTTGCTAGGGAAACTGTCAGCAGAGGTAAATTTAGGCAGGCTTATGCTCTAAGCTAGGCCTGTCTGTTTTGATCTGGGGCAGGGAGTGGTTATAGCAGTGGTTGTGACCACCTGTACTGTATTTCTGAGGCACCTCCCCTGCTTTCAGGGAGAATGTTCTGGAAGAGGGGCAGGGTCTGAAACTGGAGTGGCAGGCAGCTCATGTGGGAGCCCTGACCAATCCCCAACTGGTATTGGCAGGGGACAGGCCTCCTAAATAAGCTGAGGTAACATTCCGCTGGGAGGAGCTTTCAGCTGAGAGAAGTGGAGAATGGAGTACTAGACATCAGCAGGAGGGCATCCCCATCTGGGGGGGTGCACGGATTGCAGGAGGAGGCCCGGGAAGAGCTGTGAGGGAACTTCACCTTTACAGGTCATTGGTGAAGTCTGCATCTTTACATGGTCATTGTTATGGAATTCCTGGAGCAGAGGGGCAGGTGAAGCTGTTGGAACATACAGTCTGGTTAAGTTCTCCATCATGGAATCAGGTCAGAGAAAGGTCGGTGAGTGTACCACAGTTGAGGGCTGAATGTGGAGACATGCCAGGAAGTCTGTGAGGGAACTTTGCCTTTAGACAGTCATTGACGAAGTCCTTATCATTACACGGTCATTGATAAGGAGTCCTGGATCAGAGGAGAGACACAGGATTTGCAAGCTGGAGAGACTGTGCGGAGTAGTGTCAAATCGATATGGTCTGAGGGCACAGGATTTGCAAGCTGGGCTAGCTGGGAACAGTAGTCCACCATTCAGAACATGCTTTTAAACTAATAGGCCTCCAGGGAAAGGTACAGCAGGCCTCTGGCCTAGTAGCAGCAAGCAACCAGAGTCAGCAGGAGAAACTATTCAGAGTGGGTTCTCTTGCTTAAAGAAGATGATGTGACAGGAAATGAATATGCTACAGTACAAGTTTGTGCAGGAGGAGAGAGAGTTCTGGGAACATCACCCTTACACGGTCAAGGGTGATGTCCTGATCTTTACACGGTCTGTCACGTACCTGGTGATGAGCCCGGAATGGAGAAAGAGACCTCTCTTGCATCCCTGACTCGCAGCCCCTGATAGAGGAAACAGGGAGCACGGGAGTCAAAGGTAGCTCGAGTGCCTGGTAGAATCAACAGCCGGTGGATGGATCAGGAAGCCTTCAAGGAACCAAAACAGAATCAGCAGGTCTTTGCAGCAGGAGACAGGAACCAGCTGGAACCAGGAACACACAGGAGCAGGTAAGTAGCACTGGATGCGGTGCACAGGAGAACCAGTGTCAGGAAAGATTCTCTCCGCTGGTAATATCAGCAATTTGGCGTGCAGTACTGAGGCCCACCAGCAGGTGTCTACTGGCAGTTTGGAGTTGTCAGAAGAGCTTTAACCTGCTGGTATTAAGTCATCTTTTGATCGCAGTACTGGAGTCCACCAGCGGAGGGATCTTGGCAGTGTGGAGCAGGTATTACCTTCTGCAATCAGGCTTCACCTGACTTCAATAGCAGCTTTGCATAAATACCCGGCAAGTGCACACTCATCTTGCCCTGGTATTGTCCTTGTGCTCTGACCTGCAGCCTATTTACCTGTTATCCTGATGCCTGATGCCTGTATTCCATATCCTGAACCTGTTATATCTGTTCCTGTATCCCTGGATCTTTGCCCTGCAGCTTGATCCCTTCCATCTTGTTCCCTGTCTGTTTACTCCTGGCCCCCCATCTGCTGATCTCCTGTTTATGACCCTGGCCTGGCTTGACTACGATTCTGGTACTCCCTTTTGCTACATATGCTGGCTGGTTTATTATCACTGTTTGGTTGTTTGGTTTGTTCACTCTGTTTGTATTGGTGGTGTGTTCATATGTATATGCATTTACCTTAATAAACATACTTCCACCCATTTATGTCTGGTTCAATCTGTTGCAGTCCACACAGTTCTGGTCTTATTTGGTATATGACAGTCAGGCAAGCCTGGGTCAAACCAGACAGACGGTGCAGGTACAGATGCAGCAGACAGGACAAAGTCACAGAGCAGGCCGGGTCGATAACAGGCAGGCACAGATGGACCAGAGGATAGGGCAGAAGTAGAGTCGTAGACAAGAGGTCCAAGGCAGGCAGCAGGCAGGGAAGGTCACAGGTCAAGCCGGGTAAGCACTGGATGAGATCAGGTCAAACAAGTAAGGCACAGGAACGCTGTAGATCAGGCAGCACTTGTCTGAGGGAAGAGCTGTGTTTAAACAGCCCGCCTGGCAGCAATGGCGGGAGCACTGTTCCTGAGCCTCTACTTCAAGCTCTTCCTCACCATCAACTACTATAGGAGCGGGGGACCTGTGGCTCGTCCTGGTAAAGGGATTGGAAACAGCAGGCTTTAGGAGAGAAACATTAAAAACGGGGTGTACACGAAGTGACTCTGGAAGTTCCAGCTCATAGGCCACCTCATTGATTCTTCTCTTTACTGGGAAGGGACCCAAAAATTTAGGGCCCAATTTCTTTAAAAGGGCAAGCAAGTCAGAGATTAATTGTAGACAGCCATACCTGGTCTCCCGGTTCCAGAATCAATTCCCCGTCTCTTCTTATTAAAAGTCTCTTTGTTAAGGCTTTGTGCTTGGGTCATAGTCTCTTGCAGCAATTTATTATTCATGCTGAAAAAATCCACAGTCATGGAAACAGCTGGTACAGAACATTCGGAAACAGAGTTGGGCAGGAATGATGAGTGATAACCATAGTTGGCGAAGAACGGGGTCTGCTTAGTGGTAGAGTGGGTGGAATTGTTGTAGGCGAACTCGGCCAATGGCAACAGAGAGGACCAGTCGTCCTGTGAGAAGGAGGAAAAACAGCGGAGGTACTGCTCAAGAGTCTGGTTAGTCCTCTCTGTTTGCCCATTCATTTGAGGGTGGTAAGCAGAAGAAAATGATAACTTGATACCAAGGGAACTACATAGGGCTCTCCAGAACTGAGAGGTAAATTGAACCCCCCCTATCCGAAATAATGTTGGCTTGAACTCCATGAAGTCTGACAATTTCCCTGATAAAAACTTGTGCAGTTTCAGGTGCCAAGGGTGTTCCTTTCAAGGGCATGAAATGTGCCATCTTGGACAGCCAATCCACTACTATGAAGATGGCAGTATGGCCTTCTGAGGGGGAAGCTCAACAATAAAGTTCATGGAGATTGACTTCCAGGGTCTCTCTGGGGCAGGCAAAGGTTAGAGCAACCCCCAAGCCCTGGTTCTTTTACCCTTCTTGCGAGTACAGATGGCACAAGACTCCACGTATCTCTTGCAGTCCTTTGCGACTTGTGGCCACCAGAATGAGCTTTGCACAAGATCAGAAGTTTTGGATGCTCCGAAGTGCACGGCTAGTACATGATCATGGCAGAGCTCAAGTAAGGTGACCCGGAGACTTTCTGGAACAAAGATTTTGCCATTGAGCCAGAACAGACCGTCTTTCGCTAGCAACCCTGCTTCTGCAGAAGGGGGACTTCCAACGGAAGCTTGCTTAATCCGGCCTAAAAGATGTTCTTGTAATAAGAGAGAGTTTTCAGCTGGCAGGATAGTATCTGGAGAAGTAGGTACTTTGGGATCATATGGGACAAGGCATCCGGTTTTGTGTTCTTTGTCCCAGGTCTGTAGGTGACATGGAAGACAAACCTGGGAAAGAATAGTGCCCACCTGGCTTAGCGCGGTTTCAGCCTTCTTGCAGATTTCAAATATTCCAAGTTCTTGTGGTCAGTATAGATTAGAATCGGGGGGGGGGGCTGCTCCCTCCAGAAGGTACCGCCATTCCTCCAAAGCTGCCTTTATTGCTAACAGTTCTCGGTCCCCCACATCATAGTTTCTTTCAGGGGAAGTTAGCTTGCGTGAAAAAAGGAAACGGGAAATAGAAGAGCCTTGGGACCTTGTCGCTGTGAGAGTACTGTCCCGACAGCCACTTCAGACGCATCAACTTCCAAGACAAACGGGAGAGCCCGGTCAGGGTGTTTCAGCACAGAAGCAGAAGTAAAAAGTCTTTTAAGGGTATCAAAAGCAGTCTGGGCTTCGGAAGTCCAGTGGAACCGAACTCCCTGCTTGGTCAGCTGAGTGATAGGGGAAATGATGGCCGAAAATCCTTTAATAAATTTTTGATAAGAGTTTGAAAAACCCACAAACCACTGAACCCCCTTCTTATCGACAGGGACAGGCCACTCAAGGATAGCGGAAATCTTTTGGGGATCCATCTTTATGCCTTCAACTGAAATAATAAGTCCCAAAAACTGTATTTTCCGTTGTTCAAATTCACATTTTTCAGGCTTTGCTTATAAACCACGTTGTCGGAGTAGTTCTAGCACACACTTGACGTGTTGGCAATGGCTGTCAATGGAAGCGGAAAGATCAAGATGTCATCCAAGTAGGCGATGACAAATAAGTCCAGGTAGTCTCGGAAGATGTCATTTCTAAAATGTTGGAAGGTGGCAGGAGCATTGCAGAGCCCAAATGGCATCACAAGATATTTGAAATGTCCGTATCGGGTGCAAAAGGCCGTCTTCCATTCATCGCCTTTCCTAATGCGAACCAAGTTATAGGCCCCTCGAAGGTCTAATTTGGTAAAGATGACTGCTGTCCCAAGTCTCTGGAAGAGTTCAGGTACCAAAGGGAGAGGGTAACGGTTCTTTATGGTCACCTTGTTAAGCTCCCGATAATCGACACATGACATAGGGTATGGTCCTTTTTTCCATAAAGAAAATGCCAGCTCCCGCTGGGGATGTAGATGCGCAGATAAATCCTTTTTTAAGGTTTTCGTCAATATATTCTTGAGTGCAACCAGTTCCAGTTCAGTTAGAGCAGTGGTTCTCAACTCCAGTCCTCAGGACCCACCAACAGGCCAGGTTTGCAAGATAGCTGAAATAAATCACAGGTGATATCACTTGCTGCTCAGTGATTGCTGTATTCTAGTCTGCAACTCCCCAAGGTAATACTTAAAATCTGGCCTGTTGGTGGGTCCCGAGGACTGGAGTTGAGAACCACTGAGTTAGAGCAAGGGTCTCAAACTGGTGGCCCTCCAGCTGTTTCGAAACTACAAGTCCCATGAGGCATTGCAAGGCTGGCAGTTACAAGCATGACTCCCACAGGCAGAGGCATAATGGGACTTGTAGTTTTGCAACAGCTGGAGGGCCAGCAGTTTGAGACCCCTGAGTTTGAGGAAAGATTCTCCCAAAAGGTATTTCGGCTCCAGGTAGGAGCTTGATAGGGCAGTCATAGACCCGGTGCGGGTGAAGAGTCTCTGCGCCTTTTTTACTGAAGACATCCAAGAAGTCGTGGTATGCCTTTAGGACTGACTGGTGAGCTTCGGAATCAAAACACATCAAAGCTGCAGGCTGGTTGGCAGGTTTTGGAAGGCAATGTTGCAAACAATATGGAGAAGGGAAGGTAACTTTTCTGGTTGTCCAGTCAATGCAGGGATTGTGGGCCTGGAGCCATGGCATGCCCAGGATGACTGGGAACAGAGGCGAGGAAATGACATTGAGGCATAAAAGTTCCTGGTGAAGATGTTATGGTGGCAGAAAGAGGGATGGTTTCCTGGGTGACTGGACCAGACCGGGTAGACCCATCAGCAAGGTGTATGAGTGTCCTTGGGTCTTGGGGTGTAAAGGAATGTTATGCTTTGTTGCAAAAGTAGAGTCCACAAAGCAGCTGCATGCTCCCGAATCAATGATAGCGGGAACCTGGATGTTCTTTCTGGGGATCTGCAACAAGATGGAAAGAGCAAGATGAGAAGAAGTGTTGGTAACAGCAAGAGTTTGATCAGTAGAAGGAGGATGCCCCTTACGGATCTTGGCAGGGCAGGATCTCACATAATGCCCAGGTTCCCCACAATACATGTACAGATCGTTCATGCAATGACATTGGCGCTCTTCAGGTGTCAGTGTAGGACGTAGCATACCCAGCTGCATGGGTTCTGGTACATCTGGGGTAGAAGCAGACTGAACTGGTGGTGCGGTGTTAGAGAAACTGGGCACTCTTGGCAATATCCAGGTTGGACGTGTCTGACCTGTGGTTTTCTCAGATCTGCGTTCACGTAAACATCTATCAATCTGTATGGCTAAGTTAATAAGTCCATCCAAGTTCTGATGAACCCCTACTCGGGCAAGTTCATCTTTAAGGGGATCAGACAGACACAACCGTAACTGGTAGCGGATGGCAACATCGTTCCAGTTGGTATCTGCGCTCCAACACCTGAACTCTGCAACATAGTCCTCTGCAGCCCTACGGCCTTGTTGCAGTTCATGAAGAGTGGCTTCCGCCGTTGCTGAGAGCTGAGGGTCCTCATAGATTTGGGCCATAGCATCAAAGAATGTAGTCAGGTTGGTTAGTTCAGCAGGCTTTTGTTCAAGGCGGTGAACCCAGATCTGTGGTTCATTCTGAAGTAGAGAGATCACAAAGCCCACTTTAGTGGCTTCCAAAGAGAATGTCCGTGGCTGTAGGGCAAAGTAGAGCTCACAGGAGTTGCGGAAGACCCTGAACTTGCTTCGTTCACCTGAAAATCTCTCAGGCATTGGCACTCATGGTTCGAGGGTAACATCAGTACTGCTGGTGGAGCAGGCATGCTGGCAGAAGCATGTGGAGACCCCTGGGTCGTAGCGGGTGGAGAGAGGGCTTAAATACATTCCTCCAGATGGGAGTGGCTTTCTTGCAGACTCTTAACGGCCTGGGCCAGGCCTGCCAGGTGTAGACATAGTTCATCCATCGGAGAGGTTCCCTGCCCGGGCTCAGACATGGCTGCCTGATACTGTCACATACCTGGTGATAAGCCCGGAATGCAGAAAGCAACCTCTCTTATGTCCCTGACTCGCGGCCCCTGATAGAGGAAACAGGGAGCACAGGAGTCAAAGGTAGCACGAGTGCCTGGCAGGATCAACAGCCGGAGGATGGATCAGGAAGCCTTCAAGGAACTGAAACAGAATCAGCAGGTCTTGACAGCAGGAGACAGGAACCAGCTGGAACCAGGAACACACAGGATCAGGTAAGTAGCACTGGATGCAGTGCACAGGAGAGTCAGGTAAGCTGGGTCAAACCAGACAGATGGTGCAGGTACATATGCAGAAGACAGGGACGAAGTCACAGAGCAGGCCGGGTCAATAACAGGCAGGCATGGATGGACCAGAGGATAAGGCAGAAGCAGAGTCGTAGACAAGCCGGGGGTCAGAGGCAGGCAGCAGGCCGGGAAGGTCACAGGTAAAGCCGGGTAAGCACTGGATCAGATCAGGTCAAACAAGTAAGGCACAGGAATGATGTAGATCAGGCAGCACTTGTCTGAGGGAAGAGCTGTGTTTAAATAGCCCGCCTGGTGCCAATGGCTGTGCGTGCATGCCGACGCACGCTCCTACGCACACACGTGCACCCAGACGCCCGCAGGTGCGCACAAGCAGGTGAGGGACCACTGTTCCCAGCCAGTCTTTCCTGACACGGTCATTGATGAGGAAGTTCTGGAAGCAATAGTCTGCAGGAGTTATGCAGAGGAGGAGCAATGGTCTGCATGGTGATGCAGGAAAAAGACTGTAGCTGTTACACATGTGCATCATTCCTTCAGGTGTAAATTATGTGCTAACCTATAAAAATCTAGAAATATGATGGCAAAGTGATTTATCCTATGGGCATCCCATATACCCCTTTCCCCAACCAAGTTATACCCCTCAATAGGGATGAGCCCGATGTTCGAGTTGAACATAAGTTTGACTCGAATATCGGATGTGCGCCTGTTGGGGTGTTTGCGGCAAATTCAAAAGCCGAGAAACACCCTTTAAAAGTCTATGGGAGAAATCAAAAGTGCTAATTTTAAAGGCTTATATGCATGGTATTGTCATAAAAAGTGTTTGGTGACCTGGGTCCTGCCCCAGGCGACATGTATCAATGCAAAAAAAGTTTTAAAAACGGACGTTTTTTCGGGAGCAGTGATTTTTAATAATGCCTAAAGTGAAACAATAAAAGTAAAATATTCCTTTAAATTTCATACCTGGGGGTGTCTATAGTATGCCTGTAAAGTGGCCTGTAATGTTTCCGGTGTTTACAACAGTCCTTGCACAAAATGACATTTTCTAAAGGAAAAAAGTAATTTAAAAGTACTCGTGGTTATAATGAATTGACGGTCCCGGCAATACACATAAAAGTCATTGAAAAAAACGACATGGGATTCCCCCACAGTCAATTATTAGGCCCTTTGGGTCTGGTATGAATATTAGGGGGAGCTACCCCAAAGCACCCTCCCCATGTTGAGGTCATGTGGCCTGGTACGGTTCAGGAGGAGGGGGTGCTCTCTCGTCCCCCCTCTTTACCTGCAGCCTGCCAGATTGCGTGCTCAGATGGATTTTTTGGGGGATCCTCATGCTATTTTTTTTTAATTTTGGTGCGGGGTTCCCCTTAAAACCCATACCAGACCTGAAGGGTCTGATATGGATTTTGAAGGGGACCCCCACACCATTTTTTTTTAATTTTGGTGCAGAGTTCCCCTTAATATCCATACCAGACCTGAAGGGGCTGGTATGGAATTTGGGGGGACCCCCAAGCAATCTTTTTTTAAAATTTTGGTTTGGGGTTCCCTTTAATATTCATACCAGATCCAAAAGGGCCTGGTAATGGACTGTGGGAGAATCCCATGCCATTTTTTTCAATGACTTTTATGTGTATTGCGGGGACCTACAATTCATTATAGCCGCAAGTACTTTTAAATTTTTTCCTTTAGAAATGTCAATTTGTGCAGGGACTGTTGTAAATACGGGAAACATGCGCCACTTAACAGGCATACTATAGACACCCCCCAAGGTAGGACATTTAAAGGAATATTTCACTTTTATTGTTTCACTTTAAGCATTATTAAAATCACTGCTCCCGAAAAAAACGGACATTTTTAAAACTTTTTTTGCGGTCCCCAAACACTTTTTATGACAATAACTTGCACATAAGCCTTTAACTTGCATATAAGCTTTTAAAATTAGCACTTTTGATTATTCATGTTAATGTCCCATAGACTTTAATGGTGTTCGCGTGTTCGAACAAATTTTTTGCCTGTTTACATGTTCTGCTGCGAACCGAACCAGGGGGTGTTTGGCTCATCCCTACCCCTCAATAAACAAAAACAAAATACAGCAAATTACTTTTCATTGTCTCTGCAAGTGATATATGGGAGTCTGGCAGCGGGATGATATGGTGGATATTTGTTACTAGTGGTAACTACACCGCTACATATATATACTGACAGAAAGAGAAATGACACTGAGTTTGACCAGAACCGGAACGGGAAGTGACATGTCGACTGCTTCCTCCAACCAGAAAATGCTAGCTGACGAGTGTGTAGGGAAGGAGGGAGTATTATAGGCCAATGGCCAGCCTTCTAACTTGTAGTCAGAGTCTGGATACCGAGAAGAAGTTTCACCCCAAATACGGCGTCCTGAGGTGTGCCATGGTCATGTGGAACAGTATGCTTAAAAGAGGCCAAAAATACAAGAACTAGGTATAGCAATGTGAAGTTAAACAATCAGTCAAGCAGAGTAGCAAAAGCTTGTTTAACTTCCTCGTGGGGATCAGGAATATATCGACTGTAACAGGATGATTTCCAACGTCCCATCTATTTAATAACGTGGTACAGGACCCCTTGCTAGGATGCTGAGGACGCCGCCCCGATCCTAAAGAAATGACCCGAAAACTGTTTCAGATTTAATCCTAAATTAACAAGCAAAATTATAACATTTGAGATGAACTGTCTGGAATCCAGAGGTTACCTAGGTAAAGGGAGTAACGGGCTGCAAACATGGAGGAGAGCTAGTCCAAGACATCAACTGGATACCAGATAGTGTTAGTTTTGTAATAATTGCTAATGAAACCCTGACCCGTCTGTGGGTTTTTGTTGTTGGGTAGTTGAAGTGAAAAGTGATCAGGAAATATGGTGAGTCTACCCTTAAGGAGTACCGGTGCATTGTGGCTGGCTTCGGATACCTCCCTGGGTTTGAGAAAACCAAAGTAACTTAGGAAGACAGCAGCCTAGGGGATAAGGCTGGGAATTGAGCCAAAAGGTGAAAGAGATAACAAATCTGGCAGACGTGTCAAACGTGACTGACCCTGATCTTTCTGTATACCTTTCAAAATGGCTTTGATGGGATGAGCCCCAGAAAAGGATGGTCTATCAGGATCCTGAAGTGACTTAAAGTGATGAACACCTGAGAAGTACAACTTGATGGTATTGAATGAAAGGGACAACTCGCCATGACAATAGGCAGCGAAAGCCAACATATATTTGACATCCCCAACCCAACTGCAGGGATAGAAGATCATGAATCTACAAAAACACTTCCAAGTCATCTTGTACACCCTGAGAGTATTCCTTGACAACGAAGAATTCACCAGGTTAGCAGCCTGCACCCTGAGTGTGACTAATCCATTGTCAATGTGGAAAAAAGGAGGAACCTGCTTTACCACCCGATCTGCTTCTGGATGCTGTTGGAAGAAATGCGGAAATCAAAACAAGATAAGGCATCAGCAGCCACATTATAGACACCACTGATAAACTCACCCTGAGAATGAAAATTGTGCATGAGGCCCAACCATGTCAACCTGTGCATGAAGAACATTATGAGGAGCGACCTGGATTTTCCTTCATTGATCATTTCTTCTGTAGCTGAATTATCGATAAAGAAAATAACTGTGTGACCAGACCAGGTGGGACCCCAAGTGACTGCCGCTGCGACTATTGGATACATTTAGAACAGAGCAGAAGTCTTAGCCATGGGGCGGCCAACCATTGACATCCAAAGATTGCTGCAAAACCCACTGAAGCTGTGGCAGCTGAAAAAATTCTTGGGGACATGGCAGTAGGTAGATGGATAAACATGGAGATACCGTTCCAATTGCTCAAAAACTGGCCCCACATGAGCAGATCAGCACAAGCATGTAACCTCACAGCTGAATCATTGTCCTGGCACAGGGATAGGAGAGCCAACAACTTAGACACAAATGACCTGCCTTGAGAAATAATCCTCATGGCAAAGTTGAGCATGCCTAACAGTGACTGCAAATCCTTCCTAGAGCAAATGTGGACCTAACCAGATTGTGAATAGTGCATCAAATCCTATTAAGCTTCTCTTGAGGCAAACTGGCGATCATGTGATTGGTGTCAAGGGTAATACCTAGAAAGGTAATAACAGTGGAAGGCCCTTCCAACTTATGGGCAGCTAAGGGGATGTTTATATCAGAAAACAGTTCCGTGAGTGATTCAGGATCCTTTGGAGACTGCGCAGAGCTCTCTAATAGTAAAAAAATCGTCCAAATAATGAATGGCCTTGTGACACCCTTTGCGATTGGACGATATCCAATTGAGAGCTGAGGCACAAGTGTTAAAGAGATACGGACTACTCTTGGACCCAAAAGTCAATTTTGTGGCAAAATAATACTGCTCACGCCATTTGAACCCATGCCATTGCCAGAGGGTCAGTTTGATGGGGATGAGTTTAAAGGCATCCCAAAATATCGGCTTTAGATAACCTGTCTGCAAAATGCACTGAATGGCCAAGTCCACTGATGAATATTGCAGGGAAAATTCTTCTAAAGGAATAAGAGAATTAAAAATAGGTATGTGTGAGGAATGAGGAGCAGACAAGTCATAGATTAAACAATGTTTATTTGAAAATTTACCCTTAACCACATCGATGGGGTTAACCCTCCACATACTGAAAGGTGCAGCGAGAAACGGCCCTTTGACAAACCCCTTGGATAATTTGATCTGTAACAATTCATTGACTAACGGGGCATTACTGGCAGCAGAAAATAGGTTAGCACATTCAAAAGTCTCCAAAGGTAGGTAAAGTGATGAGGCCTGTGTAAAAACCGTCAGAATAACTCTCTGCGAGAAATTGCCTGAGAGCTGGGGATGGGTGGTGTAACAACCAGAACCCTAACCTGGAAACATTGACTCGGATTAGTCAAGAAAAACTGGATGACTTATAGGGGACAGGAGGATTTGGGGTGTGCTCTGAAGCAGTTGGCACCAATATGAGGGAGTCTGCATTTATTGTAGTTACAGACCATCTAATTGAAATTATTACACAGCTGAGCCTTGCTTAGATAGTGTATGGGTCTTCCCAGTTTGTCTACCTGACCCGATGGCCCTGTGGAGGATCCACTGGACACCTACCTGGTAGAACCCGTAGGCAGGGAATGCTCCAAATTGGGACACCAATTGGTGGTGTGAGCTGACGACTGACAATGGCCACATGTTGGAGATTTCTGACAAGGAATAGGGGCGCCTCTGAGAAATTATCATAAACACTTTATTTTAAATAAAATATCCACTCACATGAAAGTAGGAGAAGGCATGTACAGGAGCGTAGTGAAGGCTGGAAGGCTGAAAAACACAGGGCTGCAGGTAGAAGCTGTATCAGTGTAGCTGGAGCACAATCCAATCCAGGCAAGCAGGGGTGCAGATGACTGAGCACATACACACATAGGTGAAATGCAATGTCCCTGGAGGATGGTATCGGTAGTCCAGTGGAAAAGGAAGGAATCAGTCCAATAATAGCATGAATATCTGTGGAAAGGAGGAGAGAGACGTCTGGCTGGATGGCAGGGCTGCGCTGTATCTCCAGCGATCGTACTGTCCCTGTGTGGTGAGGGAAGAGACACGGCCGTGTATGTGAGATGGAAACGAGGCTTGGAAAGCAGACACAGGCTGGCGCCGAGCCGTGATGTCATCAACATGAGACGCGTTTCTGAAATTGCTAGCTATAGATGGATGGAATAGCCGCATTCCTTTTTCAAGCATGGATACACAATACATGGAGGGGTTTAATATAGGCGGACCGAGGGGCGGAACCAAAAACATGAATGGAGACACAGGCTAATGAAGAGGGGAAGGGGAGGAACTAAGGAAGACAGGAAATGGGGCAGAAAACAGGAAATGGGCAGAAAACAGGAAATGGGCAGAAAACAGGAAATGGGGCAGAAGACAGGAAATGGGGCAGAAAACAGGAAATGGGGCAGAAAATGGGACAGAAAACTGTGAAAACAGGAAATGGGGCAGAAAACAGGAAATGGGGCAGAAAACAGGAAATGGAAAACAGGAAATGGGGCAGAAAATGGGACAGAAAACTGTGAAAACAGGAAATGGGGCAGAAAACAGGAAATGGGGCAGAAAATGGGACAGAAAACTGTGTGTATAATTTAAAAATGGTAAAGAATAATGGAGAAAATATTTTTTGAAAAATAAATAAATAAAAAATGATGATGAAAGAATGACAAGCTAAAAGTAGATATAAATATATGAATATTGTAAATAATATAAATAAATATGTAAATAATAAACATAGATATATGGTCAGGGAATAAAAAAAAAAATGTATGCTAGAAAATAAAAAACTATAGAAATAAATATACATGTATAAATATAATAAATGGGTATAAATGGATGTAAATATAATGGATAGATATAAATGAATGTATGATTGGAGAATGTGGAAAAAACTAAAAATTATTAAAAATCATGTAACGGAAGAGTTATATAATATATGAAATTAAGGATATAAGCTGGATGCCATATTGGAGAAAAAGAGACGGAGTATATGTGCACATATACATACGATTGATAGCGAGAGGGAAAAAAGGGAGGGAAAGAAGAGGAAGAGAAAGGGGGGGGGAGAGGAAGGGAAAGGGGGGGGCAAAGGGAAAAGAAGAAAAAGGGGGGGGGGAGGGGGGGTTTTGGAAGGAGGGGGGAGGTTTGAAGGGAGGCAAGCATATACATGTATATACACATACACACACGCATATACACAAGTATTCACATACACACCCATACACAAGAGGCATCACTTCACCTCCTAGGTTACTAATACTTACTGGAACGAACGCGCCACCCGCAATAAAATATATTATATAAAACAGGTGGGAAGATAAAACCTGTGATAAAATGACAGAAATATATATACCTATAAATATAGACATAAAACATATCCAAAATACAGTATCAGAGTAATCAGTAAAGGAAATGTAAGGCAAGAAGGACTATAGTACTGTGGCTATTTCTATACCTTCATTGAGGCCACCGGGCGAGAGGACGTCAAGGCAATATATCCAAAACGTCTCTCTCGCACACAGTTTTTTAAAACGTTCAGCTTGACTCATAGATTTGGAGATTTGCTCGATAACCCACACTTCGAGACCAACGGTGGATTTTTTGTGATGTTCAGCAAAGTGACGAGGAACACTATGTAGGTCTTTGCCACCCTCAATGAGTCATCGATGTTGTCCAAACCGTTGCCTCAGAGGGCAGATGGTGCGTCCAACATAGATCAACCCACAAGGGCACTTTAGGCCATATACAACGAACTCAGATGAGCAGTTGTGCCCTTGTGGGCACAACTGCTCTATGAGTCAAGCTGAACGTTTTAAAAAACTGTGTGCGAGAGAGACGTTTTGGATATATTGCCTTGACGTCCTCTCGCCCGGTGGCCTCAATGAAGGTATAGAAATAGCCACAGTACTATAGTCCTTCTTGCCTTACATTTCCTTTACTGATTACTCTGATACTGTATTTTGGATATGTTTTATGTCTATATTTATAGGTATATATATTTCTGTCATTTTATCACAGGTTTTATCTTCCCACCTGTTTTATATAATATATTTTATTGGGGGTGGCGGGTTCGTTCCAGTAAGTATTGGTAACCCAGGAGGTAAAGTGATGCCTCTTGTGTATGGGGGTGTATGTGCATACTTGTGTATATGCGTGTGTGTATGTGTATATACATGTATATGCTTGCCTCCCTTCAAACCTCCCCGCTCCTTCCAAAACCCCCCCTCCCTCCCCCCTTTTTCTTCTTTTCCCTTTGCCCCCCCCTTCCCTTCCTCCCCCCCCCCCTTTCTCTTCCTCTTCTTTCCCTCCCTTTTTTCCTTCTCGCTATCAATCGTATGTATATGTGCACATATACTCCGTCTCTTTTTCTCCAATATGGCTTCCAGCTTATATCCTTAATTTCATATATTATATAACTCTTCCGTTACATGATTTTTTATAATTTTTTTGTTTTTTCCACATTCTCCAATCATACATTCATTTATATCTATCCATTATATTTACATCCATTTATACCCATTTATTATATTTATACATGTATATTTATTTCTATAGTTTTTTATTTTCTAGCATGCATTTTTTTTTTTTTTATTCCCTGACCATATATCTATTTTAATTATTTACATATTTATTTATATTATTTACAATATTCATATATTTATATCTACTTTTAGCTTGTCATTCTTTCATCATCATTTTTTATTTATTTATTTTTCAAAAAATATTTTCTCCATTATTCTTTACCATTTTTAAATTATACACACAGTTTTCTGTCCCATTTTCTGCCCCATTTCCTGTTTTCTGCCCCATTTCCTGTTTTCACAGTTTTCTGTCCCATTTTCTGCCCCATTTCCTGTTTTCTGCCCCATTTCCTGTCTTCTGCCCCATTTCCTGTTTTCTGCCCATTTCCTGTTTTCTGCCCCATTTCCTGTCTTCCTTAGTTCCTTCCCTTCCCCTCTTCATTAGCCTGTGTCTCCATTCATGTTTTTGGTTCCGCCCCTCGGTCCGCCTATATTAAACCCATCCATGTATTGTGTATCCACAATACAATGTATATGCTTGAAAAAGGAATGCGGCTATTCCATCCATCTATAGCTAGCAATTTCAGAAACGCGTCGCATGTTGATGACGTCACGGCTCGGCGCCGGCCTGTGTCTGCTTTCCAAGCCTCGTTTCCATCTCACATACACGGCCGTGTCTCTTCCCTCACCACACAGGGACAGTACGATCGCTGGAGATACAGCGCAGCCCTGCCATCCAGCCAGACGTCTCTCTCCTCCTTTCCACAGATATTCATGCTATTATTGGACGGATTCCTTCCTTTTCCACTGGACTACCGATACCATCCTCCAGGGACATTGCATTTCACCTATGTGTGTATGTGCTCAGTCATCTGCACCCCTGCTTGCCTGGATTGGATTGTGCTCCAGCTACACTGATACAGCTTCTACCTGCAGCCCTGTGTTTTTCAGCCTTCCAGCCTTCACTACGCTCCTGTACATGCCTTCTCCTACTTTCATGTGAGTGGATATTTTATTTAAAATGAAGTGTTTATGATAATTTCTCAGAGGCGCCCCTATTCCTTGTCTTTTTTTAGCTATTGGAACTCGCTTTTGGTTTCTTGGTGGCTGCCCTGACTGAGACTGTGGTTTTATATTACCAGTGTACACATCTGTACACCCACATTCCTGGACTATTAGGTAATATATTGTAAGGTATCTGCATATTGCGCCTTGTTACTTGTTTAGTGTTGGAGATTTCTGATTGGCAAAGTGCCTACAGAAAAGTTCCATGTCAATATTGCTCCAACATGTGACCATTTGAAACTGCACCCAAGTAGCTGCGACCTTCGCCGAAAAAGACCGGTGATAGTTGTGGAACATAGAGCCACCGTATTTGTGAGCCAGGTCTACCACCTGGTGGAGATACAAGTCCAACTCCTCTCCTGCCAGGACTAACAGCACAAATTACATCTCTATAAATGCCAAAGGAAGGAACAACTTCTGCTATGCTAAGTTTACAATTGAGCCTCGGGTGCCTCGTTTTGAGAACCACAGAGACTTCCCTGCAAGCATAAGACTTGTTTTCGACAATGTCTTGTGAAGCTATGAGCAGGGACGCCAAGTTTATATCCTTCCCCTGTAAGATATATTTTTTGAGGTTGGCAGGGACGAAATGCGCAGGGGACATGGATGGCAGCACTGATAGTGTTGAAGGAACAACTACAGGTAATGGCACATTGGTAGCTTGCACAGAGGCTATGGGGCAGCAGCAACTTCCACCCTGGCTGGGCAGGCCTCCATCGCATCCATCCTATCTTGCAGCATTTGAACTGAAGTGGAGAGAGTGTTTAGAACTGTGTGAATCTGGGTCAGTGATGTGAGCAAGGACACATGCTCTGCACCAGTGGATGGCTATGGCTGGGACGGGCTTGGAAATAAAAGCCTAAACAAGTCCGCTTTCCTGGCCATGGCTGAGAACGGAATGTCCCTGCATTGGAGCTCTGCTATGAGCTTTGTTATAGTCCAGTTCCTCAGAGATGGGGAGCTGCTGTGCTCTGAACCCCTAACAGGAGTAGGAGGGATGAAGGCAAATTTGTCGCTCTTGTGCAACATGTCCAAATCTGTAGAAAAACCCAACTAGAGACCATCAGACCCAAGTAAATTATATCCTAAAAAACAATGACACCCTACTGTGCCTAACTCTGTATGAAAATGTAGGTGCCGTTAAACAAAACAAACAGGAACTGCGCATGAGGGTAAACCTAGTGACCGTAACCCCCTGTGTATATGCAGAGCGAGAGGGTGAACCTAGTGACCGTAACCCCCTGTGTGTATGCAGTAAGCGAGCCCGAGTAACCTGCAGTGCAAAGATAGGTAATTAAAAAACGAACACTCAGGGCTTAGAACCTACAGACTGTGGTAGGCAGACATAGGAATGTAAGTGACGGGCAACGTATGACATATGATGTACAGGCAAGAAGATTGCAAATATTACAATCATTAAAAATGAAACCTCAGCCTGCACGGATCTGTAGACGTGACAGATCATGGTATGTAAGGCAACTAACTATGACCCCTGACCGAAAGACACACAGAACACACCTTGCCGTTCCTGAATGTAAAATGTAGAATCCACCTGCAACAACATCATAATGTATGCACTGAATAAAATGATGGAATGAACAAGCAGAAAATCTAAAACCTAAACATGCAACACCAAAATAAGACACCACCTGAACAGAGTGAAATGTGAGCTCTGTGGTGGGATAAAGAAAGGTGAACCTGCAGCGGAGAAAGAAAACCGTGAAACACCCTTTTTTTAAAAAAAAGGGGGGACTGGAGGAACCAGGCTGTGTGTGGCCCCACCAAGATTTGACATGGTGTTAAATGCCCGTGACAGTGGCAGCCCAAATGAGGGGCTAACGTGGCCACCAAGCTGTGGGTCTACAAGACTCAGCAATTTGCCTGTGAAGTTCCCAGGACTGAGGCCCCTGGAGCTAGTGTGGCTGACAACTAACCCTGACCAACCACCTGAACAGAGTGTGACGTGTACTTGGTGGCGGGAGAAGAAAGGGGAACCTGTGTCAGATAAAGAACTAAAAGGACTGTGAGACCCCCCTCTCTATGTGTATCATTTAAAGAGCTGAAATCACCAGGCTATGTGAGCCCTGCCATGCCTTACCTAAATTGTGCTAATGTACCTGATGTTTCAACACAAATGAGGGTCTGAAATGAGGCCACCAAGTTGTGCAACTACAAAACCCATCAGTTGCATGAGTGACGCCAGTGAGGTGCCCAGTGCTATGCTCACTGGCCCCCTGAATGCTGACAGCTGACAAAACTAACACCATGGACTGACCCAGTGATTACACCATGCACGTGTGGGTCAGGTGACTAAGTGAAACCCCCAAAGAAAATGGTGCAGCAGACCCTGATAGAGAAATCTGCAGTGACAGATCCCTAAATTACTGGGCCAGTGAACAATCCATGGTATAGCACCTGCATGCCTCCCCCTTGACATCCTGGCCCCACACCTACCTTTACCAGACCACTGCCTGCTTAGGTGCAATACCTGCGGTAGGTACCTGTATTGATAGCTGAGCCGCCGAGCCGTATGAACCACCGGAAGTGCGGTGGAAATGAGGAGAGCCTCCACACAGCAAACCCCCCTGCCGTCCGATACCCAGAAATGATGACACCGACTCCTTCCCTTCACGATCCGGATTAAGCCAAGATTCTCCTGCGATACATGCACTGGAACACCGGCCTAACAGCTGAGAAACACTGATCAGATGAAAGATAGCTGGGGGGCAGAGCGTCCGCATTGCCAGAAAGAGAAATCACACTGAGCTTGACCTGGAACTGGAAGTGACGTGTCGACTGCTTCCTCCAACCAGAAAACGCTATACAGTATCTCACAAACGTGAGTACACCTCTCACATTTTTGTAAATGTTTTATTATATCTTTTCATGTGACAACACTGAAGAAATTACACTTTGCCACAATGTAAAGTAGTGAGTGTACAGCTTGTATAACAGTGAAAATTTGCTGTCCCCTCAAAATAACTCAACACAGTTAAAATGTCCAAATTGGGCCCAATTAGCTATTTTCCCTCCCCGGTGTCATGTGACTCATTAGTATTGCAAGGTCCCAGGTGTGAATGGGGAGCAGATGTGTTAAATTTGGTGTTATTGCTCTCACTCTCTCATACTGGTCACTGGAAGTTCAACATGGCACCTCATGGTAAAGAACTCCCCGAGGATATAAAAAAAAAAGAATTGTTGCTCTACATAAAGATGGCCTAGGCTATAAGAAGATTGCCAAGACCCTGAAACTGAGCTGCAGCATCGTGGCCAACACCATACAGCGTTTTAACAGGACAGGCTCCACTCAGAACAGGCCTCGCCATGGTCGACCAAAGAAGTAGTGCCATATCCAGAAGTTGTCTTTTGGAAATAGATGTAAGAGTGCTTCCAGCATTGCTGCAGAGGTTGAAGGGGTGGAGGGCCAGCCTGTCAGTGTTCAGACCTTATGCCACACACTGCATCAAATTGGTCTGCATGGCTGTTGTCCCAGAAGGAAGCTTCTTCTAAAGATGATGCACAATAAATCCCACAAACAGCTTGCTGAAGACAAGCAGACTAAGGACATGGATTACTGGGACCATGTCCTGTAGCCTGATGAGACCAAGATAAACTTATTTGGTTCAGATGGTGTCAAGCGTGTGTGGCGGCAACCAGGTGAGGAGTACAAAGACAAGTGTGTCTTGCCTACAGTCAAGCATGGTGGTGGGAGTGTCATTGTCAGGGGCTGCATGTGTGCTGCTGGCACTGGGGAGCTACAGTTCATTGAGGGAACCATGAATGCCAACATGTACTGTGACATACTGAAGCAGAGCATGATCCCCTCCCTTCGGAGACTGGGCTGCAGGGCAGTATTCCAACATGATAATGTACCAAAACACACCTCCATTCCAAAATGACCACTGCCTTGCTATCTGAGGGTAAAGGTGATGGACTGGCTTAGCATGTCTCCAGACCTAAACCCTTTTTAGCATCTGTGGGGCATCCTCAAATGGAAGGTGGAGGAGAGCAAGGTCGCTAACATCCACCAGCTCCATAATGTTGTCATGTAGGAGTGGAAAATGACTCCAGTGGCAACCTGTGAAGTGCTGGTGAACTCCATGCCCTAGAGGGTTAAGGCAGCGCTGGGAAATAATGGTGGCCACACAAAATATTGACACTTTGGGCCCAATTTGAACATTTTCACTTAGGGGTGTACTCACTTTTCTTGCCAGCGGTTTAGACATTAATGGCTGTGTGTTGAGTTATTTTGAGGGGACAGCAAACTTACACTGTTATACAAGCTGTACACTCACTACTTTACATTGTAGCAAAGTGTCATTTCTTCAGTGTTGTCCCATAAAACATATATACAGCATATATATATATGTAGCCATGGTGTTAGCACTACTAACAAACAATCCGCCAAATCACCCCACTGCCAGACTTCATACATCCTTTCCAGAGACAATGATCAGTCTTTTGGAAGCATTGTTTTTGTTGTTTTATTGGGGGGTACAACTTGGATAGGGATTGGGATATGGGATGCCCATAGAATTAATCATTGCCATCATATTTACAGATTCCAATATATTTTGATCATAGTTAGAGCCTGAAGATTGAATGTGCATACTGGACTAAGTAGAAATCTTCTCCTGCAGCTCCCTGCAGACTGTTATTCCCTCTGCATCTCCATGCAGACTATTGCTCCCTCTGCATCTCCATGCAGACTACTGTTCTTAATGCCGTGTACACACGACCCGACTTTTCGACAGCAAAGGTCCGACAGAACGAATCTGCCAGACAATTCGATCGTGTGTGGGCCTCTTCGGACCTTTGCTGTCGAAAAATCAGACGGACTTTAGAAATAGAACATGTTTCAAATCTTTCCGATGGACTCGGTCGAAAAATCCGCTCAGCAGTATGCTAGTCAGACGGACAAACAATGACGCAAGGGCAGCTATTGGCTACTGGCTATGAACTTCCTTATTCTAATCCGGTCGTACGTCATCACGTTCGAATCAGTAGGACTTTGGTGTGATCATGTGTAGGCAAGTCCGTTGCGTCGGAACTCCGCTGGAACTCCATTGAAAGTCAAACTCCTGTCAAAAAGTCCTTCGGAGTTCAGTCTGTCGAAAGTCCGCTCGTGTGTACATGGCATAAGAGTTCTCTATCCGTCACCGTTAGGGATGAGCCGAACACCCCCCTGTTCGGTTTGCACCAGAACATGCGAACAGGAAAAAAGTTTGTTTGAACACGCAAACACCGTTAAAGTCTATGGGACACGAACATGAATAATCAAAAGTGCTAATTTTAAAGGCTTATATGCAAGTTATTGTCATAAAAAGTGTTTGGGGACCTGGGTCCTGCCCCAGGGGACATGGATCAATGCAAAAAAAAGTTTTAAATACGGACGTTTTTTCAGGAGCAGTGATTTTAATAATGCTTAAAGTCAAACAATAAAAGTGTAATATCCCTTTAAATTTCGTAGCTGGGGGGTGTCTATAGTATGCCTGTAAAGGGGTGCATGTTTCCCGTGTTTAGAACAGTCTGACAGCAAAATGACATTTCGAAGGAAAAAACCCATTTAAAACTACTCGTGGCTATTGCATTGCCGGTCCGACAATACACATAGAAGTTCATTGATAAAAACAGCATGGGAATTCCCCACAGGGGAACCCCAAACCAAAATTTAAAAAAAAATGATGTGGGGGACCCCCTAAATTCCATACCAGGCCCTTCAGGTCTGGTATGGATATTAAGGGGAACCCCGGCCAAAATTTTTTAAAAAAATGACGTGGGGGTCCCCCTAAATTTCATACTAGACCCTTCAGGTCTGTTACGGATTTTAAAGGGAACCCCGCGCCAAACAAAAAAAAAACGGCGTGGGGTCCCCCCAAAAATCCATACCAGACCCTTATCCGAGCACGCAACCTGGCAGGCTGCAGGAAAAGAGGGGGGATGAGAGAGCGCCCCCCCACCCTCCTGAACCGTACCAGGCCACATGCCCTCAACATTGGGAGGGTGCTTTGGGGGAGCCCCCCAAAACACCTTGTCCCCATGTTGATGAGGACAAGGGCCTCATCCCCACAACCCTGGCCGGTGGTTGTGGGGGTCTGCGGGTGGGGGGCTTATCGGAATCTGGAAGCCCTCTTTAAAAAGTGGACCCCCAGATCCCGGCCCTCCCCCTGTGTGAAATGGTAAGGGGGTACTTACCCCTACCATTTCACTAAAAAACTGTCAAAAATGTTAAAAATGACAAGAGACAGTTTTTGACAATTCCTTTAATTAAATGCTTCTTTCTTCTATCTTCCTTCATCTTCTTCTTCTGGTTCTCTGGCTCTTCTGGTTCTTCCTCCGGCGTTCTCGTCCAGCATCTCCTCCGTGGCATCTTCTATCTTCTTCTCCTCGGGCCGCTCCGCACCCATGGCATGGGGGGAGGCTCCCGCTCTTCTCTTCATCTTCTTCATCTTCTTCTCTTCTTCTTTTCTTCTCTTCTTCTCTTCTTCACTTTCTTCTCCGGGCCACTCCACATCCATGCTGGCATGGAGGGAGGCTCCCGCTGTGTGACGGCATCTCCTCGTCTGACGGTTCTTAAATAACGGGGGGCGGGGGCACCCGGTGCCCCCGCCCCCCTCTGATGCATGGTGACTTGACGGGACTTCCCTGTGACGTCACGGGGAATGCCACAGGGAAGTCCCATCATGTCCTGTGCGTCAGAGGGGGCGGGGTCACCGGGTGGCCCCGCCCCCCGTTATTTAAGAACCGTCAGACGAGGAGACGCTGTCACACAGCGGGAGCCTCCCTCCATGTCAGCATGGATGCGGAGCGGCCCGGAGAAGAAGATGAAGAAGAGGAAGAAGAGAAGAAGAGAAGAAGAGAAGAAAAGGAAGAAGAAGATGAAGAGAAGAGCGGGAGCCTCCCCCATGCCATGGGTGCGGAGCGGCCCGAGGAGAAGAAGATAGAAGACACCACGGAGGAGATGCTGGACGAGCACGCCGGAGGAAGAACCAGAAGAAAAGAAGAAGATGAAGGAAGATAGAAGAAAGAAGAAAGAAGAAGCATTTAAATAAAGGAATTGTCAAAAACTGTCTCTTGTCATTTTTAACATTTTTGACAGTTTTTTAGTGAAATGGTAGGGGTAAGTACCCCCTTACCATTTCACTCAGGGGGGGCCGGGATCTGGGGGTCCTCTTGTTAAAGGGGGCTTTCAGATTCCGATAAGACCCCCACAACCACCGGCCAGGGTTGTGGGGATGAGGCCCTTGTCCTCATCAACATGGGGACAAGGTGTTTTGGGGGGCTACCCCAAAGCACCCTCCCAATGTTGAGGGCATGTGGCCTGGTACGGTTCAGGAGGGGGGGCCGCACTCTCGTCCCCCCTCTTTTCCTGTGGCCTGCCAGGTTGCGTGCTCGGATAAGGGTCTCGTATGGATTTTTGGGGGGACCCCACGCCATTTTTTTTTTTTTGGCGCGGGGTTCCCCTTAAAATCCATACCAGACCTGAAGGGTCTGGTATGGAATTTAGGGGGACCCCCACGTCATTTTTAAAAAAAAATTTGGTTCGGGGTTCCCCTGTGGGGAATTCCCATGCTGTTTTTATCAATGAACTTCTATATGTATTGTCGGACCAGCAATGCAATAGCCACGAGTAGTTTTAAATGGGTTTCTTCCTTCGAAATATCATTTTGCTGTCAGACTGTTCTAAACACAGGAAACATGCACCCCTTTACAGGCATACTATAGACACACCCCAGCTACGAAATTTAAAGGGATATTACACTTTTATTGTTTGACTTTAAGCATTATTAAAATCACTGCTCCTGAAAAAACGGCCGTTTTTAAAACTTTTTTTATATTGATTCATGTCCCCTGGGGCAGGACCCAGGTCCCCAAACACTTTTTATGACAATAACTTGCATATAAGCCTTTAAAATTAGCACTTTTAATTTCTCCCATAGACTTTTAAAAGATGTTCCGCGGCATTCGAATTTGCCGCGAACACCACAAATTGTTCGCTGTTCGGCGAACTTGCGAACAGCCAATGTTCAAGTCGAACATGAGTTCGACTCGAACTCGAAGCTCGTCCCTAGTCACCGTGTAAGGGACAGAAACATCACTTTTGACCGTGTAAAAGAAATGGTCTTTGATCTCTTCACCTCCTGCCCAAAACTTGCTTCCTCTTCCTTCACTGGTTTCCTCCTGCACAACTTGTAATTACATATGAGATATAACACATCCTCTTCTAATAGGTAAGAGGAACTCACTCTGAATAAGCCTCTCTACTGGCTCTGGTGACTCGCTGCTACTAGGCCTGAGACCTGCAGAACCTCTCCCCGGAGGCCTAGTAGGTTAAAGTCTATCTTCTAGGAAATGGACTACTGGTTCCAGCCAGCCCAACTTGCAAACTATGTGCCAGCCGGCCGCACTGATTTGACACACATACCCACAGTCTCTTCTCTGATCCAGGACTCTTCACTATCATCCACTGTGTGCATGATAAAGACTCTGCTAGTGACCGTGTAGAAGTGGAGTTCCCTTCCAGATTCCCTGGCACCTCCAGCCATCCACTGTGGTAACACTCACCGACCTTCTAGTCCTGAGTCCTTGATGAGGAACTTGTCTGGACCATGCGTTCCAACAGCTTCTCCTGCTCCTCTGCTCCAGGAGTTTCCTGCCACCGACTGTGTGGTGACAGAGACATTGCTAATGAACATGTAAAGGCAATGTTACCTCACAGTTCTCCCCGGTCCTCCTCCTGCGATTGCTACACCCCCTCAGATGGGAGCGTGCTTCTGCGGCTGTCTAGCACTCCATTCCTCACGTCATCCAGTCGACTACTCCTCCCCAGCAGCATGTCACCTCAGCATATATAGGAGGCCCGCCCCCTGCCAACACCAGTTAGGGTTTGGTCAGGGCTCCCACATGTGCTGCCTGCCACTCCAGCCCTAGACCCAGCCTCCTCTTCCAGAACATTCTCCCTGAAAGCAGGGAAGGCATCTCAGAACTGGAGCACAGCTGGTGACACCCACTGCTACTCTAACCACTCCCAGCCCCCAGATCAAAACAGACAGGCCTAGCTTGCAGCATAGGCCTGCCTAAATTTGCCTGTGCTGAACAACCTAGTTAAACTAACTAACTTCCTAGCACCTACATATATATATAGATATAGATATAGATATATCTATAAATATATATATAGATAGATCTATATCTATATATAGATATATATATATATATATATATATATATATATATATATATATATATATATATATATATATATATCTACATCTATATCTATCTATCTATCTATCTATCTATCTATATCGATCGATCGATCGATCGATAGAGATATATAGATATATATATATATATATATATATATATATATATATATATATATAGAGGTGGAGATAGATAGATAGATAGATAGATAGATAGATAGATAGATAGATAGATAGATAGATAGATAGATAGATAGATAGATAGATAGATAGATAGATAGATAGATAGATAGATAGATTATACAGAACTCTGCAAAAGTTGTAGGTAGGTGTGAAGAAATTATATATGTAGATATATATATAGATATAGATATAGATAGAGAGAGATAGATAGATATACATATATATATATAATTTCTTCACACCTACCTACAACTTTTGCAGAGTTCTGTATATTACAATAGCCCAGTTTGTTTCACCTAGTGGTAAGTGCAGGAGGACAGGATTGTATGATTTGTATTCTGAATTTCTCCCCCTTTGAAGACACATGCTGTAAGATATGTACATCTGCACAGAGCCAGCAATAAAAATAAATATATAAAATAATAAGGAAATAAATCATTGAAGTCTATTACTGAATTCAAATAAAATACAATGCAGCTTGAATTTAATACCAACAGCACATTTTGGGATGCTATTATTGCATTAAAGTGTAGTTCAGCTCAGTAGGGAGGTTTACTCCTCTCACAGATGTTACTGACTTTTGCCAGCAGCCACTTATCATCTTATCGTTTTACACTGTACTGCTTACTTTTACTCCTGGCCTCACATCAAAATACTGACCTTGGTACACTCAGATCACTACCCCCCTCTGGACAGAATCCCATTTTACACTATGATCTTATTAGCTATGCCATGATAAAGTGTAACTGGCTAGAAAACTAAAACATTCAGGATGAACAGAAAATGAAGGCTGACTATAAGATGCTCTGACCCTAGACAGCATGCACATTAACTATAGTACAGTACCATACATAAACGGATGAGGGGAATAAAAAATGAATGCTGTAAAGTTGAAAATGTATTTTCTTTATTAAACGCATATACTGTATATTAGAAAGAGTATTATTTTGTATGGTATGTTACTGTTTTTCATTTAATTGGAAGAGCATAGGGTTCAGAAGTCAGGGCACACAGTAAATAATCAATTCTATGTGCCAGGCTATTATTTCAAGGTAGAGCATCTAAAAGTAAAATTAATAGAACAGTCAGTAGAATATTATTAGAGGAAAAGATAACCGAGCAAGGCTAGATTAATTCAATTGAGAAAAAAGCAATAATAGCAAAGTGAAAAAATGAAATGCTTTTTAACAATTGATATTAGCCAGTATGGTCTCACAGGTTCATACTATGATACCGAACATTAACTATAAGTCTTACACTTAGGGGCAATAATTTTTGTTTAAAACAAATGCATCAGTAAATGTTTCCTGCAGTGAATGCCTGGTTAATGTCACATTTACTTCTTTATAAATATTTTGTTTAATTCATTTATGTACAGCCCTGAATTCTTTTATAGAATAACTGAAAAAACAGGTCCATTTAAACCCTATATGGACCCACTGAAAAATTACTTAAGATTCTTTTTTTGTGCTATGATTATATGTAAATGTTCTTTGTAACTTCCATAATGATCTTAATGCAAGATGAAATTTAAAACATTACTGATAAAAATTGCTGCACACTGGCTGTAGATATGGCAGAAAAACAATAGTAATATAAGAAAAGGTACAGTATTTTCAAATTTCATCACAACGCAACAGCACACAGGTAGAACACTAATAAAGCCAAAAGAGTAGCTGCATAAAAAATTGCTTATTTCTGCAAATATAGCATCAAAATATGTCTCTCCTATTCAAAGAAACATATTTAAATTGAGAGAGCGATAGAGAGAGAAAGAGTGCTGTGGTAATGTACAGTTCTGGAGATCACCCAGGATTTCTAGCTGTTTGTTTACACCCATGAACTTTTTGGGCCCCTTACACAGCTTTAGACCTGGGGTCCGCACACCGGCCACCTCACCTGTACACACTCAGTCCCCCCTCAATCCTGTATATATGTCAGCCCCCTCACACCTGTATATTTGTCAGCCCCCCCAAACCTGTATATTTGTCAGCCCCCCTCACATCTGTATATATGTCAGCCCCCCCACACACACATGAATATATGTCAGCCCCCCTCACACACACCTGTATATATGTCAGCCCCCATACACACACACACCTGTATATATGGCACCCCCCCTCACACCAACCTGTATATATTTCAGCCCCCCACGCACGCACCTGTATACATGTAACCCCCTCCACACACACCTGTATATATGTCATTGCCCCCCCCACACACACACACACACACATACCTGTATATATGTCAGCACCCCCCACACACACACACACACACCTATATATATATGTCAGCACCCATCCACACCTGTATATTTGGTAGCCCCACATACACAAATCTGTACACACACAAGCCTCTGGCCCCTCCATGTACACAAACAGCCCCCCTCCCTTTCCTTCACAGCCCCTACTTGTAGCTTCCTACCTGGTCCCAGCTTGTTTTACAAAGCTGACATGTTGTTGAGAAGCATAGTACAGGCAGATCGGGACCCCTTACAGTTGTAATGGCTGTCCCCATTGATGGCAGCCCTGCCTATGTGAATGGGTATCTGGTACATAGTACCCATGCCCATTCACCAAAAAAGTGTCAAAAAATAATAAAAACACACACACAGCTTTTGACAAAATAAAAACCAATGTCCCCTGAAAAAAAATTGCTCTCGCTGACCCAGAGGCGCTTTATAGGGAAAGGACGGGGCCATCTGTCTACATCACCTGGTGGAACTGCCCCTTCTGATGTCACAGACCAGTTCATGCTGGGTCAGTGACATCAGAAGGGGCGGTGTCAGGAAAGGTTTCACCTGCTGGTGGCGCTGTCAGACCTTTGACCCGCCATACCAGTGTCCACCAGCGGGTGTCTCCTAGCAGTCTGGAACTGTCAGGAAAGGTTTCACCTGCTGGTGGCACTGTCTGATCTTTGGGCCACAGTACTGGTGTCCACCAGCAGGTTTCTCCTGGCATTGTGGAGCCAACATCATCTCCTGCAATCAGGTATCACCTGAGGCTAATTGCAGGAGATGTGTACTTATACCCGGCGAGTACTCACACACTTGCCTTGGTATTGTCCTTGACCTGTATCCTGTGATCCTGAGAACCTGAACCTGAACCTGTATTTGTACCTGTTCCTGTCCATCCTGTTACCCTGTATTCCTGTACCCCTGACCTGTAGCATGATCCCTTCCACCTTTTCCCTGTCCTCTCTTGCTCCTTGCCCCCATCTGCTAATCTCCCATTTATGACCCTGGCCTGGCTACGTTTTTGATTATGGTATACCCCATCTATTGTACTTACCTGTTTTGTCTGTTGTTATTTGTGGGTCACTGTCTGGTTGTTGGAATGTTGTACACTGTTTGGTATTGGAGGTGTTTTTATATCTATATTCACCTATCTTAATAAACTGCATTATTTCACTTTACATGCGTTTGGTTCCCTCTGTTGCAGTCCACATGGTTCTGGTCATACCTGTTTATGACAGAATATGAAGGCCCTCCCTAACCAGAAGTGGCTGCACAGAGGAACCATCTTGATTCTGTTGGTTTTGCTAAAATGCATCTTGATAAATTTGTTTATTATGCTCTGCTGGCATAAGAGGATGGTGAATAGTGTCGCCAGACATTGAAAGAGTGGACTAGTGACCAGCTACTAGAGAGTATCCAATTAGCGCATTCCTTAGTTGATCAGGGCTATATGCTGGGGATGTTCAGACTTTAATTAAAGTGTGTGCAGAGCTAGCCCTGTCCCATACTCCAAAGGGTAGTGATGATTTTTCTCCCCCCTTCAGTGTTGATCAGGTTGAGTCTCTGGTGTGGCTTTTGGAGGATGACTCTGCATACTTCGGCTTGTTACCAAACGGTGCTAGTAGAGTGCGTTAACTCAGTGCAGTCCCTAATCAGACGGGCAGCATGTAAACCTCATTTTGTTCAACCATTACTCCAAGCATGGTCTGATATAATGCACTCAGCCTCAATCAGCTCACAACAATCCATTTCTGCTACCAGACACCTGCCTGCCAAAAAGTCTTTCCCCCATCACCCACGGCAACCTCAGTCTCAGCCCAATATACTCTGCTTCCAACCAAATAACAGTACCCTGTTTCTACTAGCTGCACCTATTCTGCCTTTAATCCATCTGCCTCTTCTCTGCTGCCTGAAATAACCCCACAAAAACTTCCCCTAGCCACTGTTCCCTCTTCCTTACCATATCCCAGCCCTTCTCTTCAATCTGCTACACCCCTTACTTACAGCCCTGCAGTCACCTACAGAACTTCAGTGGCTAAACCAAAGAAAAAAAATGAAGTTTTTCCCAACCCATACGGTCCTGCCATTATCCCAACCTGCCTCCACACCAGACAATCTGCTCCAGCCTGCTTCTGCACCGGCTGACCTGCTCCAGTCTACCTCCATGATTGCCAATGGGGTCAGGTTAGTCTCTGATGGTACTGAACCTAAAGACCCACCTAACCCTGCCAACTTCCTGCCTGCTGTCCAGCCTGAAGTTCTGGTGCCAATGTTCCAGCCTGAAGTTCCTGCGCCCGTGTTCCAGCCTGAATTTCCTGTGCCCGCGTTCCAGCCTGAAGTTCCGGTGTCCATGTTTCAGCCTGAAGTTCTGGTGCCCGTGTTGCAGCCTGAACTTCCAATTTCTGTGTTCCAGCCTGAAGTTCCAGTGTCCGTGTTCCAGCCTGAAGTTCCGGTGTCTGTGTTTCAGCCTGAAGTTTTGGTGTCCGTGTTGCAGCCTGAAGTTCCTGTGTCTGTGTTACAGCCTGAAGTTCCGGTGTCCATGTTGCAGCCTGAAGTTCTGGTGCCCGTTTTCCGGCCTGAAGTTCCGGTGCCCATATTCCAGCCTGAAGTTCCGGTGCCCGTGTCCCAGCCTGAAGTTCCAGTGCCCATGTCCCAGCCTGTGGAGCCAGTGCCTGTATCCCAGCCTGTGGAGCTGGTGCGCATTACCCAGCCTGTGGAGATGGTGCCTTCTACCCAGCACGCTGAATGGGTGCCTGTCACCCGACCTGTTGAGCCAGTACCCATCATCCGGCTTGCTAAGCCAGTGCCCGTCGCCCAATTTGCTAAGCTGATGCCCATTACACAGCATACTGGGCTGGTGCCCATTACCCATCGTTGTTGAGCCGGTGCCCGTTACCAAGCCTGCTGATACAGTGCTTGCTGCCTGGCCTGATGTTTCAGTGTCTGATGCGCAGCCAGATGACCTAGAGCCTGCTACCCAGCCAGACAACATGGAGCCTGCTACTCAGCCAGACAACCGGGAGCCTGCTGCCCAGCCAGATGACCCGAAGCCTACTACCCAGCCAGATGACCCAGAGCCTGCTGCCCAGCCAGATAACCCGGAGCCTGCTACCCAGCCAGATAACCGGGAGCCTGCTGCCCAGCCAGATGACCCAAAGCCTACTATCCAGCCAGATGACCCAGAGGCTGCTGCCCAGCCAGATTACCCTGAGCCTGTTCCCCGGCCAGATGACCCAGAGCCTGCTGCCCAACCACATGACCCAGATCCTGCTGCTCAGCCAGATGACCCAGAGCCTGCTTCCCGGGCAGATGACCCAGAGCCTGCTGCCCAGCCAGATGACCCAGACCCTGCTGCCCAACCTGATGTGCCTCTGTCCGCTGCCCAGCCTGATGTGCCTTTGTCTGCTGCCCAGCCTGATGTGCCTGCTGCCCAGCTTGATGCGCCTGTTGCCTAGCTTGATGTGCCTGCTGCCCAGCCTGATGTGCCTCTGTCCCCTGACCAGCCTGATATGCCTCTGTCCATTGGCCAGTTTGATGTGCCTGCTACCCAGCTTGATGTGCCTGGTGCCCAGAGTGATGTGCCCACTGCCCAGCTTGATGTACCCACTACCCAGCTTGATGTGCCTGTGCCCACTGCCCAGCTTGATGTGCCCCTGCCCCCTGCCCAGCTTGATGTGCCCCTGCCTGCTGCCCAGCTCGATGTGCTCCTGCTTGCTGCCCAGCTTGATTGCCCGCTGCCCAGCTTGATGTGCCACTGCCCACTGCACAGCTTGATTTGCCTCTGCCCGTTGCCCGACTTGATACCATGGGCTTTTTACAGCTTCGTCTACTTGGAGGGTCCGGAGGCCGCTCCTTCGAGGGGGGGTACTGTCAGGAAAGGTTTCACCTGCTGGTGGCACTGTCAGACCTTTGGCCCACATTACTGGTGTCCACCAGCAGGTGTTTCCTAGAAGTCTGGAACTGTCAGGAAAGGTTTCACCTGCTGGTGGCACTGTCTGACCTTTGAGCCACAGTACTGGTGTCCATCAGCGGGTGTCTCCTGGTAGTGTGGACCCTACATCATCTTCTGCGATCAGGCATCACCTGAGGCTAATTGCAGGAGATGTATACTTATACCCAGCAAGCACTCACACACTTGCCTTGGTATTGTCCTTGAGCCCTGATCTGTATCCTGTGATCCTGAGAACTTGAACCTGAACCCGTATTTGTACCGGTTCCTGTCCATCCTGTTACCCTGTATTCCTATACTCCTGCCCTGCAGCCTGATCCCTTCCACCTTTTCCCTGTCCTGTCTTGCTCCTTGCCCCCATCTGTTGATCTCCCGTTTATGACCCTGGCCTGGCTACATTTATGATTATGGTATTTCCCATCTATTGTACATACCTGTTTTGTCTGTTATTTGTGGGTCACTGTCTGGTTGTTGGATTGTTGTACACTGTTTAGTATTGAAGGTATTTTTATATCTATATTCACTTATCTTAATAAACTACATTATTTCACTTTTACATGCGTTTGGCTCCCTCTGTTGCAGTCCACACGGTCCTGGTCACACCTTTTTATGACAGGCGGTCACTTGTTAAGGGGGCTTCCCGATTCTGATAATCCCCCTCGCCCACAGACCCCAACAACCACAGCCCAGGGTTGTCGAGAAGAGGCCATTGTCCCCATCAGCATGGGGACAAGGTGCTTTGGGGTGGGGGTGCCCCCCCATGTTGAGGGCATGTAGCCTGGTATGGTTCAGGAGAGGGGGCACGCACTAGTTCTCCACCCCCCTTTCCTGAACTGCTGGGCTGCATGCTCGGATAAGGGTCTGGTTTGGATCTTGGGGGGACCCCACACCATTTTTTATTTTATTTTGGCATGGGGTTCCCCTTAAAATACACGCCAGACCCGAAGGGCCTGGTACGGACTGGGGGGGACCCCACAGAATTTTTTTTAACATTTTTCTATTGCCGGGCAATGCCGGGAATTGTTTTCTTTACATTCAGCTGTCAGTGGGGAAGCTCACTGAGTCATGGTTGTTAAGGATGCGGGTGGCCGGCTTCCCAGCCTGCTGCCTAAAAGTCAGCTATTTCTTCACACAGAATTTGAATCGGTCAGTTGTTTTTTTTCACCAATTTGAATTCTAATCATCCTGAGAATTTGGAATTCGTTAGAAAATGTATAAATTAAATTAGTTTTAATGAAAACAAAACAAAATTCTATGAAAACGAAAAGAAAACGAAACGAATTCCATAACGAAACAAAATCAGTAACATAACAAATCTATCCAAAACAAAACAAATCTTTCCGTTCTGCACATGTCTACCTAAAATTAATTTCTGGACTCAAGCGGGGGGCACCTCCTCATCTGTGGGCACTTCAACCTTACCCCAGATCCCTCCTTTGACTCCTTCAAACCACCCAAGTGGGTGGCACGATCTCTTCACTCCCCTCTACATACAAAAGACCTATGCGATGTAAGGCGACGCCACCACGCTGGCGAATGAGACTATACTTTTTTCTAGAAGGCATAATACCTACACTAGTATTAATTTGTTTATTGTTGACAAATGGCTTCTTCAGCAGGCATTCTCCTCCTCCATATCGGACATTGCGTGGTCTGACCATCAGGTTATATCTCTGTATTAAGGAGAGGAATTCCTGTCGGCCAGTGAGACTTTGGGAATGCAATTCTAAAGTACTTAAAATGCCGGGTAATGTTCATAGGTTTACTCAGCATTTCTGGGACTATTTTGATCTTAATGGCCCCTCCATGGAAGGTGCTATTGAAGAACCCTAAGCCGTAAATGAGAGGCATTATTATTCAAGCTTGTACCCGAGCCAGGAGGCAATTCAATAATAGGTTAGACTAGTTTCTAGCAGAGATTCACCCCCTCGACTCTGCTAACAAAGCCCAGCCTTGCCCCAGCACACATTGATGGCTTCCTGTCTCAACTACCGCTTCCTACTCTCTCGGAGGACCATCCCTCTTCTCTGAATGCTCCTTTCTTTGGAAACAGAGATTGCTAACACTATTGTCTATCTGCCTATTGACAAGGCCCCAGGCCCGGATGGCTTTATGAACGATTATTATAAACTGTTTCAGAGTACTCTAGTTCCCCATCTACGGAACTTTTTCCAAACAGTTGTTTAAAGAGCATTCTTTCCCCTGAGATGCTGGAGGCCTATATTGTAACTATACCTAAGCCTGGCAAAGATTCACCAACACCGGCCAATTTTAGGCCTGTCTCTTTATTTAACACTGATGTAAAGATATACGCCAAGCTTATAGCTGGTCGCTTGTTCGATATTCTACCCACCTTTATTAGGCCAGACCAAACAGGTTTTACCAGGCTTTGGATGCCACCAGGCAAATAAATAACATGTTGTACTTTGCTGAGGTCCATGGAATGCCTTCTCTGCTTTTATCTTTAGGTGCAGAGAAGGTGTTTGACAGTATCCACTGGATCTATATGGCTCAAGTTTTGGAAAAATGTGGGTTTCGGGGGATGGTCCTCTTGGCCATTCTAGCCTTATATTCCTGACTATCTGCGCAAGTGTACACTTCTAGCCTGCTTTCTAGACCCTTTAGTTTTTCTAATGGCACTTGTCAAGGATGCCCCTATCCCCCGCAATCTTTAATTTACTAATTGAGCCCTTAGCTCTAGCCCTTCGTTCTCACCCCCTGATTAGAGGATTCCTGATAGGTCAAACCCATCACACTATAAATATTTGTGCAGATCATGTTATCTTGCTCCTCACTAATCCTTCCATCTCCTTACCTCAGGGCCAAGACCTGCTAGCCCAATTCAGCGAAGTATCATATTACAAAGTAAAATGCTCCTTGATCTTAGAGTTGAATCTACCCTCTGAAACTAAAGAATCCCTACAAAGGTCCCTCTCCTATACAGGGAGTCCCATATTTGGGCATTACACTCCTCCATAAACTGCAGAAAATGGCTACTTACAATGTGGAACAGCTGCTTAAAGGTTGCCCAAGATCTTTGCCAATTAGATAAATTGGAATTGACCTTGTTGGGTTGGTTGGGCTAATTTTACCCCAGATCTTATACCTATTTTCGATGTTAGCTGTTCCCCCTACAGCTAAACAGCTGCGAGCCTTCAATGCTCTACTTAGGAAGTTTATTTGGCAGGAACAAAAGGGCTAGATGTTAGCACGCATTACTCCTTAGTATAGATGGGCTGGGGGGTATGGAGTACGTGGATCTTACAGATTACTACTTGGTGTCCCATTTACATCAAATTAAGCAGTGGATCCAACCCACTACTGCTTTGCCTTATATAGACATTAATTGCAATGTGTGCCCTGCCTTTGACCTTAAGGTCCTCTTATTGGTGGATCTTCAAATTTAGTGGCCTTCCTCCCTCGATCTAAGCCTTGCTATTAGCATGGAGATACCTCCACTCACATTCTAACCAACAGATTTTTGACACTCATCTGCAGCTGCTCATCGTAGTCCTCACTTCCCTCATACCACATTTGACCCTCAAAAAGTGGATTTCTAGAGGTTTTGAGGTCCTTGGTGACCTGCTACACGATGGCCCACCTCTCAGCTGGGAGAATCTGAGGGTGAAGTTTGGACTACCTCCCGCTGAACAGTATGCCTACCTTAGGATCCATCACCTCCTCTTATCCTCCCCTTCCCTAGTTATTAAGATCCCCCACCGAATTTTGCAGTTGTATACCTCCCTTTCCCCTAAACGTAAAGGAATATCCCTTATCTACAAGGTCCTATAAGAAAAGCTAGTTTTTGTTAAATCTAAACCTTTTCTAGTCTGCAAAATTGACTTAGATTCAACCTTGACAACTTCACAGTGGCGTTCAGCTTTTCAGTCAATCTATATACAGTAGCTACTCACTGCATACAGCATTGGTAACTAGCACAAAAGATTGCCCTTTGCTGGTATCAGTTGCTGACAGATCCTATCTGTGATTTAACTGCTTATGTGAGTATAATACACTGATAACATTGGATATTGTTTTTTACAAATTATTATGAATCATTCATTGTTTGATTTTTATGACATGGCTCTCCCACAGATCTGTACTAACGTGAGATGTCCCCTGATGAAACGTGAGCTGTCCTGTGAATGCATAGAGAATACAGCATTGCCACAGTATGTAATTTATTAGGTGGGCAATTTGGATGTAATCTGGTGAATGACTCACTACCTTGTATATCATTCGCCCTTTTATAAGTAGAGATGTTTATTCTATATTTTTATATACATGTTTTGTCAAATTCTAATAACATTTTTGTATTTTTATAAACCTTGTTGCACCTTTGTATGAGCATTACTCTCGTTAAAGCTCCATGGGCCACTTGGTTTTTTGTGTTGCTACATTTTTGAAACTGTGAAATGCTCAGGTTAAAATATATGGAGGCTTCTTTTTTCTTCCTTTGCTGGTATGTAACTCTGTTTCGCTCAGTCCAGATCTCTCCCTCCAACTCCCCACTGTGTTGAAGAAGTTGCTGTCAGACGGGTAATCTAATACATATTTTATGGTCATGTAAAAACATTGTAAATTATTGGAAGAAAATCTTTCAAATGATCTCAGAGTATCGGTAACAATGCTAAAGCCTGACCCGGCATTAGCTATCCCGAGCCTGGGTATTAATACAATACCTAGTCCATTATGTGTGGTGACAACGCATATACTTCTAACAGCCAGGCTCATGGTGACAAGACACTGAAAAGCTGAGTGTGCTCCCAATCCTTCAGAGGTCATCTTATTCGTTAACCTTCACCACTCTTTTGAACGTACACTCGTGCTATGGAGTAGTCAGTAGTCGCAGGAGTCGCAACTGTGACCCGACCCCATGCTGCAGGGGGCCCGCGCGGCACTCCTTTCACATTTGTCTACACTTGGATAGGACAGGCGGCATAGAGAAGAAGCGATCCCCTCCATTTCACTTGGATAGGACAGGCGGCATAGAATAGAAGAAGCGATCCCCTCCATTTCACTTGGATAGGACGGGCGGCATAGAATAGAAGAAGCAATCCCCTCCATTTCACTTGGATAGGACGGGTGGCATAGAATAGAAGAAGCGATCCCCTCCATTTCCTCTTAGCTCCTGCAGCCGCTGAAACTCCTGCTATCTGCTGCCCGTCCTTTCCAGCCAGGTGTTAAGTTTTTCTGGGAGACATGACATGAGCCACGATGCGATGTAAGGATCAGTCAACTAGGATCGCCAGTTCAGCCTCCCAGCTCCGCTCCAGGCGCTCCCCGCCCCTGGCTCTGGCTTCCGCTTCTGCCTCCAAGCTGTTCCTGCTGCTGGCTTAAGGTAAGAGAATTGCACCGTACCCCGCGGCCGCTCCCGTCTGGAAACCTGCACATTCTATGCCATAGATGGTTTACGATCGGGAGACACGCTGCTGTAGGCTGTTTTAATGAGCTGCTACACTCGTTTGAGTGCAATTTAAATGTGAGTGTTTACCGATTAAATAAATTGTTTTAATTTAAAGCAGTATTACGCTATGGAGTCTTATTTACTTCTTGTGATGGGCGGATTGGTGCATCCTATGGACTAACCAGAACACTGCTGGGGGAGGTCCACTTATATTGTTCCTAAAGTGCTATCAGACCTGAATGTAATTAAAGGCTTGATTTTAAGGTGATCTGCTATTTTGGACACTGGCTGGAGCACTGTGGTGAAGTACAACTTTGGATGGTGTGGCTAAAGCTTCATTAAGGACTGAAATATTTGTTGTTATTTATTGGGACACTGATTTAAATAACGAAGAGTGTTTTAAAGATTTTTGGAGCAGTCACACTTTATCTGGATATGCTTGCAGCCTTGGAATCATGATTTCAAATCCCAGCACTTTTATGAACTGTATTAACTATTTATGTGTACAGCACTTTATGCATTTGAGTAGATTTTATTAACCATCAGTTTCATTTTTACACACATTTTATTTTATTTATTAATTTTTGGGGACAATCACGTTTACAGCACTGGGAATTTGGTCACAATACCCCACATTTTTATATGATATGAGATTATTACTTTAGCTTAACACTATATAAATGTTTATACCACTGGGGATTTTGGTTACTAAAACATTATATGGTATATTTGTTTCTAATTGAAATGTGGTTGTGTTCACATTTAAAGGTGTGTTACTGTGCTTGTCGGATTTGGTGGGATAATGGTGGTGGCGGGGGAAGTGGCAAAGTGCACCTTTGTCTGCGTAGATAAGAAACATTACACCGGCCTTGTATCCAGGTTACTTGTTTCCTGCTGCCCCTTTATGCTCCCCAGTTCCCCCCCTTCCCCCACAGCAATTCTGGCTTCCCCCTCCTGCTGGCTGCTGTTGGCTATGCTTTCAGGATGGGGAGCGGGGGAAGGGGCCCTATTGAGCAGGTCCGCTGTCCTACTGAGTGACATTATTCACAGCCCTACTGGCATCATTGGCGGAACTACCAGGGTTGCAAAGGTCACTTGTGACGGGGCCCTGGTGTTCCACTACCATAGGGGGCCAAGATGGCATACAGAACATGTTAAAACAGAGGTCTCAAACTGGTGGCCCTCCAGCTGTGGCAGAACTACAAGTCCCATTATGCCTCTGCCTGTGAGAGTCATGCTTGTAACTGTCAGCCTTGCAATGCCTCATGGAGCTTGTAGTTTTGCAACAGCTGGAGAGCCGCCAGTTTGAAACACCTGTGTTAGGATCCACTGCGGAAACGTGATAAAGGGCTCCGCAATGGGAGTAAAGGGTCCTAGTATCAGTGGGAAGGGCTCTGGGCTTGAAGGGAAGGGCCCAGCACGGGGGGGCCCTTTATGGTTTCTTGCACCGGGGCCCTCAAGGTTTTAGTTACGCCTCTGGGAGTAGTCATGTTCTAGCTTTTGACACTCAATGGGCCCCCTGGTCCACCTGGGCTGCAAGGTCTTTTAACTCTCTCTTGCACTCTGATTTGTAATCTAGTTGACTCCGCTAACTGAATCACACATTCTGGTGACTTGCATTTCGGTATTCTTCAGATTTGATTTCCTTTGTATATCAGATGTCTTGTTATGTCAATTTTTGCTATTGATATATCCTATTCCTTACATTTCTCTTGTACCCGCAGTGAGCGGATCGTGTGTTTTCATTATTCCTATTAAGCAAAAACCCAATAATAATTTTTATGGGCGAAAAAAAAAAACAGCAACTACATTACATGTCAAGAAATCCTTGTGTAACAATGGTGATACTGAACATATTGCAACTTTATAGTAACCATAAGGATGTGACATCATACAGATGCAAGTATTATGCAGAGCAAAAATCTGCAGATCTTTGGTTAGATTATGCTAGAAAAAGTTCATAAAAGCATTGTATATTTACTCTATGTAAACCTCCGATAGATTAAGAGCTACCACTTACTTATCGTCAATCTAGATGCAAATAACATGTGCATAACAATAGTCCTATATTGTTTAAAATATATACATCATTATAAAAAATATATATATATATATATATAAATATCGCTCTATCAGGAAGAGAAATAAGCAGCTAGCACAAACAAGTGATCTAAACCTGTGAGAAATACATAGTAAAAAGGAAAGTGCAGCGCTAAAAAAATGATAACAAACATTGATATGTGATATGCAATGTACCGTATATACTCGAGTATAAGTCGTTCCGAGTATAAGTCGAGGCCCTAATTTACCACAAAAAAATGGGAAAAACTTATTGACCCGAGTATAAGACGAGGGTGAGAAATGCACAGCTACTGTAAGTGGAAAAGAGGGTCAACAATGCCCATTTGCAGCATCACTGTGCCCATTTGCATGCCTCACTGTGCCCATTTGCAGCCATAGGTCCCCTGAACTTCAAACTCGGTAGTTAAGGGTTCCTAGATGACCCCTAGCTGCAGCCAAAATTTGGGGTCTCTGAACCCAAAGGGTCCCGAAATGACATTGCTGCAGATAGACACAGTTGACCGAATTTGGGGCCCCGTATCTCAGGGCCACTTAGTGCTAAGAATCCCAAATTTGGTGTGCAAACCCAGTGGAACTAGCATCATAAAATTTCCAAAGCTGGAGTTTCTAGCACCAAGTGGCCACGAGATACAGGGCCCCAAAAATCAGTTCAGAAAATGTCAAGCACTTTTCTGCGGCAGAGAATGACATTTTCCGAACCAGTTTGGGGCCCCGTATCTCAGGGCCACTTGGTGCTAGGAACCCAAGCTTTGGATATGTTATGGTATCAGATCCACTGGGTTTGCACACCAAATTTGGGGTTCCTAGCACCAAGTGGCCCTGAGATATGGGGCCCCAAAGTCGGTTCAGAAAATGTCAAGCACTTTTCTGCAGCAGAGAATGACATTTTCTGAACCGATTTTGGGGCCCCGTATCTCAGGGCCACTTGGTGCTAGGAACCCAAGCTTTGGATATGTTATGGTACTATGTCCACTGGGTTTGCATACCAAATTTGGGGTTTCTAGCACCAAGTGGCCCTGAGATACGGGGCCCCAAAGTCGGTTCGGAAAATGAAATTTTTTGCTGCAGAAAAGTGCTTGACTCGAGTATAAGTCGAGGGGGGCACTTTCAGCACAAAAAAATGTGCTGAAAAATTCGACTTATACTCGAGTATATACGGTAAATATATCTCTAGGTGTATATAAGTTGGATTAATAGGTGTATGTAAAAAACATAATTATCTGAGAAAAGTGACATAAAGGTTGAGAGTTGAATCTCAAAAGCATCCGTTAGGATGTGCACCTCTAGCACAAACTAATATACACAGGTGAATCCATACAATATCCAAAAAGATGTATATATGTTAATTACCCGAGGATATTAAAAAAATTAACACAAATAGTTATGCATAAGTTAATCCATGAATTATCCGGTAAGATGTATATGTGTTAAACACCCAGAAGTGTAGACAACATGATATTCAAGTGTTGATAGCAGATCCACCACCGTGAATAAAAGTGGGGGGGCTTACCAGAACGATTGGACACAGATGGGTGTACACCCACTGTGTCAATTAAGCTTGTATAGCTGTAGATCTCTGGAGATGTAATAAGGATAACCAAGGTACTTGTAGAGAGTATGTATGGTGAGGACAAATCCAATCAAGTATCCACAGCATATAAGGAGAAAACATGAGAGCACATAGCGTGATACTGTATAAAAAAGCTATGAAGCGTATTTATTGAAGATGAAACACTCACATTTGTGAAGATAAAATACAGCACTGGGAATAGGTAAAATTTGGTAGTGTAGTGGTGTCAGCAGACGGTTCCGACGCGTTTCATCCTACCGGACATCATCTGGGGTGCCACACCACTCCATACACTGCCCCTTATATATAGTAGGTGACCTCCTTGTTGCAATGTGGCTCCAATCGGTAATGATGTGGATATTGCACCACTTCCGGGTAAGGGGAAGATGGCGTCGGCCGCGTGCATTGCACGCCTCGTTTTGGTGGTAATAGTGGAGCGCAGATGCGTGGGTCGCTATAGCAATGAGTCACGTGCGCCTCCTACCTGTACGTTCACCACCGTCAACGTAGGACTGAGACCGTGCGTCGCTCTGAGTCGTAATGACATCATGGCGTCGTGTGTCAGACCTCGTTCTGGCTAAATGGTGGAACGCAAAAGGAGGAAGTATGAGAGTCCCATGTCTGCAACACGTTGTAAATCTAATTGCGGAGGGGGAACGACAGTTTATTTATATTCAATAATAAAAAATATTAAAAAATAATAAAAAATAGTAAGAAATAAAGCCATAGAGATAAGCATAAATTGATAGTGGTATGATCACACAATCTAAGTGATGTAATGGAAATGGAAACAAAAACGGGGAAATCAAGGAGCCACAGTTTCACATGGGGATCAAAGGTCACAAAACAAAATAACAATATGTATGGCCAATATTTATCTCAATCTAAGTGAAGTAGGACTAAGGTGATAACTCCTACATGACTTAATCTAATATTAGCATCTCTCAATAAGGGAAAAAAGGCAATTGTTTTGCAATGGTATACAAGGGAACAAAAAGAAATTACAGTAGTCTATGATTGATTAATAAAAGCATTAATATCCCATTCAACGTTAAGCCCCAGTGGTGTATGGGACTGGATTTCGTATATCCTTTTTTTTTTAAAGATATTTTTATTGGTTTTAGGTTCTACACGAACCAACAGACACAAAACAGTCACAAAAAAACAAATAAAACAAAACACACATGAATATCTGATCCGTTCAGTATACACAGGCGATATACAATCAGTGGGTAGATCATACAGGTCATTGTAGGCATGTTATTTCGTTTCAAAAGAGTTAGGAAATTGGTAATCGCAACATACAGATATATGCATTTTTACACAGCATTACCATAGTAATGGACCTGGCACTTGGGGTCCCTGTGGCACGGCCCATCAATGATCAATTGTATTCAATTTTTGGAAAGAGTTAGTGGACTATCCAACCATTTCCCCCAGATTTTATAAAAGGTTTTATTTCTTTTACGAATTTCAAAGGTTAGTTTGTATAATGGAATAGAGTCATTGATAAGTTTTAGCCAGATGGACTTCAAAGAGGTCTGTGCACCTTTCCAGGACAGTAGAATAGATTTTTTAACATAAAAATAAAGAATACGGAGCAGTCTCTTGGCATGTGATGGTATGTGTAAATCTCCAAATACTCCCAATAAGCAGTTCTTAGGGTGTATTATATTGGGAAGGCCCAATACAGTAGAAATAAAACCACCCACTTCTTCCCAGAAGTCACTAACTATTGGACATGACCAGAAGCAATGTAAAAAGTCTGCCTCCTGGCCGCAGCCTCTGAAACAGACAGCTGATGGCAATAGACCCATCCTATGTAGTCTGGCCGGGGTGAGGTGAGTTTGATGGAAAATTTTAATTTGTATAATACGGTCTCGGGAGGAAATGACAGAGGTTTTATATGTGTCACTAAATTCTGTCCAATCGTCGTTTGCCATATCAATTTCTAATGTCTCCCACTTCTCCTGTGCTCTGTGAAACCTAGGGTTTGAGTCAGTCACTAAAGCTGCGTAATAGGTGGAAACTAATTTAGAGGGTTCTGGTTGCCTAAGTAGTTTTTCCAGTGGAGGCAGATCAGTGACATCATTTAGGGTACCGAATTGGGTATGTATGGCATGTCTAAGTTGATAATAATAAAATAAATGAGATTTTGGTAGATCAAAGTCTGTACTCAACTGAGAGAAGGTTTTAAAGCCCTGCGTAGTATATAAATGGCATAGATATTTAACTCCTTTTGAATACCAACGATTGGCATCTGGAAAAGAGTAAAGTTCTTGCAGATTGGGATTGAACCACAAGGGGTTATTAGGGGATTTTGTCCAAGAATGTTTCGATATTTTTGTAGTAATGTGTTTAAACAGTGAGAGGGAGACTGAGAGCAGAGAGGTTCCAGGGCGGTCTGGGACCTGGCCTCTATATATTATGTTATGTAAGGTTTCATGGGAGGATGCGATAGCCCCCTCTGTGGCTGTACAGGCATTAGCTGGATCTGGATTCATCCAGTCATGTATGTGCACCAGCTGAGATGCCATGTAGTAAAGGAAAAAGTTAGGGAATGCTAGACCTGCCAGATGGGCTGGTAACCTCAAGGTCTCTAGTGCCACTTTGGGGGATCCGCCCCTCCACAGGAAAGAAGTACACATCATATCTATGCGTTTGAAAGTAGCTTTAGATATTTTACATGGGGAGTTAGAGAGGATATAGAGTAGTCTAGGTAAATAAATCATTTTAAGTATATTGGCCCTCCCCATGAGGTCTAACGGTAGATCCATCCATTGTTTAGTTTGCTCCTGGAGGCGGGTCAGCAAAGGGTCAAGATTATTAGTGGCATACAAAGATAAAGGAGCCTGGACCAACACCCCAAGATATCTAAAAGAAGACACCACCTGAAGCTTAGAGTTTGGGTGCACCAGAGGGGGGTCATTCACATCTAAAGGGAAAAGACTGGACTTATCCCAGTTAACTCGGAATCCTGAGTAGTCCCCAAAGGTATTGACCTCTTCCAGTAACGCCCCCAAAGACTCATCAGCATCTGCCAGATATACCAGTGTATCGTCTGCGTAAAGAGAAATGCGCTCTTCTATATTTTCAATGGGGAGGCCTTTAATTATAGGGGAGGAGCGAATGCGAACTGCAAGCGGTTCCATAGCCAGAGCAAATAACAGAGGTGACAATGGGCACCCCTGTCGAGTGCCCCTAGTAATTGGGAAGGAGTCAGTAATAAATGAATTAACCCTTATCTTAGCCGTTGGGGAGGTGTACAGAATTTTTATCCATTTTATCACTCGGGGACCAAAACCATACTTCTGCAACACCTGAAAGAGGTACGGCCATTCCACACTGTCAAATGCTTTACAGGTGTCCAGTGACACAATGACTCGTGTAGAAGGGCAGTCATGTGGATACTGCAAGTTATGGAACAATCTGCGTATGTTCATTCTGGTAGACCTGCCCGGGATAAATCCACCCTGGTCGCTATTGACCAAAGATGTGACCACAGTATTTAAACGATTTGCTAATATCTTGGCCAGAATCTTAACGTCCACGTTTATAAGTGAAATTGGACGGTAAGATTCACAGTGAAGTGGGTCCTTGCGGGGCTTCAGCAGAAGGACTATCAAAGCCTCCCTCATTGATGGAGGAAGGATCCCAGCCTCCAGGGCTTTGTTATAGGTTCGGAGAAGGAAGGGGGATAGGAGATCCTTGAACTTAGCATACCATTCAGTCGGGAAACCATCAGGACCGGGGGTTTTATGTGCCGGCATTTGGGAGATAGCTGCTGCAATCTCTTCTACCGTGATAGGTTCCTCCAACATGTTCCGTCCCTCATCTGACAGGGAGGGAAGGGATATGTCAGCCAGATAGTCAGACAACTGGGAGTCGTCATAGTCAACCCTAGAAGTGTACAATTTACTGTAAAAATTTAGAAAGGAGTCTAGGATATCCCGTGGGCTGTCGCTGATCGTACCTTGAGCAGTCAGGATTCGTGGTATAGAAATGGGGGTATGCTCAGGTTTGGTCAGATATGCCAAGAGACGTCCTGCTTTATTACCATATTCAAACGATTTTTGTGAGGCATACAACATGCGTTTTTGTGTGAGATCCAACAAACGAATTTCATATTCCCTACGGCACTGTAACCATGTCTCTCTAGTGTCAGAGACAGGGTTAGAGGCATAGGCAGATTCTGCACTTAACATAGCGTTTTCTAATTCCTCAGTGCGCATCTTGTTATTTTTACGAAGAATTCCTGTAATAGACATAAAGGTACCTCTTAATGTGGACTTAAACGCATCCCACTCCGTGGGGGGGTCTACTTTGTCTAAGTTTTGCTTCCAGTAGTTAGAAATACTCGTCCTACACTCACCCTGCACTATCTCGTCTTCCAGCCAGTATGAATTCAGGCGCCACAAAACAGGTCCTGAACCTGGAAGGATGAGAAGGGACACAGACAAGGGGGCATGATCGGAAACCCCCCTGGGCAGGTATGAGACGGCGGAGATGACCGGAAGGGTCTCCGTCGACACAAAAGCCATATCTAGCCTAGACATAGTATGGAAGGAATCCGAATGGCAGGAAAATTGGCGTGTCTCTGGATGTTTCCATCGCCACACCTCCGTCAGTCCATGAACCTGAGCCCGGATTTCGTATATCCAATACGTTTCTAATTGGGATACACCCCGAGTTGACCCCCCTCCTCGCCAGGGGGGGACGTATCGGTCTATAATGAGAAATTGTGATCCAGAAGGGTCTCGGTTGTGATGCCGTCGGTAGTGTCTAGGGACAGTGTGTTTAGTGTCCCCTCCTAGGATCTTAGCCACATGTTCACCGACCCATGCGGAAAAAGCCCTAGTGGTACGGCCCACATAGTGCTTTCCACATGGGCAGGTGATATGATAGACCACATTTTTGGTTGCACAGGTACAGAACCTCTTGATCGGATATATTTTGTTAGTTACATTGGACCTGAACTCCAATGTTTTATGTCTGCCACTAATGTTATAGTGGCACACTACATTTTTACATTGAAAATATCCTACTAAATCATGAAAGAAAGTATGACGTTTAGGAGGATCGATAATATTAGGAGTACGCAGCGTTACATCACTAAGGACTTCGTCAGCGAGGTCCTTAGTGACGTAACGCCGCGTACGGGGCGGAGCTACACTACCGACGTCACCCGCTGCCATCTCTGGCTGACAGCTGTTCGGACGCGGACAGCTTGTCTCCTGCTTAACCAGCTTGTTTTATGTTCTATACCTTGGCGCTGTTGAGCGCTTTTATCATCACCACTAATTCATGATTGACTTTTAATAAATTTTGGAATTATACATATACGGATCGCTCTTAGATTTTCTTACTATCATTTTTCTTGGGGAAACCACCGCTGATCATCTTGCCATTATAAACAGATCTCCCGGTGTCTGACAGAACCTCCTGTTTTTTGGATGATTATTTCCAGCAGATGACTACCAGCCCAGCAGTGTGCCTTTGGTTTACCCATGCTGTCCCTGACCCCCTATAATTAAGGGGTCCACCGAATCTGGTAAGCGCAACCTCATTCATTCATTGATATGCTTCTCCTCCTATTACATCGGTTGGAAAGAATTTAACCTGTGTGTCCCCAGAAGGAATGTGCTTTCAGATTGGATTCTATGGACTTCTGATAATTATATTATTCTATATTGGACTCTGCACATATTTATTTGTCACTCTTTGCGCTGCACTTATTTTGTTTAAGATTGTTTTTGGAGGTTGGTACTACCTTTTAGTGTTCAGCTTGCATATTATTACGGGTTTAGTTTGCGCTGATTGCCCTTTATTTTTATTGACTAAACACACTATCCCTAGACACTACCAACAGCATCACAACTGAGACCCTTCTGGATCACAATTTCTCATTATAGACCGATACGTCCCCCCCTGGCGAGGAGGGGCGTCAACTCGGGGTGTATCCCAATTAGAAACGTATTGGATATATACGAAATCCAGTCCCATACACCACTGGGGCTTAATGTTGAATGGGATATTAATGCTTTTATTAATCAATCATAGACTACTGTAATTTCTTTTCGTTCCCTTGTGTACCATTACAAAACAATTGCCTTTTTTCCCTTATTGTGAGATGTTAGTATTAGATTAAGTCATGTAGGAGTTATCACCTTAGTCCTACTTCACTTAGATTGAGATAAATATTGGCCATACATATTGTTATTTTGTTGTGTGACCTTTGATCCACATGTGAAACTGTGGCTCCTTGATTTCCCCTTTTTTGTTTCCATTTCCATTAAATCACTTAGATTGTGTGATCATACCACTATCAATTTATGCTTATCTCCATGGCTTTATTTCTTCTTATTTTTTATTATTTTTTAATATTTTTTATTGATGAATATAAATAAACTGTTGTTCCCCCTCTGCAATTAGATTTACAATGTGTTGCAGACATGGGACACTCATACTTCCTCCTTTTGCGTTCCACCATTTAGCCAGAACGAGGTCTGACACACGGCGCCATGATGTCATTACGACTCAGAGCGACGCACGGTCTCAGTCCTACGTTGACGGCGGTGAACGTACAGGTAGGAGGCGCACGCGACTTGTTGCTATAGTGACGCACGCATCTGCGCTCCACTATTACCACCAAAGCGAGGTGTGCAACGCACGTGGCCGACACCATCTTCCCCTTACCCGGAAGTGGCCCAATATCCACATCATTACGGATTGGAGCCACATTGCAACAAGGGGGTCACCTACATTATATAAGGGGCAGTGTATGGAGTGGTGTGGCACCCCAGATGATGTCTAGTAGGCCGAAACGCATCGGGACCGTCTGCTGACACCACTACACTGCCAAATTTTACCTATTCTCAGCGCTGTATTTTATCTTCACAAATGTGAGTGTTTTATCTTCAATAAATACGCTTCATAGCTTTTTTATACAGTATCACGCTATGTGCTCTCATGTTTTCTCCTTATATGCTGTGGATATTTGATTGGATTTGTCCTCACCATACATACTCTCTACAAGTACCTTGGCTATCCTTATTACATCTCCAGAGATCTACAGCTATACAAGCTTAATTGGCACAGTGGGTGTACACCCATCTGAGTCCAATCGTTCTGATAAGCCCCCCACTTTTATTCACGGTGGTGGATCTGCTATCAACACTTGAATATCATGTTGTCTACACTTCTGGGTGTTTAACACATATACATCTTACCGGATAATTCATGGACTCACTTATGCATAACTATTTGTGTTAAATTTTTTTATATCCTTGGGTAATTAACATATATACACCTTTTTGGATATTGTATGGATTCACCTGTGTATATTAGTTTGTGCTAGAGGTGCACATCCTAACGGATGCTTTTGCGATTCAGCTCTCAACCTTTATGTCACTTTTCTCAGATAATTATGTTTTTTACATACACCCATTAATCCAACTTATATACACCTAGAGATATATTTAAATTGCATATCACATATCAATGTTTGCTATCATTTTTTTAGCGCTGCACTTTCCTTTTTACTATATATACATCATTATACCTAACAATGCTAGCCGTGGAGAAGGAGTCATAAGTATCCCTGTGGCTCCAAAAATTAAAGAAAGCACCAATCTCCAAAAGTATGTTAGGCTTTTGCAGCTTCATAAGGTATGTAAGTTATGTCCTACCTCGCCATGCTGTCACCAATGAAACACTGATTGGGGAACATTGTAGACAATTTCGTGGCATCATATATTATTTATGAAGAATCTTTATAGAAGGAGATGCCGGGGGGCGTGGCCGGATGGTGAAGAGAGCAGTCACATAGACACACAGCTCCGGCTCTCAACGACCATCCTGCATCTATCCTTGGTCCTAAATCCTCGTGGAAGGTATCATTCTGTTCCACACGGCTGTAGGCACCCACCAGACTGGCTGACATGGTGAAATACGGGCCGCTGCGGCCCTCACACACACGGTGAAACAACTGGCACGGTACCGGAGGCAAAATGGCGCTGAGACACATGCAGGGTACTCAGACACGCTGCCGTCCTCCTCCTCAGCCATCCAGGACTCTGTAACAGGGGTGAGTGCATCAATTCCTGCTATATTCCTCACACATACAGAACCCCTGCAGACACAAGAATCACAGCAATCTGCTGAGTTTAGCCAGGCTGTGGATTCTCCTCCTGCTGAGCCTACATTATCTACTATTATTCTGGCTATCCAGGATTGCAAGGCCACCCTCTCCACTCAAATAGCTTCTATCCGTATGGACTTTTCTTTATTGAAACAAGATGTCCAGAACCTCAGAGACCGCACAGGAGATGCTGAGGAATGGATCAGTACATTAGAAGATACTGTACACCCCATGTCTGTTACCATACGTGATACTACAAGCGAGATGGCGGCACTGCGCGCCAAAATTGACGATTTGGAAAATCACTCTCGCAGGAATAATCTTAGATTTGTGGGATTTCCGGAACGCGCGGAAGGTTCCTATCCTGAAAAGTTTCTTTATTCATGGCTGCGGGACATTTTTGGTAAAGACGCACCCTCATTCTCACATGTTATAGAGCATGCGCATCGCACTCCTCCTCGTCCCCCTCGTGTGGGTGCCCCACCACGCTCCATCATTGCACGTATCCTCAATTTTCAAGATAAAGTGGCCATCCTACATCTGGCATGAGAAAAAGGCCCGCTCACATTTAATGGCAATAATATTTCTGTTTATCCGGACTTTTCTGCTGAAGTTCAACGCCAGCGGATCTCCTTCTCAGCAGTGAAGTCTAGATTGTGCACGGAAGGCCTCTCCTACGCCATGCTCTTCCCTGCTAAATTGCGCATTATCCATGATGGTAAGGCCCATTTCTATACCAACCCCAAGGAGGCCATGAAGTGGCTGAATGATCACTATGGTGCAGCACACAGAAGCAGAGGAGACTGAAGTCACCATTAACCTGCAAGGAAAGATCTACACCCTGCTATGCAAGCTACAGTGTCAACATTCTGCATATCTCTTTATTATTTTTTTCCCTAACCTTCATCTTTACATTCCACCCTGCATTGGTACGGTTTACAGCTCATGGTAACCTGCATACCAGAACAATTATCCGGACAACTTTTTCCACGTGAACAAACAGCTCATGTACCCTCCAACAGGACATGTCTACTGGGGGAAATTTTTTTTTTTCCCTCTTTCCTCCGTCATTAGTTGGGAGCCTCACCAGACCCCACGTTACCCCCTTACCAGCTTGTGGCGAGGCCCCGGTACAGTTTTTGACTTCCGCAGTTTTATAGTTAGGAAGGACTTTTAGTTTAGGGATCCAAAGCTTGCTATGTTTGGGATGGCTGAGCGGGGTGGGGGGCACAAAGGTTTAAAGAAAGCGGTTGTTGGGTTTTTTTTTCATGTTTTCTGTTTTTTTTTTTTTTCTTCTTTTTTTACTTTTTATGTCTTTTTCAACACACCTATACCATTTGCTAATGGAGAGTCATCAAAAGCATACCAGGTCACCACTTATAGTGGTTCATTAATGCCTCTATTGTCATTTATATGTCTTATTTTTTTTCTAAAACAAAAAAATTTCTCTGGTCCATACTACCCTACAGGCAGACCCACACACTTTTTTGTCATGTGCTTGTGTGTGCTTCAGGTGCCGCGGCCTATCCACTTATATTGATACTAATTCAGAGGTTTACTTATGCATCTTTATTATTACATGTTTTATTATGGCACAATCCCTTAGGATAGTCTCCTGGAACACTAGAGGCCTGAATGCACCTCAGAAAAGATCCTTGGTTTTTTCTGTGTTAAAAAAATGTCACCCTCACATTATTTGCCTCCAGGAGACTCACCTGACAGGTTCTAAGACAAGGGCCCTAAAGCGCCCATGGCTATCTAAGCTATACCATGCTACTCACACTAATTATTCAAGAGGTGTATCTATACTCCTGGCTAAATCCCTTCCAGCTGAGTTGATCAGCGTTAAAACAGACCCAGAGGGAATATTTATTTTTCTTATATTACAAATTTCTACTATAATCTTCACGTTGGTGAACATTTATATTCCCCCCCCCATTCTCAGTGGAAGTACTCTCTAAATTATCCCTTCAACTACTGAATACGCCTCCTGGCCCTTTGCTTTATGTAGGGGATTTTAACGCAGTCATGGACCCAACAGTGGACCGCCTGGGTGGGGGAGGCAGATCTTTTCCCTCCTTTGTAGACTGGGCCCAGGTCTATGGTCTGATCGAGGTATAGCGATGGAAACATCCGGATGAACGCCAATTCTCCTGTCATTCGGATTCCTTCCATACTATGTCTAGGCTGGATATGGCATTTGCATCGACGGAGACCCTTCCCGTTGTCTCCGCCATCTCATATCTGCCCAGGGGAGTTTCAGATCATGCCCCTTTGTCTGTGTCCCTCCTCCTCCTTCCAGGATCGGGACCTGCTTTATGGCGCCTGAACTCGTACTGGCTGGAAGACGAGATGGTACAGGGTGAGTGTAGGATGAGTATTTCTAATTACTGGAAGCATAATTTAGATAAAGTAGACCCCTCCACAGAGTGGGACGCATTCAAGTCTACATTGAGAGGTACCTTTATGTCTATTACTGGGATTTTACGTAAAAATAACAAGATGCGCACTGAGAAATTAGAAAATGCTATGGTATGTGCGGAATCTGCTTATGCCTCTAACCCTGCCTCTGACACTAGGGAGACATGGTTACAGAGCCATAGGGAATATGAAATCTGTCTGCTAGATCTCACACAAAAACGCATGTTGTGTGTTTCCCAAAAGTCGTTTGAATATGGTAATAAAGAAGGACGTCTCTTGGCATATCTGACCAGACCTGACCATTCCCCCATTTCTATACCATGTATCCTTACTACCCAAGGTACTATTAGTGACAACCCAGGAGATATCCTAGACTCCTTTCTAAGCTTTTACAGAAAACTGTACACTTCCAGGGTTGACTATGAAGATTCCCAGTTGTCTGACTATTTGGCTGACATATCTCTTCCCTCCTTGTCAGATGAGGGACGGGACATGTTGGAGGAGCCTATCACGGTCGAGGAGATTACAGTAGCGGTCTCCCAAATGCCTGCACATAAGACTCCTGGGCCTGATGGTTTTTCGACTGAATGGTATGCTAAGTTCAAGGACCTTCTATCCCCCTTCCTTCTCCGGACCTATAACAAAGCCCTAGAGACTGGGATCCTCCCCCCATCGATGAGGGAAGCTTTGATAGTACTCCTATTAAAACCCCAAAAGGACCCACTTAACTGTGAATCTTATCGTCCAATTTCGAACTAATTTTTCTAATAAATGTGGATGTTAAGATTCTGGCCAAAATATTAGCAAACCGTCTAAATACTGTGGTTACATCCTTGGTTAATAGTGACCAGGGTGGATTTATCCCTGGCAGGTCTACTAGAATGAACATACGCAGACTGTTCCACAACTTGCAATATCCACATGACTGCCCTTCTACACGTGTCATTGTGTCCTTAGACACCTGTAAAGCATTTGACAGTGTGGAATGGCCGTACCTTTTTCAAGTGTTACAGAAGTATGGTTTCGGTCCCCGTGTGATAGCATGCATAAAACTTCTGTACACCTCCCTAAAGGCTAGGATAAGGGTTAATTCATCTATCACCGATCCCTTCCCAATCACTAGAGGCACTCGACAGGGGTGCCCATTGTCGCCTCTGTTGTTTGCCCTGGCCATGGAGCCGCTTGCAGTTCGCATTCGCTCCTCCCCTACAATTAAAGGTCTCCCAATTGCAAATATAGAGGAGCGCATTTCTCTTTACGCAGATGACACACTGGTGTATCTGGCAGATGCAAATGAGTCTCTGCAGGCTTTGCTGGAGGAGGTCAACACCTTTGGGGACTACTCTGGATTCCGGGTTAATTGGGACAAGTCCAGCCTTTTTCCCTTGGATGTGAATGACCCTCCTCAGGTGCACCCAGACTCCAAGCTTCAGGTGGTGTCTTCTTTTAGATATCTTGGAGTGTTGGTTCAGGCTCCCTTATCTCTATATGCTACTAATAATCTTGATCCTTTGCTGACCCGCCTCCAGGAACAAACTAAACAATGGATGGATTTGCCGTTAGACCTCATGGGGAGGGCCAATATTCTTAAAATGATTTATTTACCCAGATTGCTTTATATCCTTACTAACTCCCCATGTAAAATATCAAAAGCTACTTTCAAACGCATAGATATGATATGTACTTCTTTCCTGTGGAAGGGTGGATCCCCCAAAGTGGCACTTGAGACTCTGAGACTACCAGCCCATCTGGCAGGTCTAGCATTCCCTAACTTTTTCCTTTACTATATGGCATCTCAACTGGTGCACATACATGACTGGATGAACCCAGATCCAGCTAATGCCTGTACAGCCACAGAGGGGGCTATCGCATCTTCCCATGAAACCTTGCATAACATAATATATAGAGGCCAGGTCCCAGACCACCCTGGAACCTCTCTGCTCTCAGTCTCCCTTTCACTGTTTAAATAAATTACCACAAAAATATTGAAACATTCCTGGCTGAAATCCCCTAACAACCCCTTGTGGTTTAATCCCAATCTGCAAGAATTATACTCTTTTCCAGATGCCAATCGCTGGTATTCAAAGGGGGTTAAATATCTATGTCATTTATATACTACACAGGGCTTTAAAACTTTCTCTCAGTTGAGCAGGTACTTTGATTTACCAAGATCACACTTATTTTATTATTATCAGCTAAGACATGCCATACATGCCCAATTTGGTACCTTAGATGATATCACTGATCTGCCTCCCCTGGAAAGACTACTTAGGCAACCAGAACCCTCTAAATTAGTTTCCACTTACTATGCAGCCTTAATGACTGACTTTAACACTAGGTTTCACAGAGCACAGGAGAAGTGGGATTCATTGGATATTTCTATGGTAAATGACGACTGGTCAGAATTTAGTGACACATATAAAACCTCTGTCATTTCCTCCCGAGACCGTATCATACAAGTAAAAATTTTCCATCAGACCCACCTCTCTCCAGCCAGACTGCATAAAATGGGTCTCCTGCCATCAGCTGTCTGTTTCCGAGGCTGCGGCCAGGAAGCAGACTTCTTACATTGCTTTTGGTCGTGCCCGATAGTTAGTGACTTCTGGGAGGAAGTGGGTGCCTTTATTTTGACTGTACGGTGAATTCCTAACATAATTCACCCTAAGAACTGCCTGTTAGGAGTATTAGGAGATTTACATATACCATCACATGCCAAGAGATCGCTCTGTATACTTTATTTTTATGTTGAAAAATCTATTCTACTGTCCTGGAAAGGTGCACAGACCTCTTTGAAGTCCCTCTGGTTAAAACTTATCAATGACTCCATTCCATTATACAAATTAACCTTTGAAATTTGCAAACGAAATAAAACCTTTCATAAAATTTGGGGAAAATGCTTGGCCAGTGCGCTAACTCTTTCTAAAAATTGAACACAATTGATCATTGATGGGCCGTGCCACAGGGACCCTCAATACCAGGTCCTTTAATATGGTTATGTCGTGCAAGGGTGCCTATATCTGACTGTTATTATTACCAATATTTCAACCCTCTTGAAATGAAATGCCTACAATGACTTGTGTGATCTAATTACCAATTGGATACCACTTTTGTAAGCTTAATGAATCAGATACTCGTGTGTGTTTTGTTTTTATATTTTTATTTGTGACTGTTTTGTGTTTGTTGGTTTGTGCTGAACCTATAATCAATAAAATATCTTAAAAAAAAAAAAAAGAATCTTTATAGAATTCTCCCAATATACTGTATAATGCAGTGTGTAGATCTCTGAGTCATGGGTATCACTTTTTGCCATTATATGAGGCTATTCATACCTATATGACATTGAAGGTAGGTATAGAATCAAGACATCCCCACTTTAGAGCCAGGTGAAGTATTATAATACTTCCAAACTGTTTTCTCCATAATAATTTGAAAAATGCAAATTATGAAGTTGAGATAATTCATAAACCCCTTCCCCATAGGTAGCTGTAAAGATATCTTGTAAAGTCACACAACCCTTAAATGATCAGGAGGAAACACAAAAGTAAGGGCGTAAGTATTTATAACTCCTTAAAGGAATATCCCATGTCACCTTTAATGTGCCTGGGGAGGTCTAACTCTTAAGGTACTCCAAAGCCCACGGGGAAGCTTGCAAGGAGGGAAAGATTGGGACAAATACTCATTTAGCTGTAGAATTGCCAATAATGAGGATACAAGAACCCTTTCAGAGACCATAGATTTTTCTATAGATACCCAGAATCTGCCAAGATCAGGTTCAAACCATGATGCCTATTTGATCTAGCAGTGTAGCTCTATAAAAATCTTGCAGCACCACAAGATCTACAGTATCTCACAAAAGTGAGTACACCCCTGACATTTCTGTAAAAATTTTTCAATGTAAAGTAGTTAGTGTACAGCTTGTATAACAGTGGAAATTTGCTGTCCCCTCAAAATAACTCAACACACAGCCATCAATGTCTAAACCGCTGGCAACAAAAGTGAGTACACCCCTTTGTGAAAATGTCCAAATTGGGCCCAATTAGCCATTTTCCCTCTCCGGTGTCATGTGACTCATTATTTGTTACAAGGTCTCAGGTGTGAATGGGAGCAGGTGTGTTAAATTTGGTGTTATCGCTCTCACTCTTTCATACTGGTCACTGGAAGTTCACCATGGCACCTCGTGACAAAGAACTCTCTGAGTATCTGGAAAAAAAAAGAATTGTTGTTCTACATAAAGATGGCCTTGGCTATAAGAAGATTGCCAAGACCCTGTGTGATGTGCTGCAACATGGTGGCCAAGACCATACAGGGGTTTAACAGGACAGGTTACACTCAGAACAGTAAAAAACAAATACATACAGCGCTGGCAATAGAGCAAATACCACAACCATGAATGAAGTACTAAGTGAAAAACTGTGTGGTAATCCTGTGATCATAAATACATAACACTTATAAAATACGTGCTAAACATATAAAATTGATATGTAAAAATATATGCTGCCAAAGGATATATACAATTGCTGATAAAGTGACAGTGATTGATCACAGATAAGTGCCATAAGCTGAACTACTGTGCAAAATTCTTGGTAGCAATCCTAATCTAAAAATAAATATAAAAAATGCTGTTATGTATGTAAACATAAAAAAAATGGCCAATCAAAGGCAATAAGTATGACTTCTAACTCCTAATCTAAAACTCCAACCAACAAGAATAGTGCACGGTATACATCAAAAACCTTTAACAAGGGACCATGAGGAGAATTAAATATTACCAGTTAGATAGAAAACAATTAAGATCTAACTCAATATTGAGGCCATAAGGATACAAAGTACGGAGCCTATGGATCCATTGAGTTTCCTTCTGGGAAATGGCTCCCTTAAGATTAGCGCCTCGCCAGTGATCCTCAACCCTATCAATTCCACAGAAGGTTAATAAACTGGGCTCCCTATTATGGAACAACCTGAAATAGTTTGAAAGACCATGATGTTTATATCCTTTTTTTATTCTATTGACATGTTCTCTAAGTCTCACCCCTAACTGTCTGGTAGTCCTCCCCACATACTGTAGGTTACACGGACAGGACAGCAGGTAGGGATGAGCTTCATGTTCGACTCGAACATCATCTGTTCACCCGTTCGCCGAATTGCGAACGATATGGGCCATTTGCGCCAAATTCGTGTGGCGTGTCACGGCCCATAATTCACTGCGGCATCGCAGTGCATTGCTGGCTGATGATTGTCCCGCATGCTTGGCCAATCACAGCGCCGCCTGAACAGAGAGCCGTAATTGGCCAAAGCCAAGGAGGCTTTGGCCAATTATGGCTCAGGGGATTTAGTACATGCCCCACACTATATAAGGCCGCCTGCACGGCAGCCCTGTGTAGTGTGTGTTCCGGCGTTCATTGAGAGAGAGAGAGACAGACAGTGACATTTGATTTGAGTAAGATAGATTAGGCAGAACAGTCAGTCAGCTTAGTTGCACTTACAGTGTATTGTGTATATATATGCATCCCAGGTGTTGCATATATATATATACACTGTATTCAGTTTAGCTAGATCCGTTCCTGTTATCTTCCTACTGACAGGCAGGCTTGTCTTGTTACAGTATTTACAGCTACCTGAAGAAAATTACTGGTGTTCTTTTGATTCTATTAGTACCACAGTCAGGCAGCTAGACTATTTACAGTTAGTGCAGTGCGTCCTGCTCACAGTGTTCAGCTAGATCCGTTCCTGTTATCTTCCTACTGACAGGCAGGCTTGTCTTGTTACAGTATATACAGCTACCTGAAGAAAATTACTGGTGTTCTTTTGATCCTATTAGTACCACAGTCAGGCAGCTAGACTATTTACAGTTAGTGCAGTGCGTCCTGCTCACAGTGTTCAGCTAGATCCATTCCTGTTATCTTCTTACTGACAGGCAGGCTTGTCTTGTTACAGTATATACAGCTACCTGAAGAAAATTACTGATGTTCTTTTGATCCTATTAGTACCACAGTCAGGCAGCTAGATTATTTACAGTTAGTGCAGTGCGTCCTGCTCACAGTGTTCAGCTAGATCCATTCCTGTTATCTTCTTACTGACAGGCAGGCTTGTCTTGTTACAGTATATACAGCTACCTGAAGAAAATTACTGGTGTTCTTTTGATCCTATTAGTACCACAGTCAGGCAGCTAGACTATTTACAGTTAGTGCGGTGCATCCTGCTCACAGTGTTCAGCTAAAACTACAAGTTAGTGGGGTGCGTCCTGCTCACAGTGTTCAGCTAAACCTATAAGTTAGTGAGGTGCGTCCTGCTCACAGTGTTCAGCTAAACCTACAAGTTAGTGGGGTGCGTCCTGCTCACAGTGTTCAGCTAAACCTACAATTTGGTGTAGTGAGACCTCTGCACGGTGTTCAGCTAAAGCTATAAGTTAGTGCAGTGCGTCCTGCTCACAGTGTTCAGCTAGATCCGTTCCTGTTATCTTCTTACTGACAGGCAGGCTTGTCTTGTTACAGTATTTACAGCTACCTGAATAAAATTGCTGGTGTTCTTTTGATCCTATTAGTACCACAGTAAGGCAACTAGACTATTTACAGTTAGTGCAGTGCGTCCTGCTCACAGTGTTCAGCTAAACCTACAAGTTGGTGTAGTGAGACCTCTGCACAGTGTTCATCTAAAGCTACAAGTTAGTGCAGTGCGTCCTGCTCACAGTGTTCAGCTAGATCCGTTCCTGTTATCTTCTTACTGACAGGCAGGCTTGTCTTGTTACAGTATTTACAGCTACCTGAATAAAATTGCTGGTGTTCTTTTGATCCTATTAGTACCACAGTCAGGCAACTAGACTATTTACAGTTAGTGCAGTGCGTCCTGCTCACAGTGTTCAGCTAAACCTAAAAGTTGGTGTAGTGAGACCTCTGCACAGTATTCATCTAAAGCTACAAGTTAGTGCAGTGCGTCCTGCTCACAGTATTCATCTAAAGCTACAAGTTAGTGCAGTGCGTCCTGCTCACAGTGTTCAGCTAAAACTACAAGTTAGTGCTGTGCGTCCTGCTCACAGTGTTCAGCTAAACCTACAAGTTGGTGTAGTGAGACCTCTGCACAGTGTTCATCTAAAGCTACAAGTTAGTGCAGTGCGTCCTGCTCACAGTGTTCAGCTAAAACTACAAGTTAGTGTGGTGCGTCTACCTCACAGTGTTCAGCTAAACCTACAAGTTATTTTTTTGCAAGCTCTGCACAGTGTTCACCTAAAGCTACCTGTAGGAGGTTGGTGGTGTTTTCCTGATCCTATCACTACCGCAGGCAGCTAAAAAAGCTACAAGTTAGTTTTTTGCGAGCTCTGCACAGTGTTCAGCTAAAGCTACCTGTAGAAGGTTGGTGGTGTTCTCATACTACAGGCAGGCAGTTGATTTTGCTGGCTGCAGTATCAGTACATATATATATATATATATATATATATATATATATATATATATATATATATATATCCCAGCTTAGTGCAGCTACAGGCCATTAATATGTCTGGAAGGCCAAGAAGGAGAGGCAGACAGTCACAAGCCAATAAGAGAGGGCAAGCAGGCTCTGTGTCTAGTGCTGGTCGTGGAGATGGTGCATCCTCATCAGCACGTGGCCGTGGGACACGCTTGGCCTTTTTTTCGGCAGCTGGCCGTGTTGAGCCGCAACATGCGGAAGACTTGGTCGAGTGGATGACCAAGCCGTCCTCATCCTCCTCATCCTCTCTTACCCATGCCCAGGGTACTTTGTCTGGCAAAGCAGCGGCCTCTTCCCTTGGCTCAATGTCATCAGTGACTCCTTCCCTAGCCCCACCATGTCCTCCTGAGGAGTCCCTCAAACTGTTTGACCACAGTGTTGGGTACATGCTCCAGGAGGATGCCCAGCGTTTGGAAGGCTCTGATGATGATACTGAGCTCGATGAAGGCAGTAACATGAGCACGGACAGAGGGGGTGCCCAAGAAGGACAGCAATCTGGCAGTCATGCTCCCCCTGCTGCAGCATACTGCCAGGTTTGCTCCAGTGATGAGGAGGGAGGGAATGATGAGGTCACTGACTCAACGTGGGTGCCTGATAGGAGAGAGGAAGAGGAGGAGGAGGAGGAGGCGGCACATCACCAACGAGGCAGGATGGCCAGGGGCAAGCCTAAGGGCAGCACATTGACTGCATCACACCCCAAAGCTCCACATGTGCAGGACGCTGCAGTCTCTGCGCATTATTCAAAAAGTTCTTTGGTGTGGGCCTTTTTTGCGACGATTGCATCAGATCGCACCGCTGCTATTTGCAACATATGTCTCAAGCGTATCTCGTGTGGCCAAAACATCTCCCGCTTGGGTACCACATGCTTGACCAGACATATGTTGACCTGCCATGCAGTTCGTTGGCAAGCGTATCTAAAAGACCCACACCAAAGAACAAAGAGGACCTCTCCTTGCTCCTCATCAGCTGAGATCTACAACCCCACTATACCTTCAGTCCTCTCTGAGACCTGCACTGAGAGGAATGAAGGTGTAGAATTAGGTGTGTCACAGCCAAGTACTTGTGGGCAATCTGCTTTTGGTACCCCGACGTCAGATTGTACCAGGCAAATTTCCTTGCCCCAGCTGCTGCACCGCCGAAAGAAATTTGCTCCCAGCCATCCACATGCGCAGCAGTTGAATGCTAGCTTGGCAAAATTGCTAGCACTTCAACTGCTGCCTTTTCAGTTGGTAGACTCTGCCCCCTTCCGTGAGTTTGTGGAATGTGCGGTTCCTCAGTGGCAGGTACCCAAACGCCACTTTTTCTCACGGAAGGCGATTCCGGCTCTCTACCAGCAGGTGGAAGGCAATGTCCATGCCTCGCTGGACAGGGCGGTCAGCGGTAAGGTGCATATTACCGCTGACTCATAGTCCAGAAGGCATGGACAGGGACGTTACCTAAGTTTCACGGCGCATTAGGTGACTCTGCTGGCAGCTGGGAAGGATGCAGGACAAGGTGCAGTAGTGTTGAAGGTTGTTCCGCCACGCCTCCAAAATGCTAATGATTGTGACACACCTCTCTCCTCCACCCCCTCCTCTTCTTCTTCCTCCATGGCCTCTTCCTGTGCTTTGTCCTCGGAACCAGCAGTGCTCCGTAGCCGTTCAAGGGGCTACGCAACTACGCAGGCCAAAAGATGCCATGCGGTGCTTGAGCTGGTGTGCTTGGGGGACAGGAGCCACACTGGGGCAGAGGTTCTGTCAGCTCTGCAGGAGCAGGTTCAGAGGTGGTTGACGCCACGCCAACTTAAGGCAGGAATGGTGGTTTGCGACAATGGCACCAACCTCCTCTCTGCCCTCCGACAGGGACAAATGACTCATGTACCCTGTTTGGCTCATGTCCTTAACTTGGTGGTGCAGCGGTCCTTGGGCACGTACCCGGGCTTACAGGATGTCCTGAGGCAGGCCAGGAAAGTCTGTGTGCATTTCCGCCGGTCATATAATGCCAGTGCTCGGCTGACAGATTTCCAAAAGGAGTTTAACCTGCCCAAGAACCGCCTAATCTGTGACATGCCCACCAGGTGGAACTCAACGTTGGCCATGCTGCAGCGGCTGCACACGCAGCAGAGGGCCATCAATGAGTACCTGTTCGACTATGGCACCAGGACAGGGTCAGGGGAGCTTGTTTTTTTTCCCCACGCCAGTGGGCCATGATCAGGGATGCATGCACTGTCCTGTCGCCATTTGAGGAGGCCACGAGGATGGTGAGCAGTGACAGTGCATGCATCAGTGACACTGTCCCCCTTGTCCACCTGTTGGAGCACACGCTGCGTGGAATAATGGACAAGGCACTTGAGGCAGAACAGAAGCAGGAAGAGGAGGACTTCCTTAGCTCTCAAGGCCCCCTTTATCCAGACAGTGTTCCTGCGTGCCCGCCGATCACACAGGAAGAGGACGAGGAGGAGGAGGAGGAGGAAGATTGTGTCAGTATGGAGGTGGAGCCTGGCACTCAGCATCAGCAGCAGTCTTTAAGGGATCAGTCCCAAGAAACACATGGACTTGTACGTGGCTGGGAGGAGGTGGCTGCGGACCATGTCGTCCTTAGTGACCCAGAGGACTCCGGGCCGAATGCCTCAGCAAACCTACGCTGCATGGCCTCCCTGATCCTGCAAAGCCTGCGTAAGGATCCTCGTATTCGTGGTATCAAGGAGAAGGACCAATACTGGCTGGCAACCCTCCTTGATCCACGTTACAAGGGTAAGGTTGCGGACCTTATCTTGCCATCGCAGAGGGAGCAGAGGATGAAACATCTTCGGGAGGCCTTGCAGAAAGGTCTGTGCAATGCGTTCCCAGAGACTGGGAGGTTACAAACTCCTGTTTCTGGACAACGTGTTGCTGAGGCTTCGGTCAGTCAAAGAAGGAGCGGTGGAGAAGGTGGCCGTCTGACCGATGCGTTCAGACAATTTTTTGGTCCGCAGCCCCAAGGTATGATTGGTTCCAGCAACCATCGCCAGCGTCTGTTTTACATGGTGCAGGAATACCTAGGGGCAAGATCAGACTTGGACACCTTTCCCACCGAAAATCCTCTGGGTTACTGGGTCTTGAGGATGGATCACTGGCCAGAGCTTGCACAGTATGCAATTGAGCTACTGGCCTGTCCTGCATCCAGCGTTCTTTCGGAACGCACATTCAGTGCTGCTGGAGGCGTGGTAACCGATCACAGGGTGCGTCTGTCCACCGACTCGGTCGATCGACTGACCTTCATAAAAATGAATCAGTCTTGGATCACCACCAGCTACCAAGCACCTGATGGTGACGTAACCGAATCATTTTTTTTGAAATCTCAGATCCCTTTAAAGACTGCCTATGCTGATGCTGAGTGACTATCCCTGAGTAATTATCCTCGTCCTCCTCAATCATCACGCTGATAGCTTGTAAGAACATTTTTGGTTCTGGGCGCCACCACCAGTGCCTAAGGCCCAATTTTTCTGCCCCTGTTTAACAGGGGCCTGTAATTACAATTTTTGTTGGAATACTTTGCAGCAAGGCTCGTTCCTGCGTTCCAACTAGAGTGTATGTGAGGGGTTGCAGTGTTGTGGCACCAGCACCACCACCACCAAAGGCCCAATTTTTCTGCCCCTGTTCAACAGGGGCATGTAATTACAATTCTTGATCTAATATTTCACAGCAGGGCCCATTTCTGCACCCACCAAGAGCGAGTGAGGACTTACAGTGTTGTGGCACCAGCACCACCAAAGGCCCAGTTTTTCTGCCCCTGCTCAACAGGGGCATGTAATTACAATTCTTGATCTAATATTTCACAGCAGGGCCCTGTGAGGGCTTACAGTGTTGTGGCCACAACAACACCTAAGGCCCAAATTTCTGCTGACTATATAGGGCAGGACCCTACTTTCAAACATCTAACTTACAAACGACTCCTACTTGCAAACGGAAGGAGACAACAGGAAGTGAGATGAAATCTATCCCTAGGAAGGGAAATTCTCTCCTGTAAGAGTTAATATGGGAAAAACATTTCTCCTTTCCACTGATGCTTTCCAATCCTTGTTCCACAAAAAACCCCAATTTCTCAAAAAGCATTTGTCATTGGGACAAAAAGTGAGGTGAAATCTTCTAAAGAGGAGGAAAGACAGCAAAACAAATGTCACAGGGGTGACAACCCTTCCCTATGTTTTCCAAAAAGCTTAAAAAAGATTTTTTGGCTGGAGCTAAACACGTTAAAAATGTACCCGTTCAAAATGACAAACAGATTCTACTTAACAACAAACCTACAGTCCCTGTCTTGTTTTCACCGCCTGTATACTGCTGTTCAGAGTATATAGGGCCTTGTGGCCCCACACCTTTCCTTATTTTAATTTGGGTGCGGGGTTCCCCTTAATATCCATACAAGACCCAAAGGGCCTGGTAATGGACTGGGGGGTACCCATGCCGTTTGTCTCACTGATTTTCATCCATATTGCCAGGACCGGACATTACATTAAACCCGCAAGCAGTTTTAAATGAGATTTTTTCCTTTAAAAATGACATTTGGTGCAGGGTTTGTTCTAAACACGGGAAACACGCGCCACTTTACAGGCATACTATAGACACCCCCCAGGTGCGATATTTAAAGGAATATTTCACTTTTTTTTTTTTACTTTAAGCATCATTAAAACCACTGCTCCCGAAAAAACGGCCGTTTTTAAAGTTTTTTTTGCATTGATACATGTCCCCTGTTGTAGGACCCGGGTCCCCAAACCCTTTTTAGGACAATATCATGCAAATTAGTCTTTAAAATTAGCACTTTTGATTTCGAACGTTCGAGTCCCATAGACGTCAATGGGGTTCTAACGTTCGTGCAAACTTTCGGTCCGTTCGCAGGTTCTGGTGCGAACCGAACCGGGGGGTGTTCGGCTCATCCCTAACAGCAGGTAAGTGACATGTGTTGTACTACATGTGATACATTTTTTTATTTCAAAGGATCTTCCTTCAGACAAGGACCTAAAATGAGTGATTTTTTTCTTGCGAAATTTAGAAGTCCTGCATATCATACATCTTCCACAGCTGTAGAACCCAGTTCTAACCATTAAAGTACACGACTTCTTGGGTGTATTCACAACATTATGTGCCAATTGTAGTCTATGCGTAGGTGGCTTTGTGTAGATAAATTTGTACTGAGTGGGTAGGATCTTCTTCAAATCACCATCTTCCAATAATAGAGGCCAATGTTCTTTAATAATTTTTTCAAAATCTTGATATTGTCTATTAAAACCAGTCATAAATGCTATACCGTAGTAATGTTCTTTTTTTGCTTTAGGTTTGAATAAATCCTTCCTATCCATCTCACCAACAATCTGTTGGCTTGGGAATGTTATTTTGGAACGTTTTCAAGCCAAGGGATATAAATTGGAAGATTTAGAATGAACCAAAAAGATTGTTGGTGAGATGGATAGAAAGGATTTATTCAAACCCAAAGCAAAAAAAGAAGATGACTATGGTATAGCATTCATGACTGGTTTTAATAGACAATATCGAGATTTTGAAAAAATTATTAAAGAACATTGCCCTCTATTATTGGAAGATGGTGATTTGAAGAAGATCCTACCCACTTAGCCCAAATTTATCTACACAAAGCCACCTACGCTTAAACTACAATTGGCACACAATGTTGTGAATCCACCCAAGAAGTCATGTACTTTTTTGGATAGAACTGGGTTCTACAGCTGTGAAAGATGTATGATATGTAAGACTTCTAAATTTCGCAAGAAAAAAAATCACTAATTTTAGGTCCTTGTCTGAAGGAAGATCCTTTGAAATAAATAAATTTATCACATATAGTACAACACATGTCACTTACCTGCTGTCCTGTCCGTGTAACCTACAGTATGTGGGGAGGACTACCAGACAGTTAGGGGTGAGACTTAGAGAACATGTCAATAGAATAAAAAAAGGATATAAACATCATGGTCTTTCAAACCATTTCAGGTTGTTCCATAATAGGGACCCCAGTTTATTAACCTTCTGTGGAATTGATAGGGTTGAGGATCACTGGCGAGGCGCTAATCTTAAGGGAGCCATTTCCCAGAACGAAAGTCAATGGATCCATGGGCTCCGTACTTTGTATCCTTATGGCCTCAATATTGAGTTAGATCTTAATTGTTTTCTATCTAACTGGTAATATTTAATTCTCCTTATGGTCCCTTGTTAAAGGTTTTTGATGTATACCGTGCACTATTTTTGTTGGTTTTAGTTTATTTTAGATTAGGAGTTAAAAGGGAGCAAGTCATACTTATTGCCTTTGATTGGCCATTTTTTTTATGTTTACATACATAACAGCATTTTTTATATATATTTTTGGAGTAGGAGTAAGAAGGGATTTAACCATACTCAATGTTTCTTCGACTGGCAGTCTTCTTAGATTTGTATATGTATATATGCATATCAGTATTTCTACATTCATTTTCTCCATTTTTCATATTTATGTATCATGTATTATTTTTATTCTTTATTTTTATTTTCATTTTTTATCTTTATTTCAATTTAATTTTATTTATTATATTTATTTTTATTTTATTTTGTATTTTCTATTTTTCACTTTTGTTTATTTTTATTTTTGTTTATTTTCATTTTTATTTTTTCTTCAATATTTTTTCTTTATTATTTATATTTATTTTTATTTATATTTTTTATTTTTTATTTTATATTTATTTTCATTTTTATTTTAGTTTTCATCATTATCAATTCTTTCATATGCTTATTTTATATTGGATTCCTATTAGGCAAATCATGTTGATGAATTGAGACCTATCTATTCATTTGTATATCTATTTTTAATCCAATTTTAACCACTTTAAGACCAGCCTCTTTTTGGATTTTAGGTGTTTACAAGTTTAAAACAGGTTTTTTTTTCTAGAAAATTACTTAGAACCCCCAAACATTATATATTGTTTTTTCTAACACCCTAGAGAATAAAATAGCAGTCATTGCAATACTTTTTTTTGCACCGTATTTGTGCAGCGGTCTTCTAAGCGCACTTTTTTTGGAAAAAATTCACTTTTTTGATTAAAAAACTAAGACAACAGTAAAGTTAGCCCAATTTTTTTTTTATATTGTGAAATATAATGTTACGCCAAGTAAATTGATACCCATCATGTCACGCTTCAAAATTGTGCCCGCTCGTGGAATGGCGTCAAACTTTTACCCTTAAAAATCTCCATAGGCGACGTTTAAAAAATTCTACAGATTGCATGTTTTGCGTTACAGAGGAGGTCTAGTACTAGAATTATTGCTCTCACTCTACCGGTCGTGGTGATACCTCACATGTGTGGTTTGACCACCGTTTTCATATGCGGGCGCTACTCATGGCTTTGGCCAATTACGTCTCTCTGTTCAGGCGGCGCTGTGATTGGCCAAGCATGCGGGACATAGTGCATGCTTGGCCAATCATCAGCCAGCAATGCACTGCGATGCCGCAGTGAATTATGGGCCGTGACGCGCCACACGAATTTGGCGCAAATGGCCCATATCGTTCGCAATTCGGCGAACGGGTGAACAGATGATGTTCGAGTCGAACATGAAGCTCATCCCTACCTGCTGTCCTGTCCGTGTAACCTACAGTATGTGGGGAGGACTACCAGACAGTTAGGGGTGAGACTTAGAGAACATGTCAATAGAATAAAAAAAGGATATAAACATCATGGTCTTTCAAACTATTTCAGGTTGTTCCATAATAGGGAGCCCAGTTTATTAACCTTCTGTGGAATTGATAGGGTTGAGGATCACTGGCGAGGCGCTAATCTTAAGGGAGCCATTTCCCAGAAGGAAACTCAATGGATCCATAGGCTCCGTACTTTGTATCCTTATGGCCTCAATATTGAGTTAGATCTTAATTGTTTTCTATCTAACTGGTAATATTTAATTCTCCTCATGGTCCCATGTTAAAGGTTTTTGATGTATACCGTGCACTATTCTTGTTGGTTGGAGTTTTAGATTAGGAGTTAGAAGTCATACTTATTGCCTTTGATTGGCCATTTTTTTTATGTTTACATACATAACAGCATTTTTTATATTTATTTTTAGATTAGGAGTAAGAAGGGATTTAACCATACTTAATGTTTCTTCGACTGGCAGTCTTCTTACAGTCCTATATGTATATATGCATAACAGTATTTCTACATTCATTTTCTCCATTTTTCATATTTATTTATCATGTATTATTTTTATTCTTTATTTTTATTTTTTATTTTTATTTCAATTTAATTTTATTTATTATATTTATTTTTATTTTATTTTGTATTTTCTATTTTTCACTTTTGTTTATTTTTATTTTTATTTTTGTTTATTTTCATTTTTATTTTTTCTTCAATATTTTTTCTTTATTATTTATTTTAATTTATATTTTTTATTTTATATTTATTTTCATTTTTATTTTAGTTTTCATCATTATCAATTCTTTCATATGCTTATTTTATATTGGATTCCTATTAGGCAAATCATGTTGATGAATTGAGACCTATCTATTCATTTTTATATCTATTTTTAATCCAATTTTAACCACTTTAAGACCAGCCTCGTTTTGGATTTTAGGTGTTTACAAGTTTAAAACAGGTTTTTTTTCTAGAAAATTACTTAGAACCCCCAAACATTATATATTGTTTTTTTCTAACACCCTAGAGAATAAAATAGCAGTCATTGCAATACTTTTTTTTGCACCGTATTTGCGCAGCGGTCTTCTAAGCGCACTTTTTTTGGAAAAAATTCACTTTTTTGATTAAAAAACTAAGACAACAGTAAAGTTAGCCCAATTTTTTTATATTGTGAAATATAATGTTACGCCAAGTAAATTGATACCCATCATGTCACGCTTCAAAATTGTGCCCGCTCGTGGAATGGCGTCAAACTTTTACCCTTAAAAATCTCCATAGGCGACGTTTAAAAAATTCTACAGATTGCATGTTTTGCGTTACAGAGGAGGTCTAGTACTAGAATTATTGCTCTCACTCTACCGGTCGTGGCGATACCTCACATGTGTGGTTTGACCACCGTTTTCATATGCGGGCGCTACTCATGTATGCGTTCGCTTCTGCGCGTGAGCTCGTCGGGATGGGGCGCTTTAAAAAAAATTATTTTTTTTTTTTATTATTTATTTTACTTTATTTTATTTATTTTTTCACTGTTTTTTTTAAAAAAAAATTGGATCACTTTTATTCCTATTACAAGGAATGTAAACATCTAGCCTTTTTTACCCTTCCAGAGGAATTTCTTAATATCCGAATTTTTGGCCTGGAAAAATATGATGGAAGCGGTATAGGGATAGTACTAAAGTACTGCATTTTCAGTAGCAACATCATTTTAAATGCTGCTACATGGTCTACGAAAGACATTTCATATTTTCCTAAATGCATCAAATCTTGTTTAGTCATCTGTAAAAGTTTCTCTTTAAAGGTTACATTTTTGTTAGAAAGTTTTGGGGGTAGCGTGACTTGCAGCTGAGCTGAATGGTCGCTCTTTAGAGAAGCTCCAGTGGCTGGCATCAACAACGAGTAGCTGGAAGGTCTGCTCTATGAGCAGTATATATAAATCAGTGGGGTATGCGGTCAGACAGATGGGGAAGAGGAAGGTGCAGGAGGGGCCCCACAAATTTACAGAAATCTTCTGCCTTGCCATCCCACAGGACTGCCAAGATGGTGCTGAGGCACGGAGATTGCCTTGCTCTACGGCCTGCTCATCTTCATGCAATAGAGGCACACAGGGTGCAGGAGAATTTTTCAGTGGTGGCTCCTCTGATCCAGCATCTGCATCTAACAGCCCAGCTAAGCATAGAGCAAAGATGGCACCTGATCACTGTCAAGTAAGTGCCTGTAATAGCCCTGTATATGAACAACTGGAAAATGCTAGAGAGCATATTGAACAGATAGATGACTTTACAACTTTGTAGCAACCTGTGCTAAACATTACACTTTTAGTGTCCCTGTGCCCCTGAGAGGCTCTTTACACAGCAATTGTGTAACTTTAATGCAGCAAATTAAATCTGAAATCACAACCATAGGAGAAAGAGTAGATGACTTTGAAAGTAAAATGAGCAAATTTGCCAAAGCGCATAACAAGCTTGTTGATTAGGGATGGGCTGAACGGACCCCTGTTCAGTTCGGACCAGAACTTCTGAACACCGCAAACATTCGGACCCGAATAATGAACCCCATTAAAGTCAATGGGACCCGAACGTCAAATATCAAAAGTGCCTATTTTGAAGGCTTAAATGCAAGTAATTAGGCATACAATGATTATAGGGGTCTGGGTCCTTCCCTGGGGGACATGGATCAATAGAAAAAAAAGTTTGTGAAAAACGTCATTTTTAAATGAGCAGTGATTTTTTGATTTTTAAAGTGAAAGCCTAAAAATGAAAAATTCCTTCCAATATAGTGCCAGAGGGGTCCCCTTAGTCTAACTGTAAAGTGGAAGATCTGTACCATGTCTAGAATCTGCTGCAGCAATAATTGAATTTATAAAGCCAAAAAAAAAAAAAATTTCCTGCAAGCTGCCTTTATTTTGCTCAGCAACAGCTGGGGAGCCAGTGTGTATGATGAGGCCACAATGTAGTGCACTGGGAACAAGATTAGAGATTTTTTGGATACATTCTGGTGTCACTTTGACTTTGGATAGAAGTAACGCGTGCAAATCGTAATCCTATACGTAATCCTATAGAGATAATCTTGATGAAAACAAGAATTTGCCTTGCTGTAAAAAATTGCAATGATATGCACCTGTCAAACAGGTGCAGAAAAATTGGTCTTTGGGTGTCGGTGGCACCTTCCCACCGTAACCCTATGGAGGTACTCTTGATTAAAGCAAGAATTTGCCTTGCTTTAAAAAATTGCAATGATATGCACCTGTCAAACAGGGGCAGAAAAATTGGTCTTTGGGTGTTAATTGTGCCCATGAAACCTATACCAAAAACATTCTTCCAGATGAAATGATTGAACACCCTCAAAGCTAGGCAGCCTCGAAGTCCTGCAGAGATTCCACATCCCAAAAAGACTTAATCAGTGACATTGACATCAGGGGCTTCATAGCTGATAATCCAGCACTGATTCATTTTTATAAAAGTCAAACGGTCCACAGAGTCTGTGGACAGACGCGTTCTGTTATCAGTAACGAAAGCTCCTGCAGCACTGAATACCCGTTCTGAAAGCACACTGGATGCAGGGCGGCCCAAAAACTCAATAGCATACTGGGCAAGTTATGGCCAGTAGTCTATTCTCATGACCCAGTAAGCCAGTTGTCGCACTGTTTACTGCTGCTTATTTACATGTGTTTCTAGCGCAGAATTTTTTTACTATAAGCCAGTGGATCGACATCTGGAAAGCTCTCCGTCTCTGTTTTGGCCCTGAGGTAATCGTCCACCATGTGATACAGATGCTGCCGATGGGATGTGGAAGCTGACAGCCCTGGGCGGCGAGGACTAAAAAATTCCGAAATGCCTCACTTAGGAGGATGCCTTCTCCAACGCTCCTTTCTTGACCAACGGAAGACTCAAAACACCACACTGTAACCTACTAGAGTCAGGAAAAACGTTTAATAAAATCATCTTTAATGTGTCCTCAAGAGATTTTATCCTCTCTGTAGGGATGGGAGGAGTTCTGAGACCTACCCCTTATAACGGTGGTCAATGAGGGTTGCCAACCAGTAATCATCCTTCTCCTTTATGCCACGTATTCTTGGGTCGCAGGCTTTGAAGCATAAGGTTGCCCATGCACCTCAATTTGGAGAGGCTTGAGAAGCAGACCCCTCAGGGTCACTCAGGATTGATGCATGTCTTCTACTTCTTCAAAGGCTATGAAAGTGGCAGAATCCTCCTCCTCATCATCCTCCCCTCTCTCCTCCTGTGTGTTCCGTGACATAGGAATGGTGGTGTCTGCATAAAGTGGGCCTTGAGAAGAAAGGAAGTTCTCCTCTTCCTCCTGCTGCTCTGCCTCCAGTGCCCTGTCCATAATGCCATGCAGAGTCTGCTCCAGCAGAAACACAACAGGGATTGTGTCACTGATGCATGCACTGTCACTGCTCACCATGCTTGTGGCCTCCTCAAATGGTGACAATACAGTGCATGCATCCTTAATGATCAGCCATTGGCGTGGGGAAAAAAAGCCGAGGCGGCCTGAGCCTGCCATCGTGCCATACTGACACAAGTACTCGTTGATGGCCCTCTGCTGCATTTATAGCCGCTGCAGCATTCCCAGAGTTGAGTTCCACCTAGTGGGCATGTCACAAATCAGGCGGTTTACGGGCAGGTGGAATTCCCACTGAATTTCAGCTAACCGAGCACTGGCTGTGTATGACCGCCTGAAATGGCTACAGAATCTTCTGGTCTGCATCTTGCAACCCTGGGTACGTACTTAGAAAATGCTGCACAACCAAATTGAGGTCATGTGCCAGGCATGGCACATGAGTCAACTTTCCCTGTCTAAGGGCGGACAAGAGGTTAATAGGTTTGAGCCATTATCGCACACCATTACTGGCTCCAGCTGGCATGGTGTGAACCACCTCTGGATCTGTCCTTGCAGAGCTGCAAGAATCTCTGCTCTGGTGTGGTTCCTGTACCCTAAACACACCAGCTGAAGCACTGCATGGCACTTTTTAGCCTGACTCTGGGAAAACCCTTTTGAACGCTTAGGGGGTACCTGATGTTCATAGGACAATTCTGCAGAGGAGGGCATGGAGGTGGCAGAGGAGGAGGAGGAGGATGGGGTAGAGCTCACATGTCTGGCATCATTACCACCAGCTGTATGGAGACATGGGGGCACAACAAGCTGCAGCACTGATCCCTGTCTTGCATCCTTTTGAGTTGCAAGCAGCGTTACCCAGTGTGCTGTGAACAAAATATATCGTCCCTGCCCATGCTTGCTGGACCACGTATCAGCAGTTAGGTGGATTTTACGACTGACTGCCTTGCCCAACGATGCCAGAACATTCCCTTCCACGTGATGGTAGAGGGATGGAACGGCCTTATGTGAAAAAAATGTTTCAACTGGGAACCTGCCATTGTGGTACAGCACATTGTGCAAATTCACGGAAGGGGACAGAATCCATCAGGCTGAAAGACAGAAGTTGGAGAGCCAACAGCTTTGACAAGCTTGCATTCAGGCGCTAGGCATGTGGGTGGCAGGGACTGTATTTTTTTTCCGCTGCAGAAGATGAGGCAGAACAATTTGCCGGCTACAGTCTACAGCTGGTGGTGTGCTGCTGGTAGATGAGCTGCTAGGACCTTGGACACCCTGTGCTATACCATCATCCCTGTCAGTGGAGGCTGCTGAAAGGTAATGACTCGGTATCGCAGGAGCAGACTGAAGTGGGTAAGGAGGAGGAGGAGGAAAGACAGCCCTTTTATGTGGCTTTTAGGTGCTCTTGCCAACGGGCTGAGTGGATGGACGTTAAATGCCTTGTTAGGCATGTGGTACCCAAATGGTTGGTGTTTTTGCCATGTTTGAAGTGCCTGTGACACAGTTTGCAGATAACAACAATGCGATCTGCTGCAGATGTGCTGAAAAAGGCCCAGACAGCTGAGCTGTGGGGAGTGGGCCGGGAGATAACAGCTGCAGAATGTGATGGAATAGGGTGGCTGCTCTCTACTCTTTCTTGATGCCGACCTCCTTGGGGTTGTGCCACCTCACCTTCAGTTTCCTCCTCTGCTCTATCTGGCACCCAAGTCACATCAGTGACCTCATCATCATCATCATCATCATCTCCATCTCCTCCATCTTCATCATTACTACTGGAGACAACTTGGCAATATGCTGTGGCTTGGGGTTTGGGGAACATGAATGCTAATTTGTCTACCAGTGTTCCTCCCTCTCTAGGCTCATGTTCCTGTCATCCTCAACCTCAGAACCAGCATCTGAATCCAGTAATGGCTGGGCATCATCAAGGAGCAAGTGGCTGACGCTGTGGTCAGCTGACTCCTCAATGGCTGATGTTAGGGCTATGGCAGGAATAGATGTGGACAAGGAGGTAGGTTTATCCACTCTGGCAACTGCAGAGGACTGCACACTTGTCTCTGCTTGTGTGACAGAGGATGAGGAGGATGAGTAAGGTTTAGTAAGCCAGTCCACCGCCTCCTCTGCATGCTGTGGCTGGATAGCATGGGCAAACTCACCAAACAGAGGAAATGATGCCCTGCCTGGGGACTGACCACCACGTCCACCTTTGCTTGTGGACACATTTGTTACTGGCCCCCTTACAGTGCCAAGGGAACGTCTGCCTCTCCTTGTTGTTCTCCCAGACATTATTGGGAGGGAGGGGGTGGTGCCTATAAGCAAATGTAGAGGAGAAGTTGAAATCTGTACGTAGATGCACTTTAATCAATGTAAAGAGGTGTTTGGTGCCCTTTAATTTGAGTACTCACACTACACAGACACACTCTACGGATACAATATATAATATACTGCAATATAATGCGCCAAAGGTACAGTGATGCACAGAACTATGGCGTTAAACTGGCAGTAACGCACACAGAAGTAAATGGCGATAAACTGGCAGTAATGCACGCAAAACTATATGGCGTTAAACAGGCAGTAACACACGCAAAACGATATGACATTAAACTGGCAGTAACGCACGCAAAACGATATGGCATTAAACTGGCAGTAACGCACGCAAAACGATATGGCATTAAACTGGCAGTAACGCACGCAAAACTATGTGGCGTTTAACTGGCAGTAACGCACGCAAAACGATATGGCGTTAAACTGGCAGTAACGCACAAAACTATATGGCATTAAACTTGTAGTAACGCACACAGAACTATATGGCATTAAACTAGCAATAACACATGCAAAACTATATGGCGTTAACCAGGCAGTAACAGACGCAAAACTATATGGCGTTAAACTGGAAGTAACGCACACAAAACTATATGGCGTTGAACTGGCAGTAACACACGCAAAACTATATGGCATTAAACTGGCAGTAACGCATGCAAAACTATATGACATTAACCACTTAAGGACCGCCTCACGCCAATGTACATCGGCAAGGCGGCACGGGCAGGCAAAATCACGTACATGTACGTGATTTGCCTCCCGCGGGTGGGGGGTCCGATCGGACTCCCCCGGTGCCCGAGGTGGTCCCGTTTTGTTCCCCGGCGATCGGAGACGAGGGGGAGGCCATCCGTTCGTGGCCCCCCCTCGCGATCGCCGCCGGCCAATGGGAACATTCCTTTGCTGCTAAGAATGTATACATGTCATTTCTGACGAAACGGCCGTAGGGTAGACACGTACGCACGGACTGCGCATGCGCGTACTTTCATTATCTATCGGAATTGTTTTTATCACTCCTTGCAAGGACTGCTGTATTGTTAAACGCCTTCTAGGCTTTTTTAATAAAAGGAACCATTAATTTACTACACCATTGGAGCATTTCTCCCCTTTTTTCGGATACTCACGCTACTGAGATTGCTACTGAGATTGGCGCTCCTTCACGGCTGACAGATTTGGGATCAACCATCCGGTGCCTCACAGCAGGATCCAGCCAGGAGAGGGACAGTATCCATGGTGGCGATTGATTCATGCCTTTTAAAAAAGGCGGTCCGGTAAGCCTTTAATTCTTCTGGTGACGGGTCTCACAGCGGTGGAAGTTAGACATCCAGATTGGTTCTTTGTGCTTCACGGACATTTAATCACTTATATTTTCGCATTCCTATGGACATTTTTTGAAGATTAATATGCACAGTTTTTATTTGAACAAATAATTTTGCTGTTTCATTTTTCACTGTATATTTAAATCCAGCGCTGCGCTCTTTGTATACATTCTTAGTGGTGCCCCCTATCAGGGTTATAGCGCATAGCCGCAGGATATTTCCGCATAGGTTCACTATTATCAATAATTTTGCACACTTGAACACAAAAATTAATTTTTATTGACTCACATCCCTCACTTTATACCTAGCGCAAATTTTCTCTTTTAGAAAATTCCTTTGCTGCTGTATGCTAAACAGCAGCAAAGGAAATGATGTCATCTCTCCTCGGCTCGGTAGTTTCCGTTCTAGCGCCGAGGGGAGAAGACATCAATGTGAGTGCACCAACACTACACCTCACAGTAGAACATGCCAGGCATACAAAACACCCCGATCCCCCCCCGATCGCCCCCCGATCCCCCCCCGATCACCCCCCCTTGTCACAAACTGACACCAAGCAGGTTTTTTTTTTTTTTTCTGATTACTGTATTGGTGTCAGTTTGTGACAGTTACAGTGTTGGGACAGTTAGTATTACCCCCCTTTAGGTCTAGGGTACCCCCCTAACCCCCCTAATAAAGTTTTAACCCCTTGATCACCCCCCGTCACCAGTGTCGCTAAGTGATCATTTTTCTGATCGCTGTATTAGTGTCACTGGTGACGCTAGTTAGGGACGTAAATATTTAGGTTCGCCGTCAGCGTTTTATAGCGTCAGGGACCCCCATATACTATCTAATAAATGTTTTAACCCCTTGATTGCCCCCTAGTTAACCCTTTCACCACTGATCACCGTATAACCGTTACGGTTGACGCTGGTTAGTTCGTTTATTTTTTATAGTGTCAGGGCACCCGCCGTTTACTACCGAATACAGGTTTAGCCCCTTGATCGCCCGGCGGTGATATGCGTTGCCCCAGGTAGCGTCAGATTAGCGCCAGTACCGCTAACACCCACGCACGCAGCATGCGCCTCCCTTAGTGGTATAGTATCTGATCGGATCAATATCTGATCCAATCAGATCTATACTAGCGTCCCCAGCAGTTTAGGGTTCCCAAAAACGCAGTGTTAGCGGGATCAGCCCAGATACCCGCTAGCACCTGCGTTTTGCCCCTCCACCCAGCCCACCCAAGTGCAGTATCGATCGATCACTGTCAGTTACAAAACACTAAACGCATAACTGCAGCGTTCGCAAAGTCAGGCCTGATCCCTGCGATCGCTAACAGTTTTTTTGGTAGCATTTTGGTGAACTGGCAAGCAAGCACCAGCCCCAGGCAGCATCAGGTTAGCGCCAGTAGCGCTAACACCCACGCACGCACCGTACACCTCCCTTAGTGGTATAGTATCTGATCGGATCAATATCTGATCCGATCAGATCTATACTAGCATCCCCATCAGTTTAGGGTTCCCAAAAACGCAGTGTTAGCGGGATCAGCCCAGATACCTGCTAGCACCTGCGTTTTGCCCCTCCGCCCGGCCCGGCCCAGCCCACCCAAGTGCAGTATCGATCGATCACTGTCCCTTACACAACACTAAACGCATAACTGCAGCATTCGCAGAGTCAGGCCTGATCCCTGCGATCGCTAACAGTTTTTTTTGGTAGCTTTTTATTGAACTGGCAAGCACCAGCGGCGTAGTACACCCTGGTCGTAGTCAAACCAGCACTGCAGTAACACTTGGTGACGTGGCGAGTCCCATAAGTGCAGTTCAAGCTGGTGAGGTGGCAAGCACAAGTAGTGTCCCGCTGCCACCAAAAAGACAAACAGAGGCCTGTCGTGCCCATAATGCCCTTCCTGCTGCATTTGCCAATCCTAATTGGGAACCCACCGCTTCTGCAGCGCCCGTACTTCCCCCATTCACATCCCCAACCAAATGCAGTCGGCTGCATGAGAGTCATTTTTATGTCCTCCCGAGTACCCCTACCCAACGAACCCCCCCAAAAAAGATGTCGTGTCTGCAGCAATCGCGTATATAGGCGTGACACCCGCTATTATTGTCCCTCCTGTCCTGACAATCCTGGTCTTTGCATTGGTGAATGTTTTGAACACTACCATTCACTAGTTGAGTATTAGCGTAGGGTACAGCACTGCACAGACTAGGACACACTTTCACAGGGTCTCCCAAGATGCCATCGCATTTTGAGAGACCCGAACCTGGAACCGGTTACAGTTACAAAAGTTAGTTACAAAAAAAGTGTAAAAAAAAAATATATATATATAAAATAAAAAAAAATAGTTGTCGTTTTATTGTTCTCTCTCTCTCTTTTCTCTCTCTATTGTTCTGCTCTTTTTTACTGTATTCTATTCTGCAATGTTTTATTGTTGTTATGTTTTATCATGTTTGCTTTTCAGGTATTCAATTTTTTATACTTTACCGTTTACTGTGTTTTATTGTTAACCATTTTTTTGTCTTCAGGTACGCCATTCACGACTTTGAGTGGTTATACCAGAATGGTGCCTGCAGGTTTAGGTATCATCTTGGTATTATTCTTTTCAGCCAGTCGGCTTTCATGTAAAAGCAATCCTAGCGGCTAATTAGCCTCTAGACTGCTTTTACAAGCCGTGGGAGGGCATGCCCCCCCCACCGTCTTCCGTGTTTTTCTCTGGCTCTCCTGTCTCAACAGGGAACCTGAAAATGCAGCCGGTGATTCAGCCAGCTGACCATAGAGCTGATCAGAGACCAGAGTGGCTCCAAACATCTCTATGGCCTAAAAAACCGGAAGCTACGAGCATTTTATGACTTAGATTTCGCCGGATGTAAATAGCGCCATTGGGAAATTGGGGAAGCATTTTATCACACCGATCTTGGTGTGGTCAGATGCTTTGAGGGCAGAGGAGAGATCTAGGGTCTAATAGACCCCAATTTTTTTCCAAAAAGAGTACCTGTCACTACCTATTGCTATCATAGGGGATATTTACATTCCCCGAGATAACAATAAAAATGATTAAAAAAAAAATATGAAAGGAACAGTTTAAAAATAAGATAAAAAAAGCAAAAAAATAATAAAGAAAAAAAAAAAAGCACCCTTGTCGCCCCCTGCTCTCGCGCTAAGGCGAACGCAAGCGGCGGTCTGTCGTCAAATGTAAACAGCAATTGCACCATGCATGTGAGGTATCACCGCGAAGGTCAGATCGAGGGCAGTAATTTTTGCAGTAGACCTCCTCTGTAAATCTAAAGTGGTAACCTTTAAAGGCTTTTAAAGGCTTTTAAAAATGTATTTATTTTGTTGCCACTGCACGTTTGTGCGCAATTTTAAAGCATGTCATGTTTGGCATCCATGTACTCGGCCTAAGATCATCTTTTTTATTTCATCAAACATTTGGGCAATATAGTGTGTTTTAGTGCATTAAAATTTAAAAAAGTGTGTTTTTTCCCCAAAAAATGCATTTGAAAAATCGCTGCGCAAATACTGTGTGAAAAAAAAAAATTAAACACCCACCATTTTAATCTGTAGGGCATTTTCTTTAAAAAATATATAATGTTTGGGGGTTCAAAGTAATTTTTTTGCAAAAAAAAATAAATTTTTCATGTAAACAATAAGCGTCAGAAAGGGCTTTGTCTTCAAGTGGTTAGAAGAGTGGGTGATGTGTGACATAAGCTTCTAAATGTTGTGCATAAAATGCCAGGACAGTTCAAAACCCCCCCAAATGACCCCATTTTGGAAAGTAGACACCCCAAGCTATTTGCTGAAAGGCATGTCGAGTCCATGGAATATTTTATATTGCGACACAAGTTGCGGGAAATAGACAAATTTTTTTTTTTTTTTTTTGCACAAAGTTGTCACTAAATGATATATTGCTCAAACATGCCATGGAAATATGTGAAATTACACCCCAAAATACATTCTGCTGCTTCTCCTGAGTACGGGGATACCACATGTGTGAGACTTTTTGGGAGCCTAGCCGCGTACGGGACCCCGAAAACCAAGCACCGCCTTCAGGCTTTCTAAGGGTGTGAATTTTTGATTTCACTCTTCACTGCCTATCACAGTTTCGGAGGCCATGGAATGCCCAGGTGGCACAAAACCCCCCCAAATGACCCCATTTTGGAAAGTAGACACCCAAAGCTTTGCTGAGAGGTATAGTGAGTATTTTGCAGACCTCACTTTTTGTCACAAAGTTTTGAAAATTGAAAAAAGAAAAAAAAATGTTTTTTCTTGTCTTTCTTCATTTTCAAAAACAAATGAGAGATGCAAAATACTCACCATGCCTCTCAGCAAATAGCTTGGGGTGTCTACTTTCCAAAATGAGGTCATTTGGGGGGGGGGGGTTGTGCCACTTGGGCATTCCATGGCCTCCGAAACTGTGATAGGCAGTGAAGAGTGAAATCAAAAATTTTCACCCTTAGAAATCCTGAAGGCGGTTATTGGATTTCGGGGCCCCGTACGCGGCTAGGCTCCCAAAAAGTCCCACACATGTGGTATCCCCATACTCAGGAGAAGCAGCTAAATGTATTTTGGGGTGCAATTCCACAAATGCCAATGGCCTGTGTGAGCAATATATCATTTAGTGACAACTTTTTGTAAATATTTTTTTTTTTGTCATTATTCAATCACTTGGGACAAAAAAAATAAATATTCAATGGGTTCAACATGCCTCTCAGCAATTTCCTTGGGGTGTCTACTTTCCAAAATGGGGTCATTTGGGGGGGTTTTGTACTGCCCTGCCATTCTAGCACCTCAAGAAATGACATAGGCAGTCATAAACTAAAAGCTGTGTAAATTACAGAAAATGTACCCTAGTTTGTAGACGCTATAACTTTTGCGCAAACCAATAAATATACGCTTATTGACATTTTTTTTACCAAAGACATGTGGCCGAATACATTTTGGCCTAAATGTATGACTAAAATTTAGTTTATTGGATTTTTTTTATAACAAAAAGTAGAAAATATCATTTTTTTTCAAAATTTTTGGTCTTTTTCTGTTTATAGTGCAAAAAATAAAAACCGCAGAGGTGATCAAATACCATCAAAAGAAAGCTCTATTTGTGGGAAGAAAAGGACGCAAATTTCGTTTGGGTACAGCATTGCATGTCCGCGCAATTAGCAGTTAAAGCGGTGCAGTGCCAAATTGGAAAAAGACCTCTGGTCCTTAGGCAGCATAATGGTCCGGGGCTCAAGTGGTTAAACTGGCAGTAACGCACGCAATACAATACGGCGTTAAACTGGCAGTAACGCACGCAAAACTATATGGCGTTAAACTGGCAGTAACTCAATCAAATAGACGGTGTTCAACCGTCACTACACTGAAGCTATCTGAACTGTCCCTACTCTAGCTATATACTAATGTCAAGATTACTGACACGGTCTTACTACACTACACTGAAACTATCTGAGCTGTCCCTACTTTAGCTGCACACTATGAAAAGCTGAATGATGGTCCTCCTCACTGCACTCACACTATCCCTAGACTGACACTAAATTAATATTCTACACTGACAACTGAAGCAAAATAGGATGGTATAGCACACTAACTAATAGCACTGAACAGAGCCCTGTTCTATCTCTCTCCACACCAAAATAACACTGAAAGTGGCTGCCATTGAAAGAATACTTTTATACTGTGGGGCGGGAATGAGCCATGATAAAGTCATGATAACAGTGTCCAGTCATGACTCTGACAGTGCTCTGCCCTGATTGGCTGAAGCTTTCACTGCTTCAGCCAATCAGGACTTGCAATGCACTGTTCAACGCCACAATGCATTGTGGTCAGTTCGGGGAGCCGAACAAATGATCAAATGACCCATTTGTTTGACTGTTAGCCAACTGTCCAAACAACGAAGGTTTGGCCCAAATCTTGATGGTAGAGATTCTAGGGGACGAGTCCTTCTCCGCCCCTGCAGATATGTAAAAGTGTCTTCATTTTTTTTTTCTTTTTTTTGCAATATAAAAAAAAAAATGTTTGCGGTGGAATAAAATAAACTATAGAAATAAGTTTACTATAGTGGAGTAAAGCTGAGGAAAAATCTGTTTGAAGAATATGAGAGGAAAGTATCCAGAGTACCCCCCGAAAACTAGATACTATAAAGGGGCACATACACTAAACACATGAAGCAGAAATACGTACAAATGAATAAACTAATGAATTAATGCTTAAGATATATCTGATTAATGATTGACCAAGGATTTAATGAACTAATGGGCTAATGAATTTCTATTTCTTTTGATATACTGATAACTGATAACATATTAAGAAAGCAATCCGTGGAACTTTGTGCATAAGGCAATATAAGGCAATTTAAGGATAAACAGGAAAATCTATACATATCTGTGGTATTCTCTATGAAGTTTCTGTTTTTTTTTTCCTTGTTTAAATTGTGGACTGCTGCTGATTGCTCCATTGTGATGGCGCCTCTTCTGACAATTATACATCATACAAGCATATTTCACTGAAAGCGAAGGTTATTGGACAAGCTTTTCACCCCCCCTCTCCCTTTCCCCCCTTTTTTTTGTTGAGGGGTAAATCGGCAAGAGGTGGCTGAGCGGTGGTTAAATCACCTTGACCCAGTTTAAGCCCTAGCTCTAGCCCCATGAATAAATATTTAACTCAAGGAGATGGGGAAGGAGAAAGACAACAGAGCACAAAAGGATGACAGATGGATACCAAATAAAAAAGGAGAAAAAGGGCCAGAATAAAATGCTAGTGGAAACTAGTATACTCTCACAATCCAGACTAGACCAGGATCTGGAGGTAGACTTATGCACTAGAAGCAGAGCCAGATTAAGAGCATCATGGGCCTGGTGCTAAGGATTTTGGCGGGCCTTTTTATGAAAAAAAATGAAATGAACACGCAAACAATTTTTTGTTAAATTTAAATTAAAGAGAGAGAGGGGTGTGAGAGAGTGGTTGAGAGAGAGAGAGGGAGGGGGTGATCGCGAGATAGGGGGTTGAAAGAGAGGGGATGAGAGGGAGGGGGAAAGAGAGAGAAAGGGGGTGAATGAGAGAGAGAGGGGTGAGAGAGAGGGGACGAGACAGAGAGGGGGTGGGGTGATAGCGAGATAGGGGGTTAAAAGAGAGGGGATGAGAGGAGGGGGGAAAGAGAAAAAGGGGGTGAATGAGAGAGAGAGGGGGTGAGAGAGAGGGGACGAGAAAAAGGGGAATAGAGAGAGGGTGAAAGAGAGAGAGGGTGGTAGGGGGTGAAGGGGGTGAGAGAGAGAACAGGGTGAAAGAGAGGGGATGAGAGAGAGAGGGGGTGAGGGGGATGAAAGAGAGAGAGAGAGGGGGGTGAGAGTGAGGGGGTGAGTCTGTGGGGGGCACAGCAGAGTACATTACACAGGGGGGGGGATAGCACAGTACATTACATGGTTGGCACAACACATTACATGGTGGATACATGGATACAGCACATTTAATGGTGGGCAAAGCACAGTACATTACATGGTGGGCAAAGCACATTACACGGTTGGCACTGCCCAATACAGCACATTACAAGGTAGGCACAGTACATTATATGGTGGGCACAGCACATGACATGGTAGGCACTGCACAACACAGCACATTGCATGGTGGGCACAACACAGCACATGCACACGGTGGGCACAGGACCTTATATGGTGGGCACAGCACATGACATGACGGGCACAGCTGAGCACATTACATGGTGGTCACTGCACAGTACAAGTGGGCACTGCACAGCACATTATATGATGGGCACAGAATATTATATGGTGGGTACTGCACATGGCATGGTGGGCACAGCACATGACAAGATGGGCACTGCACGTCGCACAACACAGCACAGCACATTACATTGTGAGCACAGCACATTAAATGGTGGACACCGCACATGACATGATGAGCCCTGCACACCACATTCCATTGGGCACATTGGTGGGCACTGCACAACACAGCACATTATATTGTGAGCACAGCACATTAAATGGTGGACACCGCATATGACATGGTGAGCCCTGCATAGCACATTCCATTGTGGGTACTGCACGGCACATGCCATGATGGACAATGTACAGCACATAACATGGTGAGTACAGCACATTACATGGTAGGCACTGCATGGCGCAGGACATGACACGGTGGGCACAACACAGCACATGACTTGGTGGGCATTGCACAGCAATTTACATGGTGGGCACTGCACATGACATGGTGGGCACTGCATGGCACAGCACATTACATGGTGGGTACAGCGAATTGCATGGTGGGCACTGCATGGCACAGTACATGACCTGGTGGGCACAGCGCATTACATGGTGAGCACTGAATGGCACAGCATATTACATGGTGGGCACAACACATTACATGGTGGGCACTGCATGGTATAGCACATTTCATGGTGGGTAATGCAACTGCACATTACATGTTAGGAACTGCACATGACATGGTGGGCACTGCTGAACAGCACAGCACATTGCACAGTGGGCACAACACACTACTTGCTGGGCACATGGCAGGGTGGGCACAGCACAGCACATGACATGGTGGGAACTGCACATGACATGGTGGGCACTGCATGGCACAGCACATGACATGGTGGACACTGCAAATTACATAGCGGGCATTGCAAGGCCCAGCACATGACATGGTGGGCACGCCACATTACATTTCGGGCTCTGAATGGCACAGCCCATGACATGGTGGGTATTGCAAATGACATGGTGGGCACTGGATGGCACATCACATGACATGGTGGGCACTGCACATTACATGGCGGGCACTGCATGGCACAGTACATGACATGGCGGGCACTGCATGGCACATCACATGACATGGTGGGCACTGCGCATTACATGGTGGGCACAGCACATGACATGGTGGGCACTGCAAGGCACAGCACGATGTGGCGGGCACTGCACATTACATGGTGGGCACTGCAAGGCACAGCACGACATAGTGGGCACTGCACATCACATGAAGGGCAATGCAATGCACAGCACATGACATGGTGGGCACTGCACAATACATAGTGAGCACTGCAATGCACAGCAAATGACATACTGGGCACAGCACATTACATGGGGGGCACTGCAATGCACAGCACATGACATAGTGGGCACAGCACATTACATGAGGGGCACTGCAATGCACATGACATGACATAGTGGGCATAGCACATTACATGGGGGCACTGCAATGCACATGACATGACATGGTGGGCACAGCACATTACATGCAAGGCACAGCATGACATAGTGGGCACTACACATTACATAGTTGGCTCTGCAATACACAGCACATGACATGGTGGGCACTGGGCACAAGAGGGAGAGCACATTACATGGGGGGAAGCAGGCAGTCTGTCCCCTAGCACAATAATTACTCAACACCTCCCTAACAAATTTACTAACCTTATCTCAACAGCATGAGAGATGTCCTTCCTCCTGGGCTCCTGCTGATTAGGACAACATCAGCGCCCCTCCCCCAGACAGCTCCCAGACACTGAGGATCTGTGTGAGTGTAACAGATCCTGTGATAGGAGTCAGGCATCGGCACAGACAGGACTCGGCTGCACTAACACTTGTCTCCTCCATGTGTGCAGTGCACAGAGGGCTCCTCTTCCTTCAGGAAGACACACAGATATTAATAAGCCACTGCCATGGGCCTATATTGAGGGAGGGGCCTGGAGCTGCAGCTCCACCAGCCAGTATGTTAATCTGGCCCTGACTAGAAGTGAGGAAGAACAACAGAAGACAGCCCAATTGCCAACAAAAATAGATATGGAAAGAATGTTTGCGGCCCTGGAAAACTCTTTAAAAACAGAAATGGCAACAATTCATAAAGATCTGGGCCATATGCTCTCTGCTCACAGAAAAAAATAGACTCCCACTCAAGAATGATAAAAGAGTTAAAGGAAGAAATAAAAATATTAAAAAAAAGATCAACAGGAACAAACATATAGATTAGAGGATCAAAAAAACTGAGATTGAAGAAAAAATCTAAGAATCCACTAAGTCAGAAAATCTACCAGAAATAATAAAGAAGATTTATAATCCAATTTTGGGAAAAGAAGACATTAACATAATAAAAATGGAAAGAGTACACAGAATAAGAAGACCCCAAGGACTCCCAATGGAAAATCCAAGAGTTATAATTGTCAGATTCCAAAACCGGGAGGATAAAAATCAAATCTGGAGAAATTTGAGGGGAAAACCATCAATTGAATATGAGGAAAAGACAATACAAATTTTCCAGGATTTATCACAAGAAACTCTGAGGAGAAGAAGAAGGAAGTTGAAACCTTTATTGGAAATTCTTCAAGAACAGGAAATTCAATATAATTGGGGTTTCCCCGCATGCCTGATTGTTAGGATAAACGGATGTAGCACTAAACTAAGGTTTATAGAAGAAATTCCTGACTTTTGTAAAAAACTGCAAATTCCAATACCAGAAAACCCTAGAGACTTAACTTCTAGACAAGAAACGACGACACAGGATAAAGTACATTGGCAATTGAGCTCAAGAAAATAGAGGACTAGGCCAAATACAATAAAAGGTCTTAATACTTAAAAAGTAGATAAAGAGAGGGGGGGGAGAGGTGGGGGGCTGGAGGAGGGCGGGGGAGGGGTAGAAGGAAAACAAAATAGGGAGGGAGGAGAGAACTATGGCGTGCCTAGTGGTCACCTTGCTTAACATAGTAAGGGCGGACCCATCGCGCCAAATAGATTTCCACCTCTGGCCAGGAAGAGCAGCAGGGGCAAGGGAGCTCCCCTAATAAATAATATCTGCTCTAAGACCATGAGGTCAAAACACCAACAACAAAGGAGGGGAAGGAGGAAGAGGGTAGGGAGGGAAGATACAGGGTGGGTGGAAGGCAATGGGAGGACTAAGGTTTGTTTGTTCAAGAGGACCTAGTGACCTTTCTGCCTTAATAAGAAATGAATTACCCCCGCATGTCGCCCTGTATGTGGGGGCCCCCTCTCATGGACCTTTTTTGGCCTGGGGGGGAGGATGCCCCGGGAGGGACACGCGGGGGCTAGTGAGAAATGGAGGACATGAATAGAGTCAAAATTGACCTATAATGTCCAAAGATTAAATTAACCTGGAAGAGACGTATAATATTACGAGAATTAGAAAGAAATATGGCCAGAATCATATTTTTCCAGAAGACATTTATCACTCAAGATTCAAATAACAAACTATATTCAAGAAATATCCCAATGTGGTTCTATGGAGATTCGCCAATTAGAAGGGCAAAAAGAGTCGCAATTGGATTTGGGAAAAATATTTGTTTTGAAATAGAAAAAAGAAAAGTCAACCCAGAAGGACGTATCCTCTTTCTTATAGGGTCTATACAGGGTACAAAGTATACGCTTGCTAATGTATATTGCCCCAATATAAACCCCAAAAAGTATCTGGTGGGAATATTAAAAGATCTGATGGAATTTAAAAAAGGTAAATTAATACTGGCGGGAGACCTCAACTTTTCTATGGACCACAGACTAGACAGCATATCAGCTGCAACAGATAGAGAAACAAAGCAATTAAGGAGCATTAAAAAAAAAAATGGGGGGGCGTGGCTTGCCTTGAGAGAAGATGGCTGCTTGATCATTCCGCTCCCTCTCACCACAGCCTAAATTCCACCTTCACCGGGGTCTACAGCTGCCATACACCCCCCAATAATGGGAACATCCTCCCGTGGATCATCACAAAGCAGATCCCGATCCCCAGGAGAAATCGCCAGCCGTGTTAGCTACACGATACCGGAGACGCAACGCACAACAATGGCGACTTCCCCTCCTGCCTCAGCCTCCTCTCAGTCTCACACCGAGATCATCCTCACCCCCCACCGACATCAGCAACACCCCGCAGGCACCTACTCTGCCTTCCACATATACCAAGACCTCTCTGCCATTACATTGCGCCACCGCAAGGACTTGCACCCTCTATTGGATATCTAAAGAACAAGAGGAATCCGGTATCGTTGGAAATTTCCCTTCGGCCTATCCGCCTCATACCAAGGCCGCTCAGCACTCCTAAGAGTACCGGAAGACACTTTCTGCCGTACACTGGACATACCCTACACCCCAGTCCCAAATTGGTACGCAGAATTTAACTTACAGCCCCCCAATCGCTGTCCTCAAATGGAAGAACCAATGGACATTCACAACACCAGCTTCCGCAGGAGACGTTCACCGTCCGTCGCCAGATCCGGCCCTTCTCTAGGCTCGCACTACCAGCCATCCAGCCCCATGTCAGCTCCCCTTCCTCGCAGGGCACGCCGAGATTGCTGACAATCCAGTTCTAAACCTGAGATGTCACTTTGAAGGCACCGATCCTCTTCCTTTCGGCCTCCCCATGTATGCCTCTCTTATTTGATGACTACCAGAGACTCCCGACGGATCCTTTCCTGACACAAAGAAACAAAGAAAAAGGTAACTTGATTGCTTGACAGACACCCATGCAGGTCAAGATCGTAAACTGAACACTTTGACTCTTTTACCCCCATTCTACCCCCAGTGACATGTGCAAAATACCCTACTTTATACCACCGTCCATTTATGTTCTGCTCGACTGATTTCTCAACGACAAGGAAGCTCTACAACAGGTTATTCCTTGTCCAGAAACTCTCAAACCGCACCATCATGCTCCTCCTTAACGTAACACCGAAGAAGATGAGCTCAGCGATACTCCCTTCAAGTCCTTATCCTCTACCTCCTCAGACAGACGACGGACTAACTCTACAACAGCCATAATTAACCCTCAGAACTATAGGTAATATATGATATACCTTCTTGATCTGCGCTATGCGCTGTATCATAAAATGTTATACATCCCAGTAAGGAAAACAAACTTATCCTTATACCTCATATAGAGTTCAGAGATATGGGTTTTTATATTGCTTTAATATATAGATCCAAGCTCGTCGAATCTACCGGCCTAATACATTCTCCCACCTCAACACCCTCAGCGGGCAGCTGGGTTTAGAGCCGTAGATGCCTTATAGTGCACCCACAATACCCACACCTCAGCACTATACACAGGTAAATGGGGACAAAAACATAGAGATTATGTGGTGCCCTGACACTGCTTACACTACAATAACCTTCTCGGGCAACCGAGAATGAAAGTATAGATGTTCTAATATGCTTCTCCACTGCTCACCTCACGACACCTTCCTAGGAAAGCTGAGGACAGAGACACAGAGGCCCTATTGCAAACACATACGGCACACATCACTGCACCCTCCACGGGTAATTGAGACTAGCAGTATAAACACTCCATTATACCCACACACTGCCCACACCCTTGCCGAGGTAATGGAGACAGAGACATAGAGGCTCTAATGTGTTCACATTCTGATCACACCACACCACCCTTCATGGGCTGTCAAGATCAGAGGCATAGAGGTCTCATCACGTTCATATACAACACACCATAATATCATCCACAGGCAACAGGGAACACTGACGCAGACGTCCTGTGGAGCCCATACACTGATCTCATCCCAGCTCCTTACACGAATAGCTAAACATAGACGCTTAGATGTTCCACCGATTGTGAAACTTTTAGTTACAACAGTTATTATTTTGTTTTGGTTAACCTTTTTTCCTGTTGTTAAAGAAAGTTGAAAGCATAAGACCAATCTGAGTGCTAAGAGGCAAATGCTTATCTGTTACAAACATGACAATTCTTTGATGTTCCAGTTACAGTCATTACGTTCAGAAATAGACTGGTGTTCTTTATGAATATATTCTTCTCAGTACACTCTCATATAGCTTACCTAGCATACCTGACCTTAGTCGTCCTACACATAACGCCACCCTACACAATCTTGGTTGCAATTGACAGCATGAAGCTTCACCCCACCGCTACCATCTCAACCATCTTCCACACACTTTCCAACAAACCTTTCTGATCGCTCCTTCCACACCTAAGTTCTCAAAAGTGCTACCCCACTCACACCCCCAGCCCTACTTTATAAGGCTGCTGGTGAGACGGACCTCACTGGTCACCCCTATTTATTTTTCTTTCTCTACACACCCACATATCTCTCAAGTGATAAGCCAACCCCCACACAGTGGTTAAACATATTTCACCTGACCCCTAAACACTGATACCGGATTAAAACCACTGAATTTTACCGGCAAATATAATTCTGTGGCTCAGAAGACCGAATTAGGTGATCAGAACGCCACATAGTGCCGGTTCCTTTTACCCTTCCCCTTCGATATTCTCTCCTTGCCCCACCGCCCTTACCTAAACCCCCTTTTTTACCCTAACCCGCACCCTGCCACAGCCGAAACCACATAACAGGATACCTACAAATAATTTTACCATGATCCCGAAATCTAGAGACACAAATAAACCCATGCTCAAAATTGTTTCACTCAACGTGAAGGGACTCAATACTCCAGAAAAACGATCTAAACTCCTCCTTACCATGCACAGACTTAATGCCAGCATCATACTGTTACAAGAAACACACTTCCGTTCTGACACTACCCCAAATCTATCCAATGCCCATTACCCATCCGCGATACATGCTACCAACCCCCAACACAAAACGAAAGGGGTATCGATCCTTATTGCAAAAAACTGCCCTTTCCGTATCACTGACTCTCTTATACACTGGCAAACATATACGCTCCTAACAAACACCAAGTGCCATTTTTTAGATCGATCAGTGCAGCTCTCACATCTTTCCAGGAAGGTACCCTTGTACTGGGAGGAGATTTTAATGTTCCCCTAAACCCTATTCAGGATACATCCACGGGAACCACAACACTACCATACAAGGCCCTAAAGGAAATTAAAACCCTACTCAAACGGTTACTACTTCATGATACATGGTGCACCCTAAATCCAGACACTAAGGACTAAACCTTCTACTCAACACCACACCACCGATATTCTAGAATAGACTATCTATTCTTGACCCAAAATGACCTACCCCTGCTCCACCGAGCCTCCATCAAGCCCATGACTATCTCAGATCATCACCCCATCTCCATGTCACTACAACTTCCCGACACCACGCCTCGATCACGAATATGGAGATTAGATTCTTCCTTACTCACTGACCCCTCCATCGTGGCGGAAGTGGAATCCACCATACAACACTTCTTCCTCGAAAACAGCCCGGAAGACACATCCCCAATTAATAACTGGGAAGCCCACAAAAGTGTAATCAGGGGCACCTTCCTGGCGGCAGCCAAAAGAAACAAAGAAAAAAGGAAACAACACTCAGAATTAATAGTCAAGATCAGTAAACTTGAAGGGATACATAAACAATCCCAAGCACTTACCGCTCTGAATGATTTAATACAGGCTGGGAAAGATATATTAGACCTATTGGATAAACAGATACAACGCAAATACATCCTTTCCAAAAAAAAATATTATGAATTTGGTAATAAAGCAAGTAAAATGTTGGCCAGAGCACTACAAGTATCTCAATCTAATAAAACTATACACTATATCACTGACCCCTCAGGACAAAAAATAAACAAAACCCCAGACATCGCCCGACATTTCGTACAGTATTATAGTAAACTGTACTCAAATGATATCTGATTTCTTAAAACAATATAGCCCAACTCCCATATCAGAATCCATAGCCCACGAGTTACATGTACGGAAGTTGACAATGCCCTGAAACAAATGAAAACAGGCAAAAGCCCCAGCCCCGACGGCCTAACCGCTGGTTACTACAAAACCTACGCAGAAATACTTACCCCCTCCTTTTTGAAAGCCTTCAGCTCTTTCGCACATCCGGCCAACCCTCCACGAGATCTCCTAACAGCCAACATAGCAGTAATTCCCAAACCAGACAAAGACCACTCCTTAGTTACTAACTACAGACCTATCTCATTGCTCAATGTTGACCTTAAATGGTATGCAAAAACTTTAGCAAACAGACTTCTACCTCTGATCCCCTATCTTGTTGGCCTTGACCAAGTGGGCTTTGTTCCCGGAAGGGAAGCGAGAGATAATACTCTCAAAGCGATTAATATCCATCATTGGCTCACGACCACCAGGAATAAGGGATTTATGCTTTCCCTCGACGCGGAGAAGGCATTCGACAGGGTGGCATGGAACTACATGAGAGAAACCCTCAAAGCTATAGGCCTCCCCCAAACGATGCTAAACTATATATCAGCACTATATTCTAGTATAAACCAAGAAAACCGCGCTAAAAATGTTAAACAATAATGAAAGTATAAAATCCAATATAAAAGTCCAAAACAAATAACGTAGACTCCTCAATGTAATAATGTTGAAAGGTGATGATTCACTTAAGATACATCTGTGTGGTGAGATGCTTACCAGAAAGTAAGACAAAATCAAACAGGTGGCTTAAACCCAGCCCGGGCCTATAGAGAGCGATTACAATATGACAAGGTCAGTCGCACTCGTACAGCGAATCAGGTCAAAAATCAGAAATAGGTGAGCATACAACTACCACCAAAATGGAGAAAAACGCACCAAGTGCACAAACATATGAAGCAGCTTACCAGATGGTAAACTAGTGTATGCACACTCCACACAGTTGAAGGCTTGACATCTTAGCGTGATACAGGATTAGCTTATGTGAGCCTATTGGAGTTCCTGCTTACCGGATGGTCGATTGGAGGAAATACACAAGTAGAAATCCTGGCAGAATTGGCGTGATCACGTCCCGGCAAACTCGTCACGGGCTCAGTGTGCATAAGGTTAAAAAGGAACAGCCAATAGCGTGATACCGTTGGGAAAGATATAATTTGGAGTAATGCTCGTCATAAGTATGTAGTCCTGGCAGTTCTACTGCGTCTCACAGGCTCCTCGCAGGATCTGGGTAGCTGGGAAAAGTTCTAGTTCTAGTCCCACTGCAAAAGTCCAAGTAAACGGCCACATGTCGGATGCCTTCTCCGTGTCGAATGGAACTCGCCAGGGCTGCCCACTCTCCCCTTTAATTTTCATTCTCTCTCTGGAACCCCTCCTTAGACGCATTATTACCCAGACATTAAAGGTATCCAAATTAAACACCGCACATATAAATTGGCAGCATTCGCTGATGACATTCTCCTATTTCTCACAGACCCACTTACCACAATTCCAAACCTACTTAAAGACTTTCAAACCTTTCATGCCCTGTCAAATCTTCAAATCAATTTTTCAAAATCAACTGCCCTTAATATCTCCCTACCCCCAGAAACCTGTCAACAATGCCAACGTAACTTTCCTTTCACCTGGAATAAGCATGCAATCCCATATTTAGGCATTCAGGTGCCATCTTCCCTAGCTGATCTATACACCCTAAACTATGCTACTCTCCTTCAAAAAATACAAATAGACCTTAAAAAATGGTCCTCAGGTCAGTTCTCCTGGTTCGGCAGGGCCGCTATCATAAAAATGAACATCCTACCCAGAATCTTATATCTTCTACAAACTATCCCAATTAAAATACCACCCAAATTCTTCTCTACATACCGAAAAGCATGCACAACCTTTATATGGGGCAAAATGCATCCGAGACTTAGCTTCATGAGACTGACAACACCCAAACTCTTAGGAGGCATAGGACTCCCGGACCTACGTAAATATCAACAAGCGTGCCACCTAGCTAGGATCATAGACTAGAACGTACACTTAATCCAGGAATGCACTCTTCCTTTATAACAGACATATGGCCCCACCAGACTGTTAGAGCAGAACAATTCTTCGAGAGGGTTCACCTTTTATCTCAAGCCGATTTGGCTTCAAAATTGAAAATAGACACCTTTCCCTTCTGGACGTACGTCCAACTACGAAACTTCTTTACCAAACCTAAACCTACACCGGACTGGTCCAGACCCACGACCCCATTTGAAAACCTATGTTTAAGTGATGGCACCCTAACACATCTGATTTCACAAACATACAACCTCTTATTCAATGACCCTAACAAAACACTGGGCTATCAGACAGTGGGAATGGGATCTCTCCATACACTTCAGTAACCAAGAATGGACTAACATCTACACTTTGATCCATAAAGGTTCGATGAACGTGCAAGTCTAAGAAAATGCCTATAAATTATTCTCCAGATGGTACAGGACACCACTTCTGCTACATCATTTCAACCCAACAATACCCCAAACCTGCTGGAGATGTAATTCAGAAACAGGCTCTCTATTACATATCTGGTGGTCTTGCACCAAAATCCAACCTTTCTGGAAAGAAGTCCACGCACTGATCTCACAAATCACTACATACTCCCTGGAATTTGACCCCACAATGTTTCTGCTACATCACTCATCAACACGTATACCATCCTACCACCGTTCTTTAGCCATGCATTTGGTGAACGCAGCAAGAATGTGTATACCCCCCAAATGGCGCTCCCCTGAACCGCCTACCATAAAAGACTGGTTTCATCGCATTAACCAAACAAAGGTAATGGAAGACCTCATCCATCAGTCTAAAGACACACAGGCTAGGTTCACCAAAACTTGGACATGTTGGATACACTTCACTACAACGGCTGAATATGAAAAATACATAGTCTGATTGTTTTCACTGGGCTGTGGCAGGTCAAAGGTGATTCCCTGCCGTCCAATCCCACTTTATTCCCTGACTTCCCCCCCCCATACTTTCACATTTTTCTTTTACCCCAACTCTGCATCTCCATTCCAACAATACACATAAGATACCTATAACTATTAGCCAAACTATAAAACCACACGCTATCGCATTGGTCTGCCATACTAACCTTCCCCCCCTGCTTACCTCTCCTGTCTCCCATCTGCGACCCTCCCTTTTTATCCTTCATCCTCAATACCTGACACCATATATATATAAGCTATAGTCCGATTCAAAAACATCCTACTCTAAACACAGTACTCTCCCTAACAAGATAAAAGGATTTATCTAATACGTATATCTCTAAGTAAATACATAATTACAAACTATAAGATTGTATTTTGACTATTCCATGTTAATTGTAACAAAAAACGATACCATTTCTATGCTCCTTAATACAAACACAACTAGATAACTTTATTTTCTAATCTTACAATCAAAGCGGCTGCGCCCGCATTGCTGCATTTACATGTGATTTCTCTTATCTCTTTCTGTACATGTTAATTTTTTGTTTGAAAATTTCAATAAAAATTTGATTTAAAAAAAAAAAAATGATATCAACATCAACTAGTAGATCCATGGCAAATTCAACATCCGAGAACAAAAGATTATACATTTTATTCATCTGTCCATGGAACATACTCTAGGCTGGACTATATTATGGTTGAACATAGAGGTTTGGAGTAAGTAATAGAAACAACAATAGGAACAACAACAGTTTCAGACCACTCCCCAGTGATGTTGGGAAAGGCACACGGAGAATAAACAAAGACTTAATAGAAGATAGTGAAACTGAAAAAACCATAATAGAAGAGATCGAAAAATATTTCCTGGAGAATGAAACCCTAGAACTGTCAAAAGCAACCATCTGGGAGGCACATAAGACTCATCAGGGGAAAACTGATATCTATTGGGGCAGGAAAAAAAGAAGGAAAGAGGAAAAACATGATGAGAACTATAGAAGAAATCCATGAACTGGAACAAAGGCATAAAAAGCAAGCTGAAAAGGAAATCCATCAGACCCTAATTCTAAAAAGAGATCAATTAAAAGACCTGATGCAACAGGAAGATAGGAGGGAGTTTAACAGGGTGTCACAGGAGAGATTTAACCGGGGTAACAAGCCAGGGAAATATCTTGCAAATATTTTAAGAAAAAAAAGAAGACCTTAAATTATATTGAGAAGATAAACAATGAGAAAGGAGAATTAACCACTTCAGCCCCGGAAGGTTTTACCCCCTTCCTGACCAGAGCACTTTTTACAATTCGGCACTGCGTCGCTTTAACTGTTAATTGCGCGGTCATGCAATGGTGTACCCAAACGAAATTTGCGTCCTTTTCTTCCCACAAATAGAGCTTTCTTTTGATGGTATTTGATCACCTCTGCCGTTTTTATTTTTTGCGCTATAAACGGAAAAAGACCGAAAATTTTGAAAAAAAATGATATTTTCTACTTTTTGTTATAAAAAAAATCCAATAAATTCAATTTTAGTCATACATTTAGGCCAAAATGTATTCGGCCACATGTCTTTGGTAAAAAAAAATGTCAATAAGCGTATATTTATTGGTTTGCGCAAAAGTTATAGCGTCTACAAACTAGGGTACATTTTCTGGAATTTACACAGCTTTTATTTTATGACTGCCTATGTCATTTCATGAGGTGCTAAAATGGCAGGGCAGTACAAAACCCCCACAAATGACACCCCAAGGAAATTGCTGAGAGGCATGTTGAACCCATTGAATATTTTTTTTTTTTGTCCTAAGTGATTGAATAATGACAAAAAAAAAAAAAAAATTACAAAAAGTTGTCACTAAATGATATATTGCTCACACAGGCCATGCGCATATGTGGAATTGCACCCCAAAATACATTTAGCTGCTTCTCCTGAGTACGAGGATACCACATGTGTCGGACTTTTTGGGAGCCTAGCCGTGTACGGGGCCCCGAAAACCAAGCACCGCCTTCAGGATTTCAAAGGGCATAAATTTTTGATTTCACACCTCACTACCTATCACAGTTTTGAAGGCCATAAAATGCCAAGATGGCACAAAACCCCCCCAAATGACCCCATTTTGGAAAGTAGACACCCCAAGCTATTTGCTGAGAGGCATGTCGAGTCCATGGAATATTTTATTTTTTGACACAAGTTGCGGGAATGTGACAATTTTTTTTTTTTTTGCACAAAGTTGTCACTAAATGATATATTGCTCACACAGGCCATGGGCATATGTGGAATTGCACCCCAAAATACATTTAGCTGCTTCTCCTGAGTACGGGGATACCACATGTGTGGGACTTTTTGGGAGCCTAGCCGCGTACGGGGCCCCGAAAACCAAGCACCACCTTCAGGATTTCAAAGGGCATAAATTTTTGATTTCACACCTCACTACCTATCACAGTTTTGAAGGCCATAAAATGCCAAGATGGCACAAAACCCCCCCAAATGACCCCATTTTGGAAAGTAGACACCCCAAGCTATTTGCTGAGAGGCATGTTGAGTCCATGGAATATTTTATATTTTGACACAAGTTGCGGGAAAGTGACCATTTTTTTTTTTTTTTTTTGCACAAAGTTGTCACTAAATGATATATTGCTCAAACATGCCATGGGCAAATGTGGAATTACACCCCAAAATACATTCTGCTGCTTCTCCTGAGTACGGGGATACCACATGTGTGGGACTTTTTGGGAGCCTAACCGCGTACGAGGCCCTGAAAACCAAGCACCGCCTTCAGGATTTCTAAGGGCATAAATTTTTGATTTCACTCCTCACTACCTATCACGGTTTTGAAGGCCATAAAATGCCAAGATGGCACAAAACCCCCCCAAATGACCCCATTTTGGAAAGTAGACACCCCAAGCTATTTGCTGAGAGGCATGTTGAGTCCATGGAATATTTTATTTTTTGACACAAGTTGCGGGAATGTAACAATTTTTTTTTTTTTGCACAAAATTGTCACTAAATGATATATTGCTCACACAGGCCATGGGCATATGTGGAATTGCACCCCAAAATACATTTAGCTGCTTCTCCTGAGTACGGGGATACCACATGTGTGGGACTTTTTGGGAGCCTAGCCGCGTACGGGGCCCCGAAAACCAAGCACCGCCTTCAAGATTTCTAAGGGCATAAATTCTTGATTTCACTCCTTACTACCTATCACAGTTTTGAAGGCCATAAAATCCCAAGATGGCACAAAACCCCCCCCAAATGACCCCATTTTGGAAAGTAGACACCCCAAGCTATTTGCTGAGAGGCATGTTGAGTCCATGGAATATTTTATATTTTGACACAAGTTGCGGGAAAGTGACAATTTTTTTTTTTTTTTTTTGCACAAAGTTGTCACTAAATGATATATTGCTCAAACATGCCATGGGCATATGTGGAATTACACCCCAAAATACATTCTGCTACTTCTCCTGAGTATGGGGATACCACATGAGTGGCACTTTTTGGGAGCCTAGCTTCATACGGGCCCCAAAATCCAATCACCGCCTTCAGGATTTCTAAGAGCGTTAATTTTTGATTTCACTCGTCACTACCCATCACAGTTTTGAACGCCATAAAATGCCAAGATAGCACAAAACCCCCCAAAATGACCCCATTTTGGAAAGTAGACACCCCAAGCTATTAGCTGAGAGGCATGGTGAGTATTTTGCAGCTCTCATTTGTTTTTGAAAATGAAGAAAGACAATAAAAACATATTTTTTTTTTCTTTTTTCAATTTTCAAAACTTTGTGGCAAAAAGTGAGGTCTGCAAAATACTCACTATACCTCTCAGCAAATAGCTTGGGGTGTCTACTTTCCAAAATGGGGTCATTTGGGGGGGGTTTGTGCCACCTGGGCATTCCATGGCCTCCGAAACTGTGATAGGCAGTGAAGAGTGAAATCAAAAATTTACGCCCTTAGAAAGCCTGAAGGCGGTGCTTGGTTTTCGGGGTCCCGTGCGCGGCTAGGCTCCCAAAAAGTCTCACACATGTGGTATCCCCGTACTCAGGAGAAGCAGCAGAATGTATTTTGGGGTGTAATTTCACATATTCCCATGGCATGTTTGAGCAATATAGCATTTAGTGACAACTTTGTGCAAAAAAAAAAAAAAAAAAAATGTCTTTTTCCCGCAACTTGTGTCACAATATAAAATATTCCATGGACTCGACATGCCTCTCAGCAAATAGCTTGGGGTGTCTACTTTCCAAAATGGGGTCATTTGGGGGGGTTTTGAACTGTCCTGGCATTTTATGCACAACATTTAGAAGCTTATGTCACACATCACCCACTCTTCTAAGCACTTGAAGACAAAGCCCTTTCTGACACTTATTGTTTACATGAAAAAGTTTTTTTTTTTGCAAGAAAATTACTTTGAACCCCCAAACATTATATATTTTTTAAAGCAAATGCCCTACAGATTAAAATGGTGGGTGTTTCATTTTTTTTTTCACACAGTATTTGCGCAGCGATTTTTCAAACGCATTTTTTGGGGAAAAAACACACTTTTTAAAATTTTAATGCACTAAAACACACTATATTGCCCAAATGTTTGATGAAATAAAAAAGATGATCTTAGGCCGAGTACATGGATACCAAACATGACAGGCTTTTAAATTGCGCACAAACGTGCAGTGGCGAAAAACTAAATACATTTTAAAAAGCCTTTAAAAGCCTTTACAGGTTACCACTTTAGATTTACAGAGGAGGTCTACTGCTAAAATTACTGCCCTCGATCTGACCTTCGTGGTGATACCTCACATGCATGGGGCAATTGCGGTTTACATTTGATACCAGACCGACGCTTGCGTTCGCCTTTGCGCGAGAGCAGGGGGGGACAGGGGTGCTTTTTTTTTTTTTTTTTTATAAATTTTTTGATTTTTTATCTTATTTTTAAACTGTTCCTTTCATTTTTATTTTTTTTTATCATTTTTACTCTTTTTTAAAAAAATTGGGGTCTATTAGACCCTAGATCTCTCCTCTGCCCTCAAAGTATCTGACCACACCAAGATCGGTGTGATAAAATGCTTTCCCAATTTCCCAATGGCGCTGTTTACATCCGGCGAAATCTAAGTCATGAAATGCTCGTAGCTTCCGGTTTCTTAGGCCATAGAGATGATTGGAGCCATTCTGGTCTCTGATCAGCTCTATGGTCAGCTGGCCGAATCACCGGCTGCATTCTCAGGTTCCCTGTTGGGACAGGAGAGCCAGAGAAAAACATGGAAGACGGTGGGATCCCTCCCACTGCTTGTAAAAGCAGTCTAGAGGCTAATTAGCCGCTAGGATTGCTTTTACATGAAAGCCGACCACTGGCTGAAAAGAATGATACCAAGATGATACCTAAACCTGCAGGCATCATTCTGGTATAACCACTCAAAGTCCAGCAACATACCAGTACGTTGCTGGTCCTTGTATTGTAAACTTTTTTTTCATGCAGCCTGTGGGCTGAACGAAAAAAAGATATTGATCGGTGGGTATGCCCACCATTAGAATACCTCCCTTCATCCGCCCACTTCTAATGATGGGCATACATGCACCATTTATATATGCCGAAGCATGGGGGCATCCTCCCGCAAAAGGCAGGAGCAAATTGCTCCTCCACCCACTACTGCCCCCACGCTTCGGCATATATGCTGAAGTATGTAACTGTGATGGTGAAATCACCTCCGACAGCGCTGGAGTCACGGCTTTATATATCGTGGGAGCAAACGCTGTTGCTGTCAAGATAAATAAATCCGCGCTGCAACTGAATGGCGTACCTGCTAAGCAAATGATGGTTAACAAAAAACAAAGTAACATTACAGTATAACAGTAATACTTACCATACCTGCAAAGCAAATACAAAAAAAACATAGTAAAAAATAAAACATTTAACGCAACCTGTGCCTACCTAAAATATATATATGCCGAAGCATGGGGGCATCCTCCCGCAAAAGACAGGAGCAAATTGCTCCTCCACCCACTACTGCCCCCACGCTTCGGCATATATGCTGAAGTATGGAACTGTGGTGGTGAAATCACCTCCGACAGCGCTGGAGTCACGGCTTTATATATCGTGGGAGCAAACGCTGTTGCTGTCAAGATAAATAAATCCGCTCTGCAGCTGAATGGCGTACCTGAAAACAAAAAAGTGGTTAACAATAAAAAAGTATAAAAAAATTGCATACCTATAAAGCAAACATGATAAAAACATAACAATAAAACATTGCAGTATAGAATACAATAAAAAAGAGCAGAACAATAGAGAGAGAATAGAGAGAGAGAACAATAAAATGACAACTATTTTTGGTTTTTTTTATTTTATATTTTTTTTGTATTTTTATTTTTTTATTTTTTTTGTATTTTTTTTTTTTTTTTAACACTTTTTTTAGTAACTTTAACTTTTAACTGTAACTGTACCAGGTTTGGGTCTCTCAAAATGCGATGGCATCTTGGGAGACCCTGTGTTAGTGTGCCTAGTCTGTGCCGTGCTGAACCCTACGCTAATACTCCACTAGTGTATGGTAGCGTTCAAAACATTCACCAATGCATAGACCAGGATTGTCAGGACAGGAGGGACAACAATACCGGGTGTCACGCCTAAATCCGCGCTTGCTGCAGACACGACATCTTTTTTGGGGGGCTCGTTGGGTAGGGGTACTCTGGAGGACATAAGGAAAATGCCTCCCATGCAGCCGGCTTACTGCATTTGGATTGGGAAGGTGAGGTGGAGCACCATCTGGAAACAGAAGGGCTCTGACGATCTCTTCCTGGAATTTAAGGAAGGATCCAGTCCGTCCTGAAGCTCTGTATAGCACATGAGCATTCAGCAAAGCCAATTGAAATAAGTAAACAGACACTTTTTTGTACCAGCGTCTGGCCTTACGGGCAACTAAGTACGGCGCCAACAACTGGTCGTTGAGGTCCACCCCTCCCATATTAAGGTTGTATTCGTGGACACAGAGGGGTTTCTCCACAACACCAGTCACCGTAGTAATTTGGGTCGTCGTGTCTGCATGAAGGGAGGTAAGAACGAAAACATTCTTATTGTCCCTCCACTTCATAGCGAGCAAATTATTATACTGCAAGCAGGCTCTCTCCCCCAGCCTAAGACGGGACTCTACAAGCCGCTGGGGAAAGCCCCGGCGATTAGGTCGCACGGTGCCACATGCTCCAATCTGATGATCAAACAAGTGACTAAAAAGTGGCACGCTCGTATAATAATTGTCCACGTACAAGTGGTACCCCTTTCCGAATAAGGGTGACACCAAGTCCCACACTATCTTGCCAGCGCTTCCTATGTAGTCAGGGCAGTTTATCGGCTCTATGTGACTATCTTTTCCCTCGTAAACCATAAATCTACATGTATAGCCTGTGGCCCTGTCACAGAGCTTATACATCTTGACCCCGTATCTGGCACGCTTGCTGGGAAGGTACTGTTTGAATGACAAGCGGCCAGAAAACTTAATCAGGGACTCATCAATGCAGACAACTTGATGGGGGGTAAACAAGTCTGCAAAACGTTGGTTGAAGTGGTTTACGAGGGGCCGAATTTTGTAGAGGCGATCGTATGCAGGGTCTCCACGAGGACGACAGAGTTCATTGTCGTTGAAGTGCATGAACCGCAAAATCTGCTCGTATCGTGCCCTGGTCATGGAGGCAGAGAACACGGGCATATGGTGAATTGGGTCAGTGGACCAATATGACCGCAACTCACTCTTTTTGGTTATGCCCATAAGGAGGGAAAGGCCCAGAAAGATCTTAAATTCGGAGACCGTAATTGGTCTCCAATCTCTGGCAAGGGTGGACTGGGGAATAGTGGCGATGTGTTGACCAGCGTACAAATTGCTTTGGTCCACAATAGATCTATAGAGATCTTCGGTGAAAAACAGCGAATAAAAATCCAGTGGCGTAAAGTCAACTGTTTCCACCTGAATTCCGGGTTGGCCAGTGAAAGGGGGAAGTACGGGTGCTGCAGAAGTGGAAGGTTCCCAATTCGGATTGGCGAATGCAGCAGGAAGGGCACTATGGGCACGACGGGCCTGTGTTCGTCTTCTTCTTGGTGGCAGCGGGACACTACTTGTGCTTGCCACCTCGCCAGCTTGAACTGCACTTATGGGACTCGCCACGTCACCACGTGATACTGCAGTGCTGGATGTACGACCAGGGTGTACTAGGCCGCTGGTGCTTGCCAGTTCACCAGAAGGAGTAGCGGCACTAGTACTTCTCTGCTCCATACGAGAGCCCTGCGGTTCTTGCACTTCAAGGACAGAAGAAGTTCGGGGTCTGGTACGCCTGACCCTAGCAAGGACCACAACTCCGTCGTCAGAGCTATCTGTCATGGAGCCGCTGTCCTCTACAGGTTCGTATTCTGAGCCTGAACTTGACAGATGAGTGACTTCCTCTTCACTATCTGTCATACTCAGAATCCTGTAGGCCTCTTCACTAGTGTACCTTGGATTTGCCATTTTGGCCTCTAAATTTAGGGGTACACTAGTGAGACTCACAGGCAAAAAAGCTCCTGACTGTTAGTGACTGATTAAAACGCTACCAAAAAACTGTTAGCGATCGCAGGGATCAGGCCTGACTCTGCGACCGCTGCAGTTATGTGTGCTTAGTGTTTTGTAAGTGTCAGTTATCGATCGATACTGCACTTGGGTGGGCTGGGCTGGGCTGGGCGCAGGGGCAAAACGCAGGTGCTAGCAGGTATCTGGGCTGATCCCGCTAACACTGTGTTTCAGGGAACCCTAAACTGCTGGGGAGTATAGATCTGATCGGATCAGATATCGATCCGTTCAGATACTATAGCACTAAGGGAGGTGTATGCTGCGTGCGTGGGTTTTAGCGGTACTGGCGCTAACCTGACGCTGCCTGGGGCGACGCAGACCTTATCAGATCCTAAAAACTTAACTTCTATCACCGCCGGGCAATTAGGGGGTTAAACCTTTATAAGGTAATAAACGGCGGGTGCCCTAAAACTATAATAAACTATAATAAACTGTAATAAACTATAATAAACTACAAAAAACAAACTATCTAACCAGCGTCACCCGTAACACTTATACGGTGATCGCTGGTGAAAGGGTTAACTAGGGGGCAATCAGGGGGTTAAAACCTTTAGCAGGTAGTATATGGGGGTCCCTGTCGCTATAAAACACTGACAGCAAACCTATATACTCACCTCCCTAACTAGCGTCACCTGTGTCACTAATACAGCGATCAGAAAAACGATCGCTTAGCGACACTGGTGACGGGGGGTAATCAAGGGGTTAACTTTTATTAGGGGGGGTTAGGGGGTACCCTGGACCTAAGGGGGGGTACCCTAGACCTAAAGGGGGCTAACCTAACTGCCCTAACACTTATAACTGACAAACTGACACCAATGCAAAAAAAAAAAAAACACTGCTATTGGTGTCAGAGTGACAGGGGGTACAGGGGGGTGATCGGGGGGTGATCGGGGGGTGACAGGGGGGTGAAAAGTGTGCCTGCGTGTTCTACTGTAAGTGTAGTGTTGGTGCACTTACTTGGATGTCTTCTCTCCTCTGCGCCGGACGAAAAGACCGGCTCGAGGAGAGATGACATCACTTCCTTTCCCTCTGTTTACATTACAGAGGGAAAGGAAGCGTTTTCATTCGCCGGGAGCGATCGGGAGGGGGTGGCCATCAATGGATGGCCTCCCCCTCACCTCCCATCGCCCGCGAACGAGAGCCGACCGTCTATGGCACCGGGGGGGGTCCGATCGGACCCCCCACCCGTGGGAGGCAGATCACGTATGGGTACGTGAATTTGCCTGCCCGTGCCATTCTGCCGCAGTATATATGCGGTAGGCGGTCGGCAAGTGGTTAATAAACAAGACATCAGATATAGCACTAGCCTTTCAACAGTTCTATAGCACACTATATGCAATAAAAAAGCAGGATCCACATCAAGAAGAAGAAATAAGAAAAAAGAAGACAAATTTATCTAAAAAAGGCTAAATTACCAAAAATCCAACCTGAGCAATTGAAAGAGCTGGAAAAAAGGATAACACAAGATGAAATTAAATTGGCTTTGAAAGAAACCCCCTCAGGAAAAGTCCAGGGCCAGACGGCTTTACGATCAAATATTACAAAAAATTACGAGAACAACTGACCCCAAAGTTATGTGAATACCTGAATAAGATAGGAGAAGAAGAAGAAGTAAGACGAGAGTCACTATTAGCACACATCACAGTAAAACCTAAAGAGGGAAAAGACAAAACCAATCGCTCGAGTAATATGTCTATTACTTTATTAAATGCCGATACAAAAATCTATGCAAAAATCTTAGCCACGAGATAAAAAAAAATTAATACCGGGGGGCGCATGCGCGAGGCTTTACATGGCAGACGCGTCTCTGTAGAGCTCCGCACTCCCCGCCGCTAGGGATGAGCCGAACACCCCCCGGTTCGGTTCGCACCAGAACCCGCGAACGGACCGCAAGTTCGCACGAACGTTAGAACCCCATTGACGTCTATGGGACTCGAACGTTCGAAATCAAAAGTGCTCATTTTAAAGGCTAATTTGCATGGTATTGTCCTAAAAAGGGTTTGGGGACCCGGGTCCTACCCCAGGGGACATGTATCAATGCAAAAAAAACTTTTAAAAACGGCCGTTTTTTCGGGAGCAGTGATTTTAATGATGCTTAAAGTAAAAAAAAAAAAGTGAAATATTCCTTTAAATATCGTACCTGGGGGGTGTCTATAGTATGCCTGTAAAGTGACGCGTGTTTCCCATGTTTAGAACAGTCCCTGCACCAAATGTCATTTTTAAAGGAAAAAATCTCATTTAAAACTGCTTGCGGGTTTAATGTCATGTCGGGTCATGGCAATATGGATGAAAATCAGTGAGACAAACGGCATGGGTACCCCCCAGTCCATTACCAGGCCCTTTGGGTCTTGTATGGATATTAAGGGGAACCCCGCACCCAAATTAAAATAAGGAAAGGTCCCTATATACTCTGAACAGCAGTATACAGGCGGTGCAAACAAGACAGGGACTGTAGGTTTGTTGTTAAGTAGAATCTGTTTGTAATTTTGAACATTTTTAATGTGTTTAGCTCCAGCCAAAAAATCTTTTCTAAGCTTTTTGGAAAACATAGGGAAGGGTTATCACCCCTGTGACATTTGTTTTGCGTCTTTCCTCCTCTTCAGAAGATTTCACCTCACTTTTTTGTCCCAATGAAAAATGTTTTTTGAAAATTTGTGTTTTTTTGTGGAACAAGGATTGGAAAGCATCAGTGGAAAGGAAAAATTGTTTTCCCATATTAACTCTTACAGGAGAGAATTTCCCTTCCTTAGGGGTAGATTTCATCTCACTTCCTGTTGTCTCCTTCCGTTTGCAAGTAGGAGTCGTTTGTAAGTTAGATGTTTGAAAGTAGGGTCCTGCCCTATATACTCAGCAGAAATTTGGGCCTTAGGTGTTGCTGTGGCCAAAACACTGTAAGCCCTCACAGGGCCCTGCTGTGAAATATTAGATCAAGAATTGTAATTACATGCCCCTGTTGAACAGGAGCTGAAAAATTAGGCCTTAGGCACTGGTGCTGGTGCCACAACACTGCAACCCCTCACAGACACTCTAGTTGGAACGCAGGAACGAGCCCTGCTGCAAAGTATTGCATCAAAAATTGTAATTACACGCCCCTGTTAGACAGGGGCAGAAAAATTGGGTCTTAGGCACTGGTGCTGGTGCCACAACACTGCAACCCCTCACAGACACTCTAGTTGGAATGCAGGAACGAGCCCTGCTGCAAAGTATTACATCAAAAATTGTAATTACACGCCCCTGTTAAACAGGGGCTGAAAAATTGTGCCTTAGGCACTGGTGGTGGCGCCCAGAACCAAAAATGTTCTTACAAGCTATCAGCGTGATGATTGAGGAGGAAGAGGATAATTACTCAGGGATAGTCACTCAGCATCAGCATAGGCGGTCTTTGAAGGGATCTGAGATTTCAAAAAAAATTATTCGGTTACATCTGCATCAGGTGCTTGGTAGCTGGTGGTGATCCAAGACTGATTCATTTTTATGAAGGTCAGCCGATCGACCGAGTCGGTGGACAGACGCACCCTGTGATCGGTTACCACGCCTCCAGCAGCACTGAATGTGCGTTCCGAAAGAACGCTGGATGCAGGACAGGCCAGTAGCTCAATTGCATACTGTGCAAGCTCTGGCCAGTGATCCATCCTCAAGACCCAGTAACCCAGAGGATTTTCGGTGGGAAAGGTGTCCAAGTCTGATCTTGCCCCTAGGTATTCCTGCACCATGTAAAACAGACGCTGGCGATGGTTGCTGGAACCGATCATACCTTGGGGCTGCGGACCAAAAAATTGTCTGAACGCATCGGTCAGACGGCCACCTTCTCCACCGCTCCTTCTTTGACTGACCGAAGCCTCAGCAACACGTTGTCCAGAAACAGGAGTTTGTAACCTCCCAGTCTCTGGGAACGCGTTGCACAGACCTTTCTGCAAGGCCTCCCGAAGATGTTTCATCCTCTGCTCCCTCTGCGATGGCAAGATAAGGTCCGCAACCTTACCCTTGTAACGTGGATCAAGGAGGGTTGCCAGCCAGTATTGGTCCTTCTCCTTGATACCACGAATACGAGGATCCTTACGCAGGCTTTGCAGGATCAGGGAGGCCATGCAGCGTAGGTTTGCTGAGGCATTCGGTCCGGAGTCCTCTGGGTCACTAAGGACAACAACGTCCGCAGCCACCTCCTCCCAGCCACGTACAAGTCCATGTGTTCCTTGGGACTGATCCCTTAAAGACTGCTGATGCTGAGTGCCAGGCTCCACCTCCATACTGACACAATCTTCCTCCTCCTCCTCCTCCTCCTCCTCGTCCTCTTCCTGTGTGATCGGCGGGCACGCAGGAACACTGTCTGGATAAAGGGGGCCTTGAGAGCTAAGGAAGTCCTCCTCTTCCTGCCTCTGTTCTGCCTCAAGTGCCCTGTCCATTATTCCACGCAGCGTGTGCTCCAACAGGTGGACAAGGGGGACAGTGTCACTGATGCATGCACTGTCAGTGCTCACCATCCTCGTGGCCTCCTCGAATGGTGACAGGACAGTGCATGCATCCCTGATCATGGCCCACTGGCGTGGGGAAAAAAAACCAAGGTCCCCTGACCCTGTCCTGGTGCCATAGTCGCACAGGTACTCATTGATGGCCCTCTGCTGCGTGTGCAGCCGCTGCAGCATGGCCAACGTCGAGTTCCACCTGGTGGGCATGTCACAGATTAGGCGGTTCTTGGGCAGGTTAAACTCCTTTTGGAGGTCCGTCAGCCGAGCACTGGCATTATATGACCGGCGGAAATGCACACAGACTTTCCTGGCCTGCCTCAGGACATCCTGTAAGCCCGGGTACCTGCCCAAGAACCGCTGCACCACCAAGTTAAGGACGTGAGCCAAACAGGGCACATGGGTCAGTTGTCCCTGTCGGAGGGCAGAGAGGAGGTTGGTGCCATTGTCGCAAACCACCATTCCTGCCTTAAGTTGGCGTGGCGTCAACCACCTCTGAACCTGCCCCTGCAGAGCTGACAGAACCTCTGCCCCAGTGTGGCTCCTGTCCCCCAAGCACACCAGCTCAAGCACCGCATGGCATCTTTTGGCCTGCGTACTTGCGTAGCCCCTTGAACGCCTACGGAGCACCGCTGGTTCCGAGGAAGAGGCCATGGAGGAAGAAGAAGAGGAGGGGGTGGAGGAGAGAGGTGTGTCACAATCAGCATTTTGGAGGCGTGGTGGCGGAACAACCTCCAACACTACTGCACCTTGTCCTGCATCCTTCCCAGCTGCCAGCAGAGTCACCCAATGCGCCGTGAAACTTAAGTAACGTCCCTGTCCATGCCTGCTGGACCATGAGTCAGCGGTAATATGCACCTTACCGCTGACCGCCCTGTCCAGCGAGGCATGGACATTGCCTTCCACATGCCGGTAGAGAGCCGGAATCGCCTTCCGTGAGAAAAAGTGGCGTTTGGGTACCTGCCACTGAGGAACCGCACATTCCACAAACTCACGGAAGGGGGCAGAGTCTACCAACTGAAAAGGCAGCAGTTGAAGTGCTAGCAATTTTGCCAAGCTAGCATTCAACCGCTGGGCATGTGGATGGCTGGGAGCAAACTTCTTTCGGCGGTGCAGCAGCTGGGGCAGGGAAATTTGCCTGGTACAATCTGACGTCGGTGTACCAAAAGCAGATTGCCCATAAGTACTTGGCTGTGACACACCTAATTCTACACCTTCATTCCTCTCACTGCAGGTCGCAGAGAGGACTGAAGGTCTAGTGGGGTTGGAAATCTCAGCTGATGAGGAGCAAGGAGAGATCGTCTTTGTTCTTTGGTGTGGGTCTTTTAGATACGCTTGCCAACGAACTGCATGGCAGGTCAACATATGTCTGGTCAAGCATGTGGTACCCAAGCGGGAGATGTTTTGGCCACGCGAGATACGCTTGAGACATATATTGCAAATAGCAGCGGTGCGATCTGATGCACTCGTCTCAAAAAAGGCCCACACCAAAGAACTTTTTGAATAACGCGCAGAGACTGCAGCGCCCTGCACATGTGGAGCTTTGGGGTGTGATGCAGTCAATGTGCTGCCCTTAGGCTGGCCCCTGGAGGGCATCCTGCCTAGTTGGTGATGTGCCACCTCCTCCTCCTCCTCCTCCTCCTCCTCCTCCTCTCTCCTATCAGGCACCCACGTTGAGTCAGTGACCTCATCATCCCCTCCCTCCTCATCACTGGAGCAAACCTGGCAGTATGCTGCAGCAGGGGGAGCATGACTGCCAGATTGCTGTCCTTCTTGGGCACCCCCTCTGTCCGTGCTCATGTTACTGCCTTCATTGAGCTCAGTATCATCATCAGAGCCTTCCAAACGCTGGGCATCCTCCTGGAGCATGTACCCAACACTGTGGTCAAACAGTTCGAGGGAATCCTCATGAGGACATGGTGGAGCTAGGGAAGGAGTCACTGATGACATTGAGCTGAGGGAAGAGGCCGCTGCTTTGCCAGACAAAGCACCCTGGGCATGGGTGAGAGAGGATGAGGAGGATGAGGACGGCTTGGTCATCCACTCGACCAAGTCTTCCGCATGTTGCGGCTCAACACGGCCAGCTGCCGAAAAAAAGGCCAAGCGTGTCCCATGGCCACGTGCTGATGAGGATGCACCGTCTCCACGACCAGCACTAGACACAGAGCCTGCTTGCCCTCTCTTATTGGCTTGTGACTGTCTGCCTCTCCTTCTTGGCCTTCCAGACATACTAATGGCCTGTAGCTGCACTAAGCTGGGATAGAACACCTGTAATTTTCTTCAGGTAGCTTTATATACTGTAACCAGACAAGCCTGCCTGTCAGTAGGAAGATAACAGGAACGGATCTAGCTGAACACTGTGAGCAGGACGTACTGCACTAAATGTATATAGCAGGAACGGATCTAGCTGAACACTGTGAGCAGGACGCACTGCACTGAATGTAAATAGCAGGAACGGATCTAGCTGAACACTGTGAGCAGGACGCACTGCACTGAATGTAAACAGCAGGAACGGATGTAGCTAAACACTGTGAGCAGGACGCACTGCACTGAATGTAAATAGCAGGAACGGATCTAGCTGAACACTGTGAGCAGGACGCACTGCACTGAATGTAAATAACAGGAACGGATCTAGCTGAACACTGTGAGCAGGACGCACTGCACTGAATGTAAATAGCAGGAACGGATCTAGCTGAACACTGTGAGCAGGACGCACTGCACTGAATGTAAATAGCAGGAACGGATCTAGCTGAACACTGTGAGCAGGACGCACTGCACTGAATGTAAATAACAGGAACGGATCTAGCTGAACACTGTGAGCAGGACACACTGTACTAAATGTAAATAGTCTAGCTGCCTGACCGTGGTACTAATAGGATCAAAAAGAACACCTGTAATTTTCTTCAGGTAGCTTTATATACTGTAACCAGACAAGCCTGCCTGTCAGTAGGAAGATAACAGGAACGGATCTAGCTGAACACTGTGAGCAGGACGTACTGCACTAAATGTATATAGCAGGAACGGATCTAGCTGAACACTGTGAGCAGGACGCACTGCACTGAATGTAAATAGCAGGAACGGATCTAGCTGAACACTGTGAGCAGGACGCACTGCACTGAATGTAAATAGCAGGAACGGATCTAGCTGAACACTGTGAGCAGCACGCACTGCACTGAATGTAAATAGCAGGAACGGATCTAGCTGAACACTGTGAGCAGGACGCACTGCACTAAATGTAAATACCAGGAACGGATCTAGCTGAACACTGTGAGCAGGACGCACTGCACTGAATGTAAATAGCAGGAACGGATCTAGCTGAACACTGTGAGCAGGACGCACTGCACTGAATGTAAATAGCAGGAACGGATCTAGCTGAACACTGTGAGCAGCACGCACTGCACTGAATGTAAATAGCAGGAACGGATCTAGCTGAACACTGTGAGCAGGAAGCACTGTACTGAATGTAAATAGCAGGAACGGATCTAGCTGAACACTGTGAGCAGGACACACTGCACTGAATGTAAATAGCAGGAACGGATCTAGCTGAACACTGTGAGCAGCACGCACTGCACTGAATGTAAATAGCAGGAACGGATCTAGCTGAACACTGTGAGCAGGAAGCACTGTACTGAATGTAAATAGCAGGAACGGATCTAGCTGAACACTGTGAGCAGGAAGCACTGTACTGAATGTAAATAGCAGGAACGGATCTAGCTGAACACTGTGAGCAGGACACACTGCACTGAATGTAAATAGCAGGAACGGATCTAGCTGAACACTGTGAGCAGCACGCACTGCACTGAATGTAAATAGCAGGAACGGATCTAGCTGAACACTGTGAGCAGGAAGCACTGTACTGAATGTAAATAGCAGGAACGGATCTAGCTGAACACTGTGAGCAGGACACACTGCACTGAATGTAAATAGTCTAGATAGAAGATAACAGGAACGGATCTAGCTAAACTGAATACAGTGTATATATATATATGCAACACCTGGGATGCATATATATACACAATACACTGTAAGTGCAGCTAACTGACTGACTGTTCTGCCTAATCTATCTAACTCAAATCAAATGACACTGTCTCTCTCTCTCTCTATCGCTCAGCACACCGGAACACACACTACACAGGGCCGCCGTGCAGGCGGCCTTATATAGTGTGGGGTGTGTACTAAATCCCCTGAGCCATAATTGGCCAAAGCCACCCTGGCTTTGGCCAATTACAGCTCTCTCTACTGACGGCGCTGTGATTGGCCAAGCATGCGGGTCATAGTGCATGCTTGGCCAATCATCAGCCAGCAATGCACTGCGATGCCGCAGTGAATTATGGGCCGTGACGCGCCACACGAATTTGGCGCGAACGGCCCATATCGTTCGCAATTCGACGGACGGTCGAACAGCCGATGTTCGAGTCGAACATGGGTTCGACTCGAACACGAAGCTCATCCCTACCCGCCGCATACCCGGGACTCTTGCGCCTTGCTGAGCCGGCATTTCGGAGCCATTTTCACGGGGATCGCTTCTCCACATATCAGTGCCCCTTCCGGTATGGTGTTAACGGGCCATCGCGGAAAATCCAAACATAAACCCATCAAAGAAGCGCTGGCCCGCGCTTCCTCCAAGATGGCGACGAAGGCCCAGACCCTGGCTGATCTCTCAGCAACGTCTCCAGCTCGCTCGGATATACCTGACAGTGAGGATGAGACTGACATACAAGAGAGCTTAGGCGGCTCCCCATCCGCCTCAAATGCAGGTATGTCACAAGCTGCCTTTATGAAACTCATGGAATCTATGCTCCACAAGGCCCTTAAAGCAACATCAGACCAGATCACAACTAGTCTGACATGAGAGATACGCGAGATAGGCACAAGAGCAAATTGCCCTCAGAGAAGAGAACTCCATGCTTTTGTCCCGCCTCGAGGACGCGGAAAACCGCTCCCGCAGATCTAACCTACGCCTCAGAGGCATCCCTGAAACAATTGATGACTTGCAATCTTTCATTACAGCACTATTTCAAGAGCTAGCACCCTCCATACCCATTGAACGTCTTGAATTCGATAGAATTCACAGAGCACTTACCAGGCGCCAATCAGACGGACCACCAAGAGACAATATTATCAAGCTGCATTTCTTCCATACGAAAGAACAGCTCCTGGCAGCCGCCCGTAACAACAACACCCTGCAATTTCAGAGTCATACATACCAATTGTTCTCTGACTTAGCACCCCTCACGATTGCTAAACGCCGTGCCATGAAGCCTCAACTACAGGTACTTATACAACACCAACTTAAGTACACATGGCGGTTCCCATTCGCATTACAGTTCTCCTATCAAGGTCAGCAACATACCTCCACCACACCAGAATCTCTCCAACGACTGCTGGAATCGCTCCACCTGTCTCCCCAGACCGTCCATTCAGACACAGCCCTTCCTCGCACTCCAGCCAGATCTGCCTCTCAACCATACACCACAACCCCTAAACGGAATAACCCCGGACCACCATCCATCCGGAAGGGAACTCCAGCCAGATTATCCGAATACTCCTATCGCAGCCCGAAATCCCGAGCCCCACGCTGAAGACAAAGGAACTGCCTTATTTCTTTCTTGTCTCCCCTTCTTTTTTGAACACGCAGGTACTCGGTTGCACTAGCAGAGATCGTCTCCACACCACCTCAAGAGACCCCACTTGTGACTGAGACCTGTCAGAGGACCACCGTCAAGTACGGACACTTGATATCCTGAAAATGTTTCCTCTTCAGGGCTCGTAGGCCATTTAATGCCTCCGCAGGTTCAGTTATTTTGTTCATTTTTCTTTTACAATTTTAAATCTTTTTATTTGTTACCACACTTATGTTGTTCTTTAACACACAATTCTGTTTTGCACATATCCAGAGTGTGCTTGACCTGGTTTGCAATTGGTGAGCCAGGTGAATCCTGCTACTCTGCCGCTTTCAAGTTTAAGAATCGGTAATGAAACAATTAGACAGCTTTTACACTTTGATTAACCTACCGTGAGTTTCAATTACACTTTCTGGTATGTATCCCATGTCTTCCCCTCCCCCTCCTCCTCCTCCCTCCCCTCCCTCCTTCCTCCTCTCCCCTCCCTCCCCCCTTCCTTCCTTATCTCTCCTACCCCTCAACCCTCCCTCTCCCCTTTCTCCCTCCCCCCCATCTTCTCCCGCCCACATTCCTCCTCATCCCCCCTTCCCTCCTTCCCATCCCCCCCTCCCCCCAACCCAAGGATACTAATCCCTCACGGTGAACGACACCAACTGAAAACTCACACACGTGTTAATCAGTCACTGAATTGAGCTGTACCATACGCTCTTATATTCCCCACCCTCCAATTTTTACTTGATGCTCTATTATCATTTACATTTTCTGGGGGCAAAGGGGAATATCTTGCAATTTTTTACTTTACTTTGTTTTGTTGTTTTCCATTATGCTTAATTTTAAATAGTTTTTTACTACTCCCGGTTGCGGCGGGGAGCAGTCAATGCTTACCCTCTCTACGGTGCATTCACTCTTTGACCGGATTCTCGGTTACAGAGTCAGTGCACACATTAGTCGGGCACTTCTGGTGTGCTACCTCCTTATTAGGGGGGTCGCTCAGTATTTCGCCCGACCCACAATGCTCTCCTTCTCCTCCCCCTCTTTTTTCCCCCTCTTTGACTTTACATCTTTACTCCCTAATTTTTCCTGTGCCGGTTGGCTCGCGTGGGCCCTATGTTCTATGTTATTGACTACCCAAGCACCCCATAATGGCCCCACTTGAAATCCTTACCCTAAACGTTAAGGGACTAAACTCACCACATAAGCGAGTAAAGGCATTTCAAACCTTTGCGTCCCTAAAGGCTAAAGTAGTAGCCCTCCAGGAAACTCATTTTTCCAAACGCCAAACCCCGAGCTTTTTTAGCCCTAAATACCCACAGGTATTTACTGCTTCAGCAAATACAAAACATAGAGGAGTTTTACTAGCTTTTCACCACACCATGCCATTTACCCCCCTCTCTGAGATAAAAGACCCTGAAGGTCGTTATCTCATCCTAGTAGGACTATTACAGGACATAACCACAACCTTCGTCTCTTATTACGCCCCCAACACAAACCCGAATCCTTTTTTTTTCGCATCTATTACAAGTTGTGCAAGCACACTGCAGGGGAACTTTGTTCCTCTGTGGTGACTCCAATTCAGTGCTGCAACCACACACAGACAAATCGCCCTATGCCCCGGAACATTACACCCCTTCCTCACAATTTCGTAAACTCATACAGTCAGCCTCCCTCCTAGACACATGGAGAGAACTCAATCCCACAAAGAAAAACTATACATTTTATTCACACCCACATAAATCATTTTCCAGAATTGACCATATATTTACCTCCATAGCATCTGCTCCACTCCTCCTTCACTCACACATCCAACCAATTACATGGACGGATCATTGTGCCGTTATCACCACAGTGTCATCCCTAATTCCACAAACTACTAACAGATCATGGTGCATGAATGACTCCCTCTTGACCAACCCATCCTACTGACTGGATATCCAAGTAGCCCTTAAGGACTATCTAAAGCACAACGCAACCCCTGACATCTCTCCCATCCTGCTCTGGGAGGCACACAAACCCGTGATTCGAGGCACATGTATCTCAGTGGCATCTCATCTTAATAGAGACAAGAAGCTCAAATTACACCAACTCGAATCAGATTACCATGATAGTTTCCTTTTATTCCAATCCGACCCGACCGAAACACACAAATTAACACTAGAAAAAATTAAGCTAGAATTAGATCTACTCTTAGCCGAGACGGCTGATAAAGCTATCCGTAGAACTAGCCACACGTTCTACACTAAAGCAAACAAACCAGACACCTACCTGGCTTTACGTCTACGTAGACCAGACCATGCTCGTGTTCCTATTAGACTCAGACTGGCTAAAGACATAGTCACTAGCAACCCTGTCAAGGTTCTCTCGGAGTTTCGTAAACAGTTAGCAAATCTCTATGACTCTAAAACAGCATTTCCATTGCGTCAAGCAGAGAAACTGTTTCATAAACTACCCATATCAACCCTGTCTGAATCCAGTCGCGAGCTAATGGAGAGTATGATCTCGACAGATGAAGTCTTAGCAGCCATAAAAAACCTCAAACCTAATAAACGCCCGGGCCCTGATGGCCTCCCCAGTCTCTATTATAAAAAATTTGCCACAGAACTATCCCCCCTTCTTACCAATACTTTTAATGCCATACTAAAACAACACTCTTTTGGCAGAGACACATTGACTGCTCTTATCTCAATGATCCCCAAACCAAACACTGACAGTACGTTATGGTCCAACTATAGGCCAATTTCACTTCTCAACGTGGATATTAAGATTTTAGCCCAAATTCTTGCCCTACGCCTCAATCCCATCATTGGCGGTTTGATACACAAAGACCAGGTTGGTTTTATACCCAAACGACAAGCGAGCGACAATATCAGACGAGTAATTCTCCTACAACATCTGGCCCGCTCCCGTAAGATCCCTATGCACCTCCTTTCCTTAGATATACGCAAAGCCTTTGACACAGTCTCTTGGCCCTATCTATTTTTTATCCTCCAACGCTGGGGCTTCGGCCCAAATTTCTTAAATTGGATCAAAGCCCTCTATAACCACCCACAGGCGTATGTACACTACTCCGGATTCCGGTCAGACCCCTTTCCAATTGCGCGGGGGACTAGACAGGGCTGCCCCTTATCCCCCCTGCTCTTCGCACTCACTATCGAACCCCTGGCAGCCCTGATTAGATCTAACCCTGACATTCGAGGCTTGGAAGTAGCATCCACCTCTCATAAAGTGTGCCTCTTTGCCGACGACGCACTAATGTTTATTACTTCACCCCATACCACATTACCAAACCTTATGAACACCTTAGAAAAATTTTCTCGTATATCTGGACTTGAAGTCAACCAATCCAAATCGAAGGCCCTCGATGTGTCTCTGCCACAAATTGATCTTGAAACATTCCGAAGAAACTTTCCCTTCCACTGGTCTTCCTCATCGATTCCTTATTTAGGGATCAAGTTAACTAAAGATCCACCCAACCTGTTCCAATCTAACTACCTCCCAATGCTTTCACAAATATCTTCCTTACTTAATTCCTGGCTACCACTATGCGTCTCCTGGTTGGGACGTATCGCAGCTGTGAAAATGTCCCTATTACCAAAGTTATTATACTTATACAGAGTGCTCCCTATCAAAGTCCCTCCTTACTACCATAGGATTATACAAAATAAAGTTTTTAAATATATATGGGGTCCTATTAGACCCAGAGTAGCGAGACCGGTTCTCCTCCATAACAAGCTCTATGGCGGCCTGGGCATTCCCAATTTCTCACACTATTATCACGCAGCCCCTCTAGCTCAATCAATACTATACCACGCCAAATCAGAGACTCCACTTTGGGTTGCCCTTGAAGCCATTGATCTACACCCAATTAACATAGCTAATTTACTATGGCTCCCTACATCAACACGAGGACCCATAGCTAACCCATTAACACTCCACACACTTAAACTATGGGACAGACTAAAAACCCCCTTTAAGCTAATCTCTCCACATTCCCCACTTCTATCTTATTTAGGTCACCCTCAATTCTTCCCAGCTCACACAGAACCAGCTTCATTTCATGCCTGGGCCCAGGCGCGTCTGACTCGTATCTGTGATCTAGTTAGTGGAGACTCTGTGAAACCCTTCCCAATTATCCAGGAGCAAGCACAGCTCCCCCACAGAGAATGTTTCCGCTACCTCCAAATTAAACACTTCGTGCAAACGATCATAAAATCTAACTCTAGACTGGATACTCTAACCGAGTTTGAGCATATGTGCGAGTCGGATCCGCATACCCCAGGTATTATTTCCCGCCTATACTCCCACCTTACATTACCACCCCCAGTTCTACCCACCTATGCACAGAGATGGTTAAGAGACCTTGATTTTACCCTTGAGCCAGACGACTGGTCGACCATATGGTCTAACACAAAAAACTCATCCCAAAATGTTGTTGCTTCAGAAGCGAACTATAAAGTGCTAATGCGCTGGTATCTAGTCCCAGCTAGAATCGTTAAATTTCTACCTGAATCCTCCCCGAACTGTTTCAGAGGTTGTGGAGACAGGGGCACGCACTTACATATATGGTGGACATGCCCTCTGGTACAACGCTTCTGGGCAACGATATTTCAGATGGCAACCACCCTCTACCAAATTACCTTATCTCCTAGCCCCACAATAGCCCTCCTCAACCTTTTCCCACAAGACTACACCAGATCACAACTCCGACTTCTCTTACATTTATTTACCGCGGCCAAACAGACGATTGCTAAGGCTTGGAAAACATCCACTCTTAACATAGTCGAAACGAAGAATAGGATTACCCAAGCAATGATACATAGCAAAATAGAGGCAAAAATTCTTGATAAAGTCACCCTACACAACAGAGTATGGCGACCCTGGGTTGAACACTTTCTACCAGCGGACATTGACGAAGACCTGATATCGCTTTAGGTGGACCCGGGCGCCGCCCCGACACTCTATAATGGCTCTTGTGCCCGCGCGGGTCAGCCGGCACCTCTTCCCTCTCTTCTTCTCCTACCCACATCTCCCTCACTTAAACCCCCTCTTTACTACCCCTTTTCCTTATTTCACCTTTCTACTCTACCTTACCCTCCAAACTTAAAACTAGGTAATATATTCTGTTACATGCAGTACTTTTGAGGGCCCCCCCACCACTGTTTTTGGGGAATGGCCCAAATTTTATAGCGATAAAATTGGGATCGTAGTTCCCTTTAATCTTTTATATATCTACGTATATAGTTCCAGCATGTTGCCTGATTTAAAAATATACATGCTATCATAGTACTCAGTTTTCCTTAAGCCAATGTTCTTCTACATTATTTTTATCTACACTGTCATCTATTCGATAGAAACTATGTATGGAACTTAATGTAACAGTTGTATATGAAATTACCAATAAAATATTTGAAAAGTAAAAAAAATTAATACCACTTTGGATAAACCCCGATAAGACTGGATTTGTCCCGGGCAGAGAAGGAAGGGACAATAGTATAAAAACAATTTTGATGTTATGAAAGGGGAAAACCAGCGGAACCCAGCTCTACTCCTATCAATTGATGCAGAAAAAACATTTGACAGGGTAGACTGGGGATTCTTGATGGATACGCTGCAACATCTGGGACTGGGACCAAAAATTATGAAGTGGATTAAAAATCCATGCAACGGTCCTACGGCAATGGTGAAGGTCAATGGGAGACTGTCACCGGTGTTTTAGATGTTCAATGGAACATGACAAGGATGCCCACTCTCGCCACTCTTATATGTACTGTCAATGGAACCTTTCCTGGCGACACTCAGAAATAACCAGGGTGTGGGAGGGACGAGAGTGGAAGAAAAAGAGCATAAAATTGTGGCAGACGACATTTTAATGTATGTGACCAACCCAAGGGTGACTTTCCCAGATATAATTAAAGAATTAAAAGATTATGGGGAACTCTCAAACTTTAAAATAAATCCTATAAAAACAAAAATATTAAATATCGGATTGGGAAAAAGTGAAGTTCATACTCTTCAAAGAGAATTCCCATTTGTGGGTAAAAGGAGAATTAACATACTTGGGAATCAAATTATCATCAACGGTCGAAAAAATATATCCGTCAAGCTATATTCCATTAATAAATGAGATTAAGGCAGAAATAAAGAAGTTGATCACACACCCAATATCATGGATCGGAAGAATAAATATGTTTAAAATGGTAATATTACCAAAAATAATGTATAAATTCCAGATGTTACCAGTAAGGATTCCGCAGAGTTTTTTCAAGACAATAAAAACAATGCTGATAAAATATGTATGGCAAAATAAAAAGCCGAGAATAAAATTTGAACTAATCACTAGGAAAAGGAAACACGGAGGTTTGGCAACACCGGATACAAACAGGTATTATAAAGCGATAATTTTAGCAGGTATGGTAGAGTGGACAAATGAAAATAGTGAAAAAAGTGGGTGGAGATAGAAAACACAATAAGTAGAACCACATTGCACAAAAATATATGGATACCATGTAAGTTTAGAGCTCTTGATTTGGAATCACATGATTTGACCAAAAATTTTAAATTTGGGATGCAGTGCACCTGAAAAAAGATTGGGTATATAATTCACCGTTAATGGCCCTCACTGGAACAAATTTTTTCATACCAGGAAAAGAGATATTTTCTGGACTGGAAACAAGAAATCCACAACTCAAAGATATCACTACAAAGGGGAAGATGAAAACACTACAAGAATTAGAGGAAATCAATGGGTGGAAGATAAGTGAATGGACTTTTTTTCAGATAAAACACTTAGTAAATCCTCTGGAAAAACTCTGTGTTGCACAAATGCCATTGAAAAATGGAATATTGAAAATCTATGGAATACTGACAGACCTAGAAGGACAAGGAAGACCTGCCTATATAGAACAATGGGAAAAAGAACTGGATTTAAAATTAGAAGACCAACAAGTTGAGAGGATGATAGGAGCGAGATACAATCATGCCTGGGACATGAATACTATTAAAATGAACTATAAATGTTTGGCAAGATGGTACCTGACCCCAGAGAGAACCCATAAATATCAACCATTGTGCTGGAGAAACTACAAACAAAGGGCAACGATAGCACACATATGGTGGGAGTGCCCAAAAATAAAGGAATACTGGCAAGAAATAGTAAGCCATATAAAGGAGATAACTGGTGAGAAAATAGAAAATAATATACAGACACGCTTATTCCACGATTCCATAACCCCAAAGAAACAACATATGAGAACAGTAATCCCAAAAGTTTTGAACGCTGCAAAGGGACTGATCCCAAATAAATTAAATATAAAAAAAACAGACATAAGAGAGTGGTTTGAACAAATAGATTACTACAGTAAAATGGAACGCCTATATAATAGGGATAAAGGACAATTAGGGAAATACAATAGTACCTGGTGGGATGGAAAAATTTCAAAACCTCGGACAAATATCTGGAGAAGATGATGGAAGGCGAAGGGCTCTCAGCCAGAAATAGAGGGGACCTAGCATGAAACAAACCAAATTATGGGGGGGTGGGAGGGGTACCGGGAAGAGGGAGGGTGAGGTAAGAAACGGAAATAGGAAGAATTGAGGTTTTGCACATGAAGTAAATTAAATATTTAAACAATCAATAAAGGTAATGGATAAATGCCACAATGATGTGAAAATGAGAAGGGACAAAAATGAACTGCTAAGTTGAAATAAGTCTTTCCGAAAATTTTGCTGAGGTGGAAAAAAGAAAGAAAAAGAAAAAGAAAAAAAAAAAAAGATGGAGGAGCAGAGGAGCAAAGTTGGCCGAATAGAGAGCAGAGGTGTCAGGCGTAATGTTGACTCCCAGTTAACAGATGGAGTCCGTTACATTGTCTGTCGTGATGTTCAGATGATTTGGACAAGTTAATTTGGAAGAAGGAAAGGGTGCACAACAAAGGGCTCTAAGGAGAGTATGAAGATACGGGATGTTAAGGGGCAACCTTGCCTTTTGCCATTGTGAATGCTAAAAACAGTCAGATCTCTTCTCATTGACTTTGACTATGGCTGAGGGGTTGGAATAAGGGGATAGAATCCAGCTTAGGATGGAGGATCTGAAGGGTAATAGCTCACGTAAGGGGAGAATGGCCGTAAACCACAGTTTACATTCCACCTGAGGGGTCTTTTTTTTGGAAGACCGCCATGAGAGTGGTGCCTAGAGGCCAAGTGGGGCTCAAGTAAAATGCAGGTGGGGAGCATGGAGTCTATCCACAGACTAGGAACCGTCAGAACAAAGGACCCCCATCAGCATCCTAAAAAGGGAAGGTCAACAAAAGAGGCAGGGAAACATCCTTGGCAGAACACAGTGCAGCTAAAAGCCAAGGAGGACTGGAGGCATGACCCTGGAGTAAGTAGCCCTTCCATATAGGTACACAGGGAGAAATGCTGAGTCCATCCATCAGGTGTGTGCCAATAAACAGACTCCAGGAGGACCCAGAGATAGAAATATAACACTAAAGTATAACGTGCAGCAGCGGCTCAAGATAGGAATAAGTTCCGCAATGGTCAGTTCCCTGGTGCATTATACAATCAGGTCTCAGGAGCATCCGGGGTAGATCTGGGAGCCCCCCAACTAGAGGCACTGGATCCAGGTCGTCTGACTCGCTGTAGCCTTGGTATGGGTGTGCCAAAGGCCTCCTGAGTGAGAAGATGATCAAACCAGTCGGGCTTATCCAGAAAGTTGAAGAGATTGGTGAGTTGGTCTGGGGACCAAAAGTAAAATTCAGTGCCTTGTTTCCTCACGATTAAATGAAAAGGGTGGCCCCATTGATATGTTGCCTCAGACTCTTGGATGACGTCGAGAAGTGGGAGCATAAGCCCCCCGCATGACTCGTGTTTGTCTGGATACATCAGGGTAGATCCAAATAGAGGCACCATCAAAGTCTATAGGGCCCTTTGGCCAAGCCAGACGTAGAATCTCCTCCTTGATAGTAAAAAAATGGACCCTGCAAAGGTCACCCCGCGGCATAGCTAGGAAAGCCTGGCCCTATTGAGATGAAGCAGGCGCTCTGGGACCTAGCACACAATGGACCCTGTCAAGCTCAAGGTCAGCTAAGGGGGTTTGCCCAAGATCTGGTTCAGTATGGTCCTCACCATGACGCAAAGATCTGGTCCCATAGTGGCTTCACATTCCATAGTTGAACAACTTAAGACATGTAAAGAGGACCTTTAGAAAGGCTCTACTATTAGACCATGATAAATACATAAAATGTTGAAAAATTAATTATTTCTCACAAGGCAATCAAGCGGGTTAGCGCTTAGCCTCCAAATTGTGACACCATCAAACAAAAACTAACCTGACCAGCCTTTCCCACAATATTGCTAATAGGCAGTCTTAAACCTGTAGGATATTGCTGACATTTCTGTAAATATTACATATCATTATATAATTTGCTAACAATTCTGAAATCCTGCAGCCAACTGCTGATTAGGGATGGGCGAACAGATCAGCCTGAGCATAAATTTGGGCTGAACTTTCGCTGTTCGGACGTTCGGCGAACAGCCAAACAAACGGGTCGTTCAACCGTTTGTTTGGCCCCCCAAACCGACCACAATGCATTGCAGCGCTGAACAGTGCATTGCAAGCCCTGATTGGTTGAAGCAGTGAAAGCTTTAGCCAATCAGGGCACAGAGCACTGTCAGAGTCATGATTGGACACTGTCATCATGACTTTAACCAATCGTGTCTCATTCGTACCCCACAGTATAAAAGAATTCTTTCAATGGCAGCCATTTTGAGTGTGATTTCGGCGTAGAGAGATAGAACAGGGCTCTGTTCAGTGCTATTAGTTAGTTAGTGTGCTATACTGTGCTATTTTGCTTCAATTGTCAGTGTAGAATATTAGTTTAGTGTCAGTCTAGGGATAGTGTGAGTGTACTGAGGACCATCATTCAGCTTTGCATAGTGTGCAGCTAGAGTAGGGACAGCTCAGGATATCCTCCCCAAATTACTATATTTGTTCCAGGCCCTCCCAATCACTTTCCTGGTGTCCTATTACCGAACATTCCTCTCCCTAGCAATTAAATTTGTATGGCAACACCACCCCTCCAGAAAAAAACACAAAGTTTCATGCTCAGACAAACACACTGGCGATATTGGTCTCCCTGATTTTGAAATATATAATGCTTCGGCAATTTTCTCCAGATCACTTGAATGGTTCTCACGCCCATTGACTAAACCATCACACTGATTGAACAGGATATGGCACAAGTAGACCTGTGGGCCCTGCTCTGGAAATACAACCTCAAATACCGCACCATTCCTATGCATTGACCAAGGCAGCACTGGCATTGTGGTACCGCCAACTTACAGCTTACACACTGTCTAATGACCTCAGCCCTTTAACACCTTTATTTGACAACCCAACACTTCCCGACTATGAAACCTTGGGACGTGTGGGTGGCTATGAGAGGGAAGGCTGGCCAACAGCATGCTCATTTGTTCACGCAGTTTTTTACCACTTGAGAGACACCAACCCCCCACGGCAAATTGGTTATCCATTATGTCCTTGAGAAACTTTTGATCTACCCTACACTTATCTGGTCAAATACATAGGACCCTTGGAGGAAATGTGCGGTCTCTCCCAAGTCCCTAGACACATGTTATCTTTAACATACAAAGAAATTCTCTCCCACAAGCATAACACTCTACCCACCTTTACCCAAAAGTTGTCTGGAGACCTAGATACAGAAATCATTCTGGGTGAATGGCAAACCTCCTTCCCATTTACCTATAAGTCTTTGATCTCCAGATTTGCGCAGGAGAAGAACTACAAACTACTCTCTATATGGTATAGAGATTCGGTCTCGGTCCACGGGATGTTCCCCAACACCCCTGATACCTGTTGGGGCTATCACAGAGGAAAAGGAACCTACCTCCATATCTGGTGGGAATGCGATAGAGTCTGCCACTTTTGGAAAGGAATATTTGAGGTATATAATGAAATATATGATGATTCTCTCGCCCTTTCCACTAAGGTGGCCCTACTGTCAATCCTCCTGGGTTCAATCAAAACTCAGAAAACTAGCCTCCTCAGGTTTTTTCTATGAGCAGCTCGCCAGATGATCACTAAATTCTGGAAATCAGAGGTAATCCCCCCCTTCACAGGTGGATTGATATCCTCAATGACATCATGCTTATGGAGGAGATGCAGGCTAGAGAGGGAGACAACTGGGACAAACACCTTAAACTGTAATAAATTTGGGTCAACTATTCAGCTTCGGATAGACTATTACACAGACTAGCAAGAGAATGAGCTGAGAGGAGCCCTAGGTGTTCAATACCGGACTATCACTGGGGTATGTGGTCCCCATGAGTTGACGACCACACTCCAGTGAAGGGCTCTCCAACCATCTTATCTCAGCTACATGGTGAATGAATTGTAACAGACACACTGTATTTATATCCATGCCTTTCCCCATACCCCACCCCTCCCCCCTTCTTCTCCCCTCCTCTCCCTGCCCCTGTTCACACAGATCTATATATCCAACTGCTTGGACACACTGAATGTTTAGGATGCTGATTGTAACTTTTGAACAATGTCTTTTCTATTTACATGACATAACACCATGTACCCACAATGTGGTGGTATTTGTTTACCACTACTCCCCACCCCCTTTTCTTTATTTTGTACCCTCTATTGCTCTACTTGAAAAATGGTTGATAAAAATATATTCAACCTTAGAGTAGGGACAGCTCAGATAGTTTCACTGTAGTGTAGTGGGACTGTGTCATTCATACATACATTAGTGTAGAATAGGAACAGATAGCGTTAGTATAGTGACGGTTGAGCACCGTCTATTTGATTGCGTTACTGCCAGTTTACTTCTGTGTGCAATACTGCCAGTTTAATGCCATATAGTTCTGTGTGCAATACTGCCAGTTTAACGCCATATAGTTTTGTGTGCGTTACTGCCAGTTTAACGCCATATAGTTCTGTGCGTTACGTTCCCTTGGCACTGTAATGGGGCCAACAACAAATGTGTCCACAGGCAAAGGTGGACGTGGTGGTCAGTCCTCAGGCAGGGCATCATATCCTCTGTTTAGTGAGTTTGCTCGTGCTATCCAGCCACAGCATTCAGAGGAGGTGGTGGGCTGGCTTACTAAACCTTCCCCATCCTCCTCATCCTCTGTCACACAAGCAGAGAAAAGTGTGCAGTCCTCTGCAGTTGCCAGAGTGGATAAACCTATCTCAGTGTCCACATCTATTCCTGCCATAGCCTCAATATCAGCCATTGAGGAGTCAGCTGAGTTATTTGACCACAGCGTCAGCCACTTGCTCCTTGATGATGCCCAGCCATTACTGGATTCAAAAGTTCGTTATGAGGTTGAGGATGACAGGAATATGAGCCTAGAGAGAGGGAGGAACACTGGTAGACAAACTGGCATTCATGTTCCCCAAGCCACAGTGTATTGCCAATTGCCAAAGGGGCGCATGTTTCCCGTGTTTAGAACAGTCTGACAGCAAAATGACCTTTAAAGGAAAAAAGTCATTTAAAACGCCTCGCGGCTATTAATGAATTGTCGGTCTGACAATACACATAAAAGTTCCCCACAGGGGAACCCCAAACCAAAATTTAAAAAAAAAATGGCGAGGGGGTCCCCCTAAATTCCATACCAGAGGGCCTGGTATAGATATTAAGGGAACCCCGTGACAAAATTTTAAAAAAATGGCATGGGGGTCCCCCTTAAAATCTATACCAGACCCTTCAGGTCTGGTATGGATTTTAAGGGGAACCCCGCTCCAAAATTAAAAAAAAAAATGTTGTGAGTCCCCCCAAAAATCCATACCAGACCCTATCCGAGCACACAACCTGGCAGGCCGCAGGAAAAGAGGGGGGACGAGAGAGCGCCCCCCTCCTGAACTGTACCAGGCCACATGTCCTCAACATTGTGAGGGTGCTTTGGGGTAGCAGCCCCCCAATGCACCTTGTCCCCATGTTGATGAGGACAAGGGCCTCATCCCCACAACCCATGGCCTGTAGTTGTGGGGGTCTGCTGGCAGGGGGCTTATCGGAATCTGGAATCCCCCTTTAACGAGGGGACCCCCAGACCCCCCCCTGTGTGAAATGGTAATGGGGTACAAAAGTACCCCTACCATTTCATAACAAATGTGTCAAAAATGTTAAAAATGACAAGAGACAGTTTTTGACAATTGCTTTATTTAAAGTCTTCTTTCCATCTTCTTTGGGTCTTCTTCCTTCCTTCTTCCTTCGGTTTCTTCCTCCATCTTCTTCTTCCTCTGGTTCTTCCTCTGATCCTCTGCTTCTTGCTCCGGTGTTCTTGTCCGGCATCTTCCTCCGTGTCGTCTTCTTCCCCGCTTCGTTCTTGGGCTGCTCCACATCCATGGAAGGCCCCTGCTGTGTGACACTTCTCTTCTTCTAACACTTCTTAAATAATGAAGGGCGGGGCCACCTGGTGGCCCCGCCCCCTCTGATGCACGGGGACTTGACGGGAACTTCCCTATGGCTTTCCCCGTGATGTCAGAGGGGGCGGGGTCACCCGTTACGATAAGATAAGAGATAAGATACCCTGAAGGAGCATACGGTACACACAGACCATATGATCATTACACAGCAGGGTAGAACTTTGAGTACCGTGTCCTTAATTTCTAGGAGGTTGGTAAGTGATTGTTTGAGATTGACCTGTGTGGGAATGATTACCTCAACTATAGCTCTGGAAAGGCATGCTCACTGGAGAGACGTGGAATATCTTCCTTAGTATCTAAGAAAAGTCACACTTTTAGGTATAGGCTATAAATATGTTGTCCCCTATAGCCTTTCTCTTTTTTGTAGCATAAGCTCTGTAGTGAAATTAAGGCTAGCGAGTGCACTGAGTATGTGATCTCAGATGGCACAATGTCCCCATGGTTACTGAGGGTGATCTAGATCAGTTTGTCATGTGGTCTAAGGCCTATACTGCCCTTGTTATTTTGCCTCTAACCACTCATGATGACGTGACAATATAATGCAATAACTAGCACCTTCCTGTTTCAGTCTCTTATTATACTCTCTGGTTAGGCAATTTGTTGTCTTGGCTCATTTATGTATGAGACACATAAAAGCTCAGATGGATGTTGCTCTTACTTGACCAATAGCCTAGGTATAATGAATGGAGGTTGGAATTTCAAGAATGAGCAATAGTGGAAAAATTTACAAAGTCACTAATTTAATGTGTTAGTAGGTGGTGCCCAAGGTGTGGTATACACCTACAGTGAGATGATAATTTGGACTAATATAGTGAGGTGGTCACTTTAGAGCCCGTTGAAGCCCAGAGGTGAAATCATACATCTAGCTTTTATGAAGAACATTTGAAAGGCGTGGTTATCAGCTGTGCTTGGTGACCTTAATACCTATGTACACAGTTAAACTTTAAAAATAGAGGTTTACATTTGTATACATTATACTTACAAAAGGCCATCAGGTTAAATCACAGGGCTATTATATTGGGCCAAGGTAAAATGCAAACTAGGTAATATAAGGTTGTTGCATTGCCCTATTATTATCATACTATATAAGGAACAGCCTGGGTTAAGACGTGGGGTTAGTAATTAGGGATGGGCCGAACGGACACATGTTCGGTTCGCACCAGAACTTTCGAACACCGTGAAAGTTCCGACCCGAATATCGAACCCCATTAAAATCAATGGGACCCGAACGTCAAAAATCAAAAGTGCCCATTTTAAAGGCTTACAGTGCCTTATAAAAGTATTCACCCCCTTGGCATTTTTAGTGTTTTGATGCCTCACAACCTGGAATTAACATGGACTGTTTGAGAGTTTGCAGAACATGCCCACAATTTTGAAGATGTTTTTATTTTTATTGTGAAGCAAACAACAAATAGGACAAAATAACAGAAAAAGTCAATGTGCATAACTATTCACCCCCCTAAAGTCAATACTTTGTAGAGCCACCTTTTGCGGCTATCACAGCACCAAGTCGCTTTGGATAAGTCTCTATGAGCTTGCCACATCTTACCACTGGGATTTTTGCCCATTCCTCCTTGCAAAACTGCTCCAGCTCCTTCAGGTTGGATGGTTTGTGCTTATGAACAGCAATCTTTAAATCTGACCACAGATTTTCTATTGGATTGAGGTCTGGGTTTTGACTAGGCCATTCCAACACATTTACATGTCTTTCCTTAAACCACTCAAGTGTTGCTTTAGCAGTGTGTTTGGAGTCATTGTCCTGCTGGAAGGTGAACCTCTGTCCTAGCCTCAAATCACACACAGAATGGTAGAGGTTTTGCTCAATAATATCTCTGTATTTAGCACCATCCATCTTTCCCTCAACTCTGACCAGTTTCCCAGTCCCGACTGCTGAAAACATCCCCACAGCATGATGCTGCCACCACCATGTTTCACTGTGGTGATGGTGTTCTTTTGGGTGATGTGATGTGTTGGGTTTGCGCCAGACATAGCGTTTTTTTGATGGCCAAAAAGTTTTTAGTCTCATCAGACCAGAGCACTTTCCTCCATAGATTTTGGGAGTCTCCCACATGCCTTTTCCCAAAACTCAAAACATGGCATTTTGTTTTTTGCTGAAAGTGCTGGCTTTCTTCTGGCCACTCTGCCATAAAGCCCAACTCTATGGAGTGTGCGGCTTATTGCTGTCCTATGTACAGATACTCCAGGCTTACCTTAGTTCTCTGTACTGCCTCTCTGATTAATGCCCTCCTTGCCAGTTTTGGTGTGTGGTAGGGATGAGCCGAACACCCCCGGTTTGCGGCAGAAAATGCAAATGGACCAAAAGTTTGTGCGAACAATCGAACACCCTTAAAGTCCATGGGACCCGAACGTGAAAAAAAGGGAGAATTTTAAAAGCTAATATGCAAGTTATTGTCCTAAAAAGTGTTTGGGGACCTGGGTCTTGCCCCAGGGGACATGTTTCAATGCAAAAAAAGTTTTAAAAACAGCCATTTTTTTGGGAGCAGTGATTTTAATAATGCTTAAAGTGAAAAAATAAAAGTGAAATATTCCTTTAAATATCGTACCTGGGGGGTGACTATAGTATGCCAATAAAGTGGCGCATGTTTCCCATGTTTAGAACAGTCCCTGCACAAAATGACATTTCCAAAGGAATAAAAGTCACTTAAAACTGCTTGCAGCTGTAATGTAATGTCAGGTCCTGGCAATATGGATGAAAATTATTGAGAAAAACAGCATGGGTACTCCCCCAGCCCATTACCAGGCCCTTTGGATCTTGTATGGATATTAAGGGGAACCCCACACCCAAATTAAAAAAAACGAAAGGCGTAGGGCCCCCAAGCCCTATATACTCTGAACAGCAGTATACAGGCGGTTCAAACAAGACAGGGACTGTAGGTTTGTTCTTAAGTTGAATCTGTTTGTAATTTAGAACAGGTACATTTTGTGAGGGTAGCTCCAGTCCAAAAATATTTTTTAAAGCTTTTTGGATTAACATAGGGAAGGGTTATCACCCCTGTAACATTTGTTTTACTGTCTGTGCCCCTGTTCAGAAGATTTTACCTCACGTTAAGTCCCAATGACAATTGGATTTTGAAAATTTGGGGTTATTAGGGAAACAAGGATTGGTGATAAAGCATCAGTGGAGACACCTTTTTTCCATATTAACTCTTACAGGAGAGAATTTCCCTTCCTAGGGGTAGATTTCCTCTCACTTCCTGTTGTCTCCCTCCGTTTGTAAGTCGGATGTTTGAAAGTAGGGGATCGCCTGTATATACTATACGGCCTGCCCTATATAACTTGCAGAAAATTGGGCCTTAGGTGTTGGTGGTACCAGAACACTGTAAGCCCTCACAGTTACTCTTGGTGGGTGCAGGAACGGGCCCTGCTGTGAAATATTAGATCAAAAATTGTAATTACACGCCCCTGTTAAACAGGGGCAGAAAAATTGGGTCTTAGGCAGTGGTGATGGCGGCACAACACTGTAAAGCCTCACAGATACTGTAATGGATGTGATCAAGGTATCACAAGTAAAATGCTAAAATGGGGAGCCTCTTTGGAAAAGGAAGACCCTCATCTCACCGCTCATGACTGCTTCGAAGTGATGTAAATGAAAACATCACATCTACCGACAGTCAGTGAAACAGCCCTTGAGAATCCTGACTTGACAATTTTTGTGGATGGTTCCAGGTATGCAGACAGCGTTGGACAGTTCCACACAGGATATGCAGTCACCACCGAAGATACAGTTCTTCAGGCTTCAGCATTACCCTCCTCCATGTCTGCCCAGGAAGCAGAACTCCGAACCCTAACTATGGCATGCAAATTAGCAGAAGGAAGGAGAGCCAATATTTATACAGATTCAAGATATGCCCTCAGCGTTGCCTGTGATTTTGGGATTATCTGGAAAATCAGGGGGTTCCTAACAGCATCAGGTACACCTGTGAAACACAGTCAAGCTATCAAGAATCTAATGGATGCCCTACTCCTCCTGGCACAGGTGGCTATACTTAAGTTGAAGGCACACGGCAAACTGAATTCCCAAGAACCATGAGGCAATCACCTGGCAGATACCGCTGCAAAACAAGCTGCGAATGGAACGTGAGAAGTGGTCAGCGGAGTGAATGCACCCATCCTGGATGATCCACTGGACACCCCTGAAGAAACTGTACAGACCACCATGATTCTACAAAACCCTCCTGTGAGCAGAACCCATCTCAAGGAGCAACAAGAAGCAGCTGGCAAAGAAGAGAAAGAAGTATAGATCAAGAAAGCAGCTACAGAAACTGAAGGGATCATGGAATTAAACAAGAGGCCGTGTCTACCATGATCAATGTTTCCTGCAGTGGTACAGTGGGCCCACGGTGCCTCTCACCTGTCAAAAACCTTGATGAACTCTCTGTTCAACAAATACTACTTGGCTCCAGGGATTACCCCACTTACCAACAACTTCTGCAAGTCATGCACCATCTGTGCCAAATGCAACCCGGGAAGAATGGAGAAGGTACCTCTGAAGCATCTGGCAAGGGCCCAGTACCCCTTCCAAAGGATACAGATCGACCACATCCAGTTGCAAAAGAGTGGCCGATATGAATATGCATTGATTATCATTTGCATGTTCTCTGGATGGCCCAAAGGCTATCCTGTTACCAACATGACAGCAAAGACCATGGCTAAAAGACTTCTAACAGATATAGTGTGCAGATATGGCATCCCAGAGGTTATAGAGAGTGACCAGGGCCTGGCTTTCACGGTTTCAGTGACCAGAGAAATATGGACAGATTTGGGAGTCATGCTTGCTTTCCACACCCCATACCATCCTCAGAACAGTGGAAAAGTGGAAAGATTGAATGGCACAATAAAGTCTAGAATGCAAAAAATGTCTCAGGAAACAGGAATGAGTTGGCCAGATAGCCTGCCCATTGCCTTATTTAGTGTTAGGTACACTCCAAGGGGAAACCATAGTTTGTCACCTTATGAGATATTGTTTGGCTCAGCCCCCAGATTAGGTTGTTACTTCCCACAACAGTTACAACTCCAGTCTGATGTGTTGACCGATTATGTGACTGTTTTATCTTGAGAATTAACCCATATCCATTTGCAGGTATTTTCTTCCATTCCAGATCCTGAGCTAGATACAGGAACACACAAGCTGGTCCCCGGTGACTGGGTCCTGATAAAGAAGTTTGTGAGAATACACACCCTTGAACCCAGATATGATTGTCCTTTCCAGGTTCTCCTAACAACCACCACATCAGTCAAGGTGGCTGGGAAGAACTCGTGGATACGCGCCTCCCACTGCAAGAAGGTCCCTGTACCTAAGGAAGAAGCTGAGGGGACCAAACCATGATGCTTTATATCCTTTTCATTATGATTATTGTTCAGGCACAGGAGGTAGCCATCAGGCAGAATGATGGTATAACACAATTCTGGTATAACTCTTCTAACACACATGTAGCTACCTTCGTATTTGACTACTGCATTATAGTTTCCTGCCCCCTTTTTGTCCTAGGCTGCACGCTTTCTGGGAGATATGCCGCCCTAAGGGCGAATCGGTGGGTCAGTTTACCTTTATGGTTCACTAACCAATAATGTAGGATTCCTTTTTTGCCTTTTATAGTTTGTTCCTGCCCTCAAGTTGTCTGGCAATGTTACATGTATCGGGACACCGTCCACATAGGTCCTAGGTCCAGGTCCAGGCCCAGGTCCACATACATATGTGTCACGAATGACTACTGGGGCGACAACTGTGACTACTGGGGATCCATGGGATGGAATACAGTGGATGACTGGGGGTATAGGCCACAGAGTGCTCTGGACAGGAAAGATAAAAATTGGAAATCCCTACTTAACAGAATGACCTTAGCTAAGACAGGTACATATTTGAATAGTGGGAGGACAAGACACAGCATGAAATTCACCCTGACCATAGAAAATCCCAGCCCTACAGATGCTGGTACATATGCCCTGGGAACATGGTTGATGTGGAGCATAGGAGGAGCGACAGGGAAGTTCCAACTTTAAGACATGCATAATTCACTAGACTGGAAGCCCCCTCGGCTCATAGCTAACCTCCTGAGGCCCCATATACAGAAGTTAGTCGACATGGTGGCCATAGCAGACCCTACCTTCGAGGACATTATGGCCGCAGAGACTGGGTTCTCAGATGTCAACCTGTAGCTCGAGTGGATGAGGCACAATGCAGGGAAACACAATAAAACCAATTGTTATGTGTGTGGGGGGCTAGACCTCATTTGGGAACAGTACCCCTAAACATACCCCCAGAACAAGAGACAATGTTTTCTCATCCTATTTACCAACTCAACCACTAACCACTCCCTGTGTGAACAATGGAAGAAGGAGTATCCTATAGCCACCAAGACCCCCAAGCCAGGAGATGGTATCATCATATATCCTGGCAATTGCACGTGTTATGTACAGTATCAGGGAGTGGGGAATCCTTCTGGGAATTTTACCACAGGTTACTGTGGATCTTATAGTGAGGTGTCTGCAGATCTGGTGCAAAATCAAACCCAGTCTTTGGGAGACATGTACTGGGTCTGTGGAGACATGAAAATTAGGAGTAGCATGACAGGACAGTGGAAGGGGGAATGTGCACTGGCTAAGGCCATAATGCCGCTGCATATTTTCTCAGAGACCCCAGAACCAGAAACAAACAACACACATAGGCCTAACAGGAGGCGTAGGAGTGCCCCAGCAGGAAGCTTTGACCCTCATGTGTATTATTAACACAGATAGGAATAACCATCCTGATAATTTCGGTGACCTTGCTGTCATAGTCTACTGTATTCTCCCCTGTCTTAAAAAGTGTGTAGAAAAAGCTGTTGATCAATCTACTGCCACATTTGTGAACCAGGAAATACCAGATGATGATTAGGAAATGCACTCCATTACAGATACTCCCTCCACTGGGTGCAACACCATAAGGTTATAGGGATAGCACCTGGCTGCCCTTCTCCAGGCTGTATCCAGGGGGGTAGTGAGTTAGTTGCTGCCTTTCTCTATATGCAGTCCAAAAGAGTGCTGAAGAGAATGGGCCAGGTGAGTAGGACTTTTTAGTGTAAGGGACTGATTGAAATAGACATTTCAAGGGGGGACTGTAATGGATGTGATCAAAGTATCACAGGTAAAATACTAAAATGCCTATTTCAATATGTAATAAATATGTTACTGCTTAGCTTTTCAACCGTAACTTTACTCCAGATAACTGCTAGCTCCCCCTCTCCCATATTGTAAAGCTGAATTGTGAAGAGTTAAAAAAAGATTGTGCCTCCTTTCCGAGATTTGCACCCAAGACAGACATGACATCAACATCCAACATCTTGGAAGGAAGTTGCCCAATATGCTAAATCAGCTAAAAACGTATACATTGTCACAATAATAATATATTTTTGCATATGCCTTGACCTGCTTGTCTGACATGAATGTCTGGCTGCTATTATATAAACTACAAAAAGAGGAAATAATAAAACAGAAGTAACTTTACACTGAGCTGCGAGTCTGTCTCAACGTGGATTATTTCAGAGTGTACGCTCTATATATCAAATCCAATTTGGCCAGGTGGCAGATATAAATATCTCGGACGATTTTAGTCCGATCCAAAACAATACTTTTGTTGAGCGCAGGAACAGGCCCTGATGTGAAATATTAGAGCACATATTGTAATTACATGCCCCTGTTAAACAGGGGCAGAAAAATTGGGCCTTAGGCACTGGTGGTGGTACCACAACACTGCAACCCCTCACAGATTCTCTAGTTGAGCGCAGGAACGAGCCCTGCTGTGAAATATTAGAGCAAATATTGTAATTACATGCCCCTGTTAAACAGGGGCAGAAAAATCGGGCCTTAGCCACTGGTGGTGGTGCCACAACACTGCAACCCCTCACAGATACTCTAGTTGAGCGCAGGAACAAGCCCTGCTGTGAAATATTACAGCAAAAATTGTAATTACATGCCCCTGTGGGGCAGAAAAATTGGGCCTTTGGCACTGGTGGTGGTGCCACAACACTGCAACCCCTCACAGATACACTAGTTGACCACAGGAATGAGCCCTGCTGCAAAATATTACAGCAAAAATTGTAATTACATGCCCCTGTTAAACGGGGGCAGAAAAATTGGGCCTTTGGCACTGGTGGTGGTGCCACAACACTGCAACCCCTCATGGATACTCTAGTTGAGCACAGGAATGAGCCCTGCTGCTAAATATTACAGCAAAAATTGTAATTACACGCCCCTGTTAAACAGGGGCAGAAAAATTGGGCCTTAGGCACTGGTGGTGGTGCCCTGGAACAAAAATGTTCTTAGAAGCTATCAACATGAACATTGAGGAGGAAAAGGATAGTCACTCAGCATAACAGGATAGTCACTCAGCATGGGCAGTCTTCAAGGGATCTCACATTCATAGAAAAATTAATCGGTTACATCAGCCAATCAACTGAGTCTGTGGATAGGCGCACTCTGTGATCAGTTACAAAGCCTCCAGCAGCACTGAATGTGTGTTCAGAAAGAACGCTGGATGCAGGACAGGCCTGTAGCTCAATTGCATATTGTGCAAGCTCTGGCCAGTGATCCATCCTCAAGACCCAGTAACCCAGTGGATTTTCGGTTGGAAAGGTCTCCAAGTCTGATCTTGCCCCTAGGTATTCCTGCACCATGTAAATCAGACGCTGGCGATGGTTGTTGGAACCGATCAGACCTTGGGGCTGCGGACTAAAGAATTGTCTGAACACATCGGCCAGACGGCCACCTTCTCCACTGCTCCTTCTGTGACTGACCGAAGCCTCAGCAACATGTTGTCCAGGAGGACCAAGAAATTGTAACCTCCCAGGCTCTGGAAATACATTGCACAAACCTTTCTGCAAGGCATCCCGAAGATGTTTCATCCTCTGCTCCCTCTGCAAAGGCTGGATAAATTCTGCAACATTACCCTTGTAATGTGGATCAAGAAGGGTTGCCAGCCAGTAATGATCCCTCTCCTTGATACTACAAATCCGAGGGTCCTTTCGCAGGCTTTGCAGGATCAGGGAGGCCATGCAGCGAAGGTTTGCTAAGGCATACGATCCGGAGTCCTCTAGGTCACTAAGGATGACATGATCCACAGCCACCTCCTCCTAGTCACGTACAAGTCCATGGGTTTCTGGGGACTGAAAACAATCCCTTGAAGACTGCTGCTGATGCTGAGTGTCAGGCTCCACCTCCATGCTGACACAATCCTCATCCTCCTCCTCGTCTTTCTGTGTGATCGGCGGGCCCACAGGAATACTGTCTGGATAAAGGGGCCTTGAGAGCTAAGGAAGTCCTCCTCTTCCTCCCTCTGTTCTGCCTTAAGTGCCCTGTTCATTATTCCATGCAGCGTGTGCTTCAACAGGAAGACAAGAGGGACAGTATCACTGATGCATGCACTGTCACTGCTCACCATCCTCGTGGGCTCCTCAAATGATGACAGGACAGTGCATGCATCCTTGATCAGTAGCCATTGGCGTGGTGAAAAAAAGCCAAGCTTCCCTGACCCTGTCCTGGTGCCATACTCACACAGGTACTCATTGATGGCCCTCTGCTGCGTGTGCTGCAGCATTGCCAACGTTGAGTTCCACGTCAGAAGGGGGCGGGGTTACGTAACGGGTCACCCTGCCCCCTCTGATGTCACGGGGAATGCCACAGGGAAGTCCCGTCAAGTCCCCATGTGTCAGAGGGGGGCGGGCTCCCAGTTGCCCCCGCCCCCCATTATTTAAGAACCGTCAGAAGAGGAGAAGCGTCATACAGCGGGAGCCTCCCTCCATGCCATCATGGATGCGGAGCGGCCTGAAAAGAAGAAGAAGAAGATGAAGAGAAGAAGATGAAGAGAAGAAGATGAAGAGAAGAGCGGGAGCCTCCCTCCATGCCATCATGGATGCGGAGCGGCCGGAGGAGAAGAAGGGAAGAAGACGCCGACACCGCGGAGGAAGATGCTGGACGAGAACACCGGAGGAAGAACCAGAAGAACCAGAAGAACCAGAAGAAGAAGAAGATGGAGGAAGAAACCGAAGGAAGATAGAAGATAGAAGAAAGAAGAAAGATAAAAGAAGATAGAAGAAAGAAGAAGCATTTAAATAAAGGAATTGGCAAAAACTGTCTCTTGTAATTTTTAACATTTTTGACAGTTTTTTAGTGAAATGGTAGGGGTACTTTTGTACCCCCTTACCATTTCACACAGGGGAGGGCTGGGATCTGGGATCTTGTTAAAGGGGGCTTCCAGATTCTGATAAGCCCCCCGCCTGCAGACCCCCACAACCACCGGCCAGGGTTGTGGGGATGAGGCCCTTGTCCTCATCAACATGGGGACAAGATGTTTGGGGGGCTACCCCAAAGCACCCTCCCAATGTTGAGGGCATGTGGCCTGGTACGGTTCAGGAGGGGGGGCACTCTCTCGTCCCCCCCTCTTTTCCTGCGGCCTGCCAGGATACGTGCTGGTATAAGGGTCTGGTACGGATTTTTAGGGGGACCCCACGTCATTTTTTTAAAATTTTGGCGCGGGGTTCCCCTTAAAATCCATACCAGATCTGGAGGGTCTGGTATAGATTTTGAGGGGGACCTCACGCCACTTTTTTTTTTTAAATTTTGGCCGGAGTTCCCCTTAATATCCACCTGAAGGGCCTGGTATGGAATTTAGGGGGACCCCCACGTCATTTTTTTTTTAAATTTTTTGTTCGGGGTTCCCCTGTGGGGAATTCCCATGCCGTTTTTATCAATGAACTTCTATGTGTATTGTTGGACCGGCAATTCATTAATAGCCGCGAGTAGTTTTAAATGACTTTTTTTCCTTTGAAATGTCATTTTGCTGTCAGACTGTTCTAAACACGGGAAACATGCGCCCCTTTACAGGCATACTATAGACACCCCCCAGGTATGAAATTTAAAGGGATATTACACTTTTATTGTTTCACTTTAAGCATTATTAAAATCACTGCTCCCGAAAAAACTGCCGTTTTTAAAACTTTTTTCTGCATTGATCCATGTCTCCTGGGGCAGGACCCGGGTCCCCAAACACTTTTTATGACAATAACTTGCATATAAGCCTTTAAAATTAGCACTTTTGATTATTCATGTTTGTGTCCTATAGACTTTAACGGTGTTCGCGTGTTCGAACACATTTTTTGCCTGTTCACATGTTCTGGTGCGAACCGAACAGGGGGGTGGTTGGCTTATTCCTAGTCAAGGCCTATACCTAGCATGCTAGATTTGGAGAAGTTAATTTTACATAAGGAGGCCCTACTGAATAAGTCTAAGGTGTGATGGAGTGCAGGGAGTAAATAAATAGGGTCAGTCAGAGAGATGATGACATTGATGGCATAGAGGCCTATTTTATGTGTTTTATCTCCGGTCATAATCACTGATATGAGTGGGATGTCACAGATTGATTGGGCTAGGGTTTCATGACAAGGGCAAATAATTAAGGGTGAGAGTGGACATCCTTGGCGTGTCCAATTAGAGATGGAGAAGTTGTCTGAGGGTAGTCCAGAAGTCATTATCCTGGCATTGGGAGAGGAGTACAGGGAGAGTATTGCTTGGGGAATGTTCCCAAAGAAGCCGAATTCCTGTAAGAATGCTGTCAAATAGGACCAGTTCACCCTGTCAAACACTTTCTCTGCATCAAGGGAGATGAGCAGAGAAGACGTTTGGTGGTGTTCCACCCACTGTAGTAGGTCAATAAATCTGCAGGTACCGTCTGATGCTTGTCTGCCAGCCACAAAACCCACCTGGTCGATATGCACTAGTTGTGGGATAATGTTTGAAAGCTGTGTAGCTAAGAGTTTGGCATATAGTTTAGTGTCAGTGTTTAGTAGGGAGATGATTCTGTAGCTGGCAGGGTCATCGGTCAGTTTGCCCGGTTTTGGGATAGTGGCAATAGTGGCTTGGAGAGATTCTGGTGGAATGGAGCCAGTGACAGCAGTGAAGTTGAAGGAGTGACATAGATGCGGGTAAGGAGCTTAAAGAAAGTTTTATAGTACTCGTTCCTGAATCCATCAGGGCCTGGAGCTGTATGAAGTGGTAGGGCGGCAATGGCTGCTTCTACTTCTGATGGAGAGAATGGAGTCAACCGGTAGTGTAATTGGTCCTGTGATAGTGAGGGAAGGTGTATGTCTTTCAGAAATTTATCTATGTCAGCGGAGGAGGGTGGTGGGGCAGAATTGGAGTGTACCAACTTGGTCAATAAGGTATGGGATTTTAGTTTGTATTTAAGTTGTCTGGCTAGCTATGCTCCAGGTTTGTGTTGTGAGTAGGATTGTGGACAGAGACGTTTAAGGTGCTAGTCAAAATCTGTGTGGAGGTGGGCACTGAGAGATTTTCTAGCTGTATGTATTTCAGAGCTAAGCGGGGGGGTTAAGGTTTGTTGGCCTTTTCGAGTATGCAAATTTGCTCTAGAAGTTTGTTTGTCTTAATTAGGAGGCCTCTGATGTAGGCCTTGTGGGCATTCCACAGTGTGGTGGGGTTGTTTATAGACCCGACATTGGTTGTAAAATACTGTTGTAGTTTCGATAGGATCTGTTTTTGATATTGTGGGCATGCAATAATAGAGATATTGAGCCTCTAGATGATGTTGTTTTTGGTTTTGAGTGCTGGATACAGCGTCAATGAATGGGTGCGTGGTCAGACACAGAAGAGTAGGGGTCAGGTAGTGGAGAGGTGCATCTGGCAGCTACCATGATCTTCTCTTTCACCTGAAAGAAGTGGATGCATGCCAATATGTCACAAAGTACAGATGCAGGAAGGTGGCTAGGTATGGCAATGTGATGTGCCTGGTCAATAACCATGTCGGCTTGGCGCAATTGAGGAATGAGCGTGAGGAATAGTTGTTGCATGTAGGGGATCAGATCAGGAGGTTTAATAGTTTCTGGTACACCTTGGAAATGTAATGTTATTGCTCCTCAAACATCTCTAAATGTCCTCTAAATCTGTCCTCCAAGTCTGCGATTTTGGCTTGCAGATAGTGGATCCCTTCAGTATGTTGATCAAGGGCATCCGCCATTTCATTATAGGCCACAGTGTGTTCAGTGAGTTGCTTTTCTAGGTCATCAGTGTGGTTTTCTACCTGATCCATTCTGGAGTGTAACATGGAGATTGAGGACCTCAGCTCATTGCACATATCATACTCTTTAGGGACAGCAGCATGAGTTTGAGAGTGTGCTCAGATGCAGGCTGGTCAGAGGCAGGCAGAGTGGCTAGGGAATCAAAGCAAGCTATTTCAGGGCCTATAGCCACTGGAGGATCCCAGTGTTTTTTAAATAGGGGGATTTGTTAGGAGAGAGAGCTGGAGACTGAGTGGCTCTCTTACCTCGCTCAGTGGGCGAAGGCTGAGAGTAATCTGTGTCCGGAGCTGTGCTATCCATCTCCTCTGGGCTGGTAACATAGTCCTGCGGGTCTCTGGTGTCTGGGAGGAGGCGTGAGGCGCCATGTCTGCGCCATCTTTGCCGTTCTGCATGTCAGCTTTACTGAAATAATCAGTGAGGCGGCGCGGCTTGTGCAGGCTGGTTTTCCTCCTTCTGGACATACCGCTCAGGTGCCAGTTAGATCTTCTCCCCTCTGGTGTGACAGAGAGGGGAGAATCACTGATATTAAGTGCCGCGGGTTGCTGTATGTCTCACGGCTGAGCGGAGCTGAGGTATCAGGCGGTCATCTCGCTCCATGGCCAGCCACGCTCCTTAGATATTTATTTTTTATGCACTCACTCAATAGTTGTATAAGGTCCACACTCTAACATAAGGAGATTTATTATTTATAATGATATATCTGAACTGCTGCTGTAATTAGACCTTACAAAAAGTGTCTTACTCCCTGAGATTTGTTATTTATTATAATATATATGTTTACTGAGTCTTACTCCATGTATACTATATTACTGACTTCCTAGCATTTATGATACTCTATCCCTCATACATATGACATCATGTGACTTTTACAATTTGTTTTATTCATGTGGTATTACTGTTTTTTATAACTGTTTGATTTTATAAATGACACAAACACACATGCATAGTTTTTTGACACATAGCCTTCTATAGAGTTATAGACCTATCCAGTTATCTATACAGGGTAATAAAGGATTATTTAGATTTTTTTAAACCACATTCTTTGGCATCTGCTGGCAGTTCTGAGCACCCAAAATGCATTTACTTTATTTTTTTACTTTTTATCAAGACTAAATGGGGGAGATTTCCTAAAACTGGAGTGTGCAAAATCTGGTGCAGCTCTGCATAGAAACCAATCAGCTTCTAGGTTTTATTGTCAAAGCTTAATTGAACACGCTGAAGTTAGAAGTTGATTTGCTACTATGCACAACTGCACCAGATAGAGTTCTCCAGTTTTAGGAAATCTCCCCAAAAATGTCTACTGGACTTGCACTCATGTGAGCTGATCTTATCCTTTTATACCTTGCTCAGACTTTTCTGGAGCCTCTGAGGTACACCCTGTTTTACAGAAAGCCGCCTTGTGTGAACTAGAGATTAGATATAATTTTCCAACTTTTGGTCCAGCAATCCTACATGTCTTTTCTAATTCTAGCTAAAACATGACCTAAATAAATGAAAATCTTTACAGACATTAAAATGTGATCTAATTATTGGCGTATAAATATGGAATATATTGGCAGTTAAATAAACTACAGATACCTGTGGTGTATTGCAGGAACTTTCACCTGTTTTCTTCCAATGCTACTGAGAAAAAGTATTGACTGAGCTAAATAATTCAACCCTAAGATTGCACATACACTAAAATATTTTTGTAGGATTTCTTTAGATTTATAAACAACTATTCAACACGGGGGCCTACCTAATCAAAGCACTCAAACCATGTACCTACATTACATAAATCTAATGTAGATTGTACAATTAATTTCTAAGGTGTATGGTTAGCTTTAGTCAGAGTCTACCCAGCGCTACTGGGAGATCTAATTATTGGTATGCAAAGGGTGAAACACCGTTCATAGGAAATTTTTGGTTAAAATGAATCTCATCAGAAGGGAAAACAGGGAGTGTGATAAATACAGTATACGTTTTAAGTTTTAAACTGTATAATGGTACTTTTTTAACAGTTTTTAGAAAACTTAAAAACAGATTTTTTGATTTTAAATAACTCATTAGACACCTGAGTGCTATAATACTTCACTCGGTTCCAAATTCCTAAAATTTTAATTGATGTCTTTAAGAAAATCTTATTCTTAAAACATTAAAATGTCACTAGTCACAAAATATCTGTCACTAGGGAAAGTAGAATTAGCATATTTTAAGCACTTGTCATTGAACACTAGCACATTTTGAACACTGGAATAAAGATTTTTGTCACAAAGATTTTTATCTAGGAAACTAAAACAAAAAGATTCTACCACATCCTTTCAGTCATACCACATGGAATTATTTGCTTTGTCAAAGAGAGTATGTATTCTCCAAATGGTTGCTATATGAATCTTGGCATTAATAGCAATAAATTGTAGCAACTTATGACCAGATTTTTTCTGACCTGGACTTTTATCACTAGGAAAAGAACAGAGGGAAACATCCAAATGTTTCTGATAAAAATAATGCAAAATTTTCTATTGATTTTCTATAAGGGATTGGTATCTTGCCTAATCTGGCAGCTATGGCATAAATAGTAGAAAATGTAATTTTGAAAGGGGAGTAAAAGTTTACTATGCATGAAGATTTATGGTATAAATGTGACTTTATAGGACATGAAATGTCCCATCTGGTTCAGACTAGGTGTTACTTGAAATGGGAACAGGTTTCTAAAGAGGATTTATATGTTTTAGTGGGAGTGGTCATATTGCTTTCTGGTTTATAGATGATGTGTACTGATATACAGTAAGGGCTAATTTGCACTTGCTTCAAAACATGGCTTTGGACACGCTTTGTTAAAGCTCTCTGAATGCCAGTCAAAGCTCCTGTCACTAAATAAAATGGTTAGCTTACAGTTCTGTTTACACCTTGCTTTTGCTTGGTGCTTCAACGAGGCTTTGATGAGTCTTTGATGAGGCTTTGGTGGAGCTTCGATGAGCCTTTGGTGGGGCTTTGATGAGGCTTTGGTGAGGCTTCATGGGACATCAATTAGGCTTTGTTGGGGCTTTGGTGGGGCTTCAGTGGGGCTTCAATCGAGCTTTGCCATAGACTTCTATGGAGGCTTTGAAGACACTTTGAAGCACAACTAAAGTGATATGGGGTATAATTTTTGAAGCAAAGCCGAAGCAAAGCAAAAGCAAGGTGTAAACAAGACTGTAAGCCAACCATTTTAACTAGTGACAGGAGCTTTGACTAGTGTTCATAGAGCTTTAACAAAGCATGCCCAAAGCCTTGTTTTGAAGCAAATGTAAACTAGCCATTAATGTGTGTTGAACCTGAACCAAGTGTAAATGAGCCCTAATGCTGATCACCATAGTAATGCCCCAATAGTAATGTCTGGGATGGGTCTGATACTATCTGAAAGTGTTTTCCTTGTCAGAAAGGCCCAGCATTTGACCATAACAGGAATGTTAGGATACCTGCAATTCCTACCTACACACTGCTGCTAGTTTGTCCCTTTCCTTGAGTGTCTTTAAGACTTCATTCACACATAATTTGTTCTCATGAGTATACAGAATAAGTGTGAGGTTTGGGTTCACTGCTAAATTGGGTTTAAGGCAAATCCTGCAGGTTTCAGATCTGCAGTCCTGGCTAATTTATGTGCAGATTTGTCTGGGTGATTTTTTTTTAAATCAAAGTGCACTGTATGTCCTTTGAAAAAACTGGCTTAGAAGAAATAGTAAGGGGGCTACTGAATAAGTCAGCTCACTATAGAAGGGTAAGCATAGTGCAGCCATAGAGGCTGTATATTTCAATCTAAAAAACATCCAGACATGAAAATCCAGGGAACCATCAAATGTTCATGTGCTGTGTTTATCATCTCTTAATAATATATTTAGAAAACAAATGAGGCAGTCATGCATTATCAATCACAGCACCCATCCCAAAAAAAAAACAAAACAAAAACTGACTTTTTCAAAGCTGGCAAAAAACTAGACGTTATCAAACTCAAATGGTCATAAAAAAACTCAGCACATGCAACATAATATTGCTCAGGGTGTGGTCAAGACAAACCTCATCCCTAGGCAATAATGCTGACAAGTATAAAGATCCATAAAAGACTATTTGAAATATTGCAAACACAATATATGGTCTGATATGGTCTGATATACATAGAACCAAATTTTCATCTGTGGAAAGGTAGAGTTGGGCCGAACACCCCCCGGTTCGGTTTGCACCAGAACTCTTGAACGTTGCAAAATTTCGGACCCGAACCCCAATAAAGTCTATTGGACCCTAATTTTTAAAATCAAAAGTTCCCATTTTGAAGGGTTATATGCAAGTTATTGTCCATAAAAAGGTTTTGGGGGCCCGGGTACTGCCCTGGGGTACATTTATCAATGCAAATATATTTTTAAAAAGAGATCATTTTACAGGAGCAGTGTTTTTAATGATGTTTAAAGTAAAAAAATAAAAATTAAAAATTCCTTTAAAAATAGTGCCTGGGGGGTCCCCTTAGTCTGCCTGTAAAGTGCTGCATCTGTACTGTGTATAGGAACTGCTGCAGCAAAACTGACATTCATAAAGAAAAAAAAGACATTTAAATTGTCAGCAATACAATACCATTACTGGCAGCACACAAATGTTAAAAAAAAAGGTGTGAAGGTCCCCCCAATCAATACAAGGCCCTCTGGGTATGGTATGGATTTTGAGGGGAACCCTACGCCAAAATTTAAAAAAGAAATGGCTTGGGGGTCTCCCCAAAATTCATACCGGACCCTTATCTGAGCATGGCAGGCTAGGAAAAGGGGGGGCACTCAAGGGTCCCCCTTCTGAACCATACCAGGCCACATGCCCCCCCACCCCAAAGCACCTAGCCCCCATGTTGATGGGGATAAGTGCTTCTTCCTGACAACCCTGGGCTGTGGTTGTCGAGGTCTGCAGGCAGGGGGCTTATCGGATTCTGGAAACCCCCTTTAACAAGGGGGCCCCATTTCCTGCCCCCCTCCCTATGTGAATGAGTGTGGGGTACACTCATACAATGTACATTGTACATTGTGCCTGCTCCGCCATTTGACAGTTCTCAAATAGGTAAGGGGCAGGGCCACCTGGTGACATTACCTGGTGGCACCGCCTCCTTGTGACGTCAATGACTGGTGCATGCAAGGTCAATGATGTTACAAGAGGGAGGTGCCACCAGGTGATGTCACCAGGTGGCCCCACTCCTTACCTATTTAACAACTCTCAAACAGCAGAGCAGGTATTTGGCAGTTAGCCTTTATCATGAGCGGAATGTTTTTTTCTTTTTTGGGGTCCAGTGGTGTGGCAGGTATCGCAATTGACGATAGATCGACATTTTTAATATTTTTTTTTAATAAAGAAATTGTCAAAAACTGCCTCCTGTCTTTATTTATTTTTGACACTTTTTTGGTGAATGGGTAGGGGTATAATGTACCCCATACTCATTCACATGGGAGGACCAGGATCTGAGGGGCCCCCTGGTATGGTTCAGGAGGGGGATGCTCGCTCATCCCCCCCCTTTCCTGTCCTACCAGGCTGCATGCTCGGATAAGGATCTGGTATGGATTGGGGGAAACCCTCACGCCATTTTTTTTCACTTTTTTCTATTGCTGGCAATGTTTTTTTTTCATTCAGCTGTCAGCAGGGAAGCCCGTTGACAGCTGATGACTCAACTATTGTTAAGGATGCAGAGGCCGGCTTTATTAAATCCTGCGAGCTACCCTAAGACCCCTTTCATACTAGAGGTGTTTTTCAGGCGCCACAGCGCTAAAAATAGCGCCTGCATAGCGGCTGAAAAAAGCCTCAGCTGCAAACCGAGTGTGAAAGCCTGAGTGCTGCAGTGTTTTGTGGGTGGATTTAACCCTTCTTTGGCCACTAGCAGGGGTTAAAACCGCTAGCAGCCGAATAGCGCCAATTAAACTACGCTAAAGCGGTGCTAAAAATAGCGCTGCTTTACCGCCGATGCCCGGGCAGCTCAGTGTGAAAGAGGTCTAAATAAGCCCTAAGCTACAATTGGCATCAGGTGTGGTTAACCACTTCCCGCCTGCCGTAGGCAGAATGACGACCAGGAAGTGGTTCTGTTATCCTGACTGGGCATCATATAATATCCAGCAGGATAACATGCCGGATGCGCCCGTGGGGGCGCACAGCGCAACGATCGCAAGTGCAGCGTGTCAGTCTGACACCCCACATCTTCGATCGTAATAAGAAGCATTCCTCGGTTCGTGCTGACAGAGAGCCGAACAGTGGCTCAGGAGGGGGGTGCTCGCTCATCCCCCCTTTCCTGTCCTACCAGGGTGCATGCTCGGATAAGGGTCTGGTATGGATTTTGGGGGATGCCACGCCATTTTTTTTATTTTGGTGTGGGGTTCCCCTTAAAATCCATAGGTATGGATTGGGAGGAAACCCCCACGCCATTTTTTTCACTTTTTTCTATTGCTGGCAATGTTTGTTTTTCTTTCATTCAGCTGTCAGCAGGGATGCCCGTTGACAGCTGATGACTCAACTGTTGTCAAGGACACAGCGGCCGGCTTTTCCGGCCTGCTCCTTGACAACCAGCTATTCACTATGACCTGATTGGGCACAGAATGCATAAATAAAAAATCCTGCGAGCTACCCTAAGACCCCTTTCACACTGGAGGCGTTTTTCAGGCGCTGCAGCACTAGAATCAGCACCTGCATAGCACCTGAAAGAAGCCTCAGCTGCAAACCCAGTGTGAAAGCTAAAGTGCAGCGGTGTTTTGTGGGTGGATTTAACCCTTTTTTCAGCCACTAGCGGGTTTTAAAACCACCCTTCTAGTGACCAAATAGCGTCGCTAAAACTACGGTAGAGTGGGGCTAAAAATAGTGCAGCTTTACCGCCGATGCTCGCACGGCTCAGTGTGAAAGGGGTCTAAATAAGCCCTAAGCTACAATTGGCATCAGGTGTGGTTAACCACTTCCCGCACGCTGTATGCAGAATGCCAGGAAGTGGTTCTGTTATCCTGACTGGGTGTCATATGACGTCCAGCAGGATAGCATGCCGGCGCGTGACCGTGGGGGCATGCAGCGCGGCGATCACGAGTGTGGCGTGTCCGTCTACACCCTGCATCTCCGATTGTGATAAGAAGCCTCTGTCAGAGGCTTCTTACCACGTGATCAGCTGTGACCAATGACAGCTGATCATCGCGTGAACCAGGAAGTGCCAGTAAACGGCATTCCTCGGTTTGCACTGACAGGGAGAGCTGATCGGCGGCTCTCCCTGTGAGAGGGAGGTCTGTGCTGATAATCAGCACATTGATTATCAGTACAGCCCCCTCAAATGTACAAATCACCTGTCAACCAGTACCCAGCAATGTAGAAACAATAAATTCTGCCAGTGCCAATCACTGCCCACCACAGTGCCAATCACTATCCAGCAGTAGCACCTGTCAGTACTTATCAGTATCTCATCATCAGTGCTGCCCATCAGTGCCACCTGTCAGTGCCCATCACAGCTGTCTGTCAGTGCCCATCACAGCCACCTGTCAGTGCCCATCAGTGCTGCATATCAGTGCCGCCTATTAGTGCCCATCTAATCTACATATCAGTGCCTACTCATCAGTGCCCTTCAGTGCCACTTCATCAGTGCCGATCAGTGCCGCCTCATCAGTGCTGTCAGTGAAGGGGAAAACAACATTTTATGACAGAAACTAAAAAAACTATTTTTTTTTTCAAAAATATTGGTCTTTTTTAGTTTGTTTAGCAACAAATAAAAACTGCAGAGGTGATCAAATACCAACAAAAGAAAGCTCTACTTGTGGGAAGAAAATGATAAAAATGTATTTTAAGTACAGTGTTGCATGACCGCGCAATTGTCATTCAAAGTGTGACAGCGCTGAAAGCTTAAAGTTGTCCTGGGCAGGAAGGGGCGTAAGTGCCTGGTATTGAAGTGGTTAAAAACAACCCATGTGAAGGTGAATCAAGTGCCTGTGCACAGCTGCTATGCATCAATCACAATCCCGTAATTAGGGATGGGCGAACAGTTCGGCCCAAGCATAACTTTCATTGTTTGGTCGTTCGGAGAACAGCCGAACAAACGGGACGTTCGACCGTTTGTTCGGCCCCCCCGAACCGACCACAATGCATTGTGGCATTGAACAGTGCATTGCAAGCCCTGATTGGCTGAAGCAGTGAAATCTTCAGCCAACCAGGGCACAAAGCACTGTCAGTCATGATTGGACACTGTCATCATGACTTTAACCATCATGGCTCATTCCTGCCCCACAGCATAATAGTATTCTTTCAATGGCAGCCATTTTCAGTGTGATTTTGGTGTGGAGAGAGATAGAACAGGGATCTGTTCAGTGCTATTAGTTAGTGTGATACTGATACTGTGCTATTTTGCTTCAATTGTCAGTGTAGAATATTAATTTAGTGTCAGTCTAGGGCAGGGGTCTCAAACTGGCGGCCCTCCTGCTGTTGCGAAACTACAAGTCCCATCATGCCTCTGCCTGTGGGAGTCATGTTTGTAACTGTCAGCCTTGCACTGCCTCATGGGACTTGTAGTTGCACAACAGCTGGAGGGCCGCCAGTTTGAAACCCCTGGTCTAGAGATAGTGTGAGTGTAGTGAGGAGGACCATCATTTAGCTCATAGTGTGCAGCTAGAGTAAGGACAGCTCAGATAGTTTCAATGTAGTATAGTGAGACCGTGTCAGTAATCTTGACATTAGTATATAGCTAGAGTAGGGACAGTTCAGCTTCAGTGTAGTGATGGTTGAACACTGTCTATTTGATTGCGTTACTGCCAGTTTAACACCATATAGTTTTGCGTGCGTTACTGCCAGTTTAATGCCATATAGTTTTGCGTGCATTGTGGCCTGTGTAACGCCATATAGTTTTGCGTGCGTTACTGCCAGTTTAACGCCATATCGTTTTCCGTGCGTTACTGCCAGTTTAATGCCATATCGTTTTGCGTGTGTTACTGCCAGTTTAACGCCATATAATTCTGTGTGCGTTACTACAAGTTTAACGCTATATAGTTTTGTGCGTTACTGCCAGTTTAACGCCATTTACTTCTGTGTGTATTACTGCCAGTTTAACACCATAGTTCTGTGCATTACTGTACGTTTGGCGCATTATATTGCAGTATATTACTGTATATTGTATCCGTGGAGTGTGTCTGTGTAGTGTGAGTACTCAAATTAAAGGACACCAAACACCTCTTTACATTGGGTAAAGTGCATCTACGTACAGATTTCAACTTCTCCTTTACATTTGCTTATAAGCACCACCCTCTCCCTCCCAATAATGTCTGGGGGAACAACAAGGATAGGCAGACATTCCCTTGGAACTGTAAGGGGGCCAGCAACAAATGTGTCCACAGGTAAGGTGGACGTGGTGGTCAGTCCTCAGGCAGGGCATAATTTCCTCTGTTTAGTGAGTTTCCCGTGCTATCCAGCCACAGCATGCAGAGGAGGTGGTGGGCTGGCTTACTAAACCTTCCCCATCCTCCTCATCCTCTGTCACACAAGCAGAGACAAGTGTGCAGTCCCCTGCAGTTGCCAGAGTGGATAAACTTGCCTCCTTGTCCACATCTATTCCTGCCATAGCCCTAACATCAGCCATTGAGGAGTCAGCTGAGTTATTTGACCACAGCATCAGACACTTGCCCCTTGATGATGCCCAGCCATTACTGGATTCAGATGGTGGTTCTGAGGTTGAGGATGACAGGAACATGAGCCTAGAGAGAGGGAGGAACACTGGTAGACAAATTGGCATTCATGTTCCCCAAGCCACAGCGTATTGCTAAGTTGTCTCCAGTGGTAATGATGAAGATGGAGGAGATGGAGATAGAGAGAGCAGCCACCCTATTCCATCACATTCTGCAGCTGTTATCTCCCAGCCCACTCCCCGCAGCTCAGCTGTCTGGGCCTTTTTCAGCACATCTGCAGCAGATCGCATTGTTGTTATCTGCAAACTGTGTCACAGGCACAACAACCGTGGCAAAAACACCAATCATTTGGGTACCACATGCCTAACAAGGCATTTAACGTCCAACCACTCAGCCCGCTGACAAGAGCACCTAAAAGCCATACAAAAGGGGCACATATCTGTCCCTCCTCTTCTTCCTCCTTACCCACTTCAGCCTGCCCCTGTGATACCAAGTCATTACCTTTCAGCAGCCTCCATTGACAGGGATTATGGTATAGCACAGAGTGTCCAAGGTCCTAGCAGCTCATCTACCAGCAGCACACCACCAGCTGTAGACTGTAGCCGGCAAATTTCTCTGCCCATCTTCTGCAACGCAAGAAAAATACAGTCTCTGCCACCCACATGCCCAGCGCCTGAATGTAAGCTTGTTAAAGCTGTTGGCTCTCCAACTTCTGCCCTTCAGCCTGGTGGATTCTGCCCCTTCCGTGAATTCACACAATATGCTGTACCACAATAGCAGGTTCCCAGTCGATACTACTTTTCACCTAAGGCTGTTCCATCTCTCTACCATCACATGGAGGGGAATGTTCTGGCATCATTGGGCAAGGCAGTCAGCCATAAAATCCACCTTACTGCTGACATGTGGTCCAGCAAGCATGGGCAGGGACGATATATTTTGTTCACAGCACACTGGGTAACGCTGCTTGCAACTCAAAAGGATGCAGGACAGGGCTCAGTGCTGCAGCTTGTTGTGCCCCCACGTCTCCATACAGCTGGTGGTGATGATGCCAGACCTGTGAGCTCTACCCACTCCTCCTCCTCCTCCACCTCCATGCCATCCTCTGCAGAATTGTCTTATGAACATCAGGTACCCCCTAAGCATTCAAAGGGCTTTTCCCAGAGTCAGGCTAAAAGGTGCCATGCAGTGCTTCAGCTGGTGTGTTTATTGGACAGGAACCACACCGGAGCAGAGATTCTTGCAGCTCTGCAAGGACAGGCCCAGGAGTGGTTCACACCACGCCAGCTGGAGCCAGGAATGGTGGTGTCCGATAATGGCTCAAACCTCCTGTCCATCCTTAGACAGGAAAAGTTGACACATGTGCCATGCCTTGCACATGTCCTCAATTTGGTGGTACAGTGTTTCCTAAGTACGTACCCAGGATTGCAAGATGTACTAAAGCAGGCCAAAGACCAATTTTTCTGCACCTGTTTGACAGGTGCATATCATTGCAATTTTTTACAGCAAGGCAAATTTTTGCTTACTTTAAGAGTACCTCTATAGGGTTACGGTGGGAAGGCACCACTGACACCCAAAGACCAATTTTTCTGCACCTGTTTGACAGGTGCCTATCATTGCATTTTTTTTAAAGCAAGGCAAATTCATGCTTGCATCAAGAGTCCCTCTATAGGGTTACGGTGGGAAGGCACCACCAACACCCAAAGACTAATTTTAACGCACCCGTTACTTCTATCCAAGTCAAAGTGACACCAGAATGTAACCAAAAAATCTCTAATCTTGTTCCCAGTGCACTACATTGTGGCCTCATCATACACACTGGCTCCCCAGCTGTTGCTGAGCAAAATAAAGGCAGCTTGCAGGAAAAATGACATTTTTTTTTACTTTATAAATTCAATTATTGCTGCAGCAGATTCTAGACATGGTACAGATCTGCCACTTTACATTTAGACTAAGGGGACCCCCCTGGCACTATATGGGATGGAATTTTTCATTTTTAGGCTTTCACTTTAAAAATAAAAAAATCACTGCTTATTTAAAAATGACGTTTTTCACGAACTTTCTTTTATTGATCCATGTCCCCCAGAGCAGGACCCTGACCCCTATAAACATTGTATGCCTAATTACTTGCATTTAAGCCTTCAAAATGGGCACTTTTGATATTTACTGTTCGGGTCCCATTGACTTTAATGGGGTTCGGTGTTCGGGCCTGAACATTCGCGGTGTTCGGAAGTTCTGTTCCGAACCGAACAGGGGTCCGTTCGTCCCATTCCTATCCATAATGTATGAAAAACCAGTCTAAAAATAACAGAGAAAATGCATTTTCCTTTCTTTCCTGGCTTTTTTTCTTTCTTTTTTCTCTCTCTTTTCTGTTTCACCCCTTTTTTATTCTCTTCCTTTTTCCTTGCACTAATTTCCCTTAATCCTTTCCAATCCCTTTTTTCTTATCCCCATTGAATTGGCATTGTGCTGTGGTGTATTATGCGGCCGCAAAGCGCTGTTTGTTTTAGCCAATCGGGTGTCAGCTGCGCTTTTAGTTCCAGCAGGGAGACACTCCTGTCTCTTCCTGGTGCTTTGCTCTGTGGCTGCTCCGGACACTCGGGACCGCCCCCCACTTCTATTGGATGCGTTGTGATGGCTCAAAGGTTGGGCGCATGCGCAGTAGATCCCAGCCGGGTGTGTGAACGTCATATCCGGTCGCACGGACTGACGTCACTGCCAGAACGGTTATACAAAGACGGTTTGGGCTGGCATCTCTCACAGCTGCTTCTACCCTGTGCAGCGCTGTCATCTGAGATGTAAGCTCCAGGAAACGTCAATGCTTAAGGTAATTGCCCCATGCTGGAGATGCTACTTTTGAGCTGACCTAAGTCCAATAGTCAGAAATACCTTTCCTGACTATATACACTGACAAAGGTCTCTCCCTCTTTTTCTTGTTATATTCCCCTAAACAGATATACACTAGAGACCATATACCTTTGGACTACTGGGCTTTCATGTAGTGGGAGGCTTCCCCAAATTTAATTAGCCTGCACCTGGTTGTCTGTTATGAATGCAATCGATCATTTGTATCAGATATCACTAATTACCCTAGGGCAGTGATGGCAAACCTTGGCACCCCAGATGTTTTGGAACTACATTTTCCGTTATGCTCATGCACTCTGCAGTGTACAGTAGTTGAGCATCATGGGAAAACATCTGGGGTGCCAAGGTTCGCCATCACTGCCCTAGGGTATCTGGCATGAGGTGGTTATATTAGGTGAGACAATAAATACACATTACTTTATTCCTTTCTTCCCTTCTCTTTTCTCAGATAACCGTTTTAATTAATTTCAATTATATTGCATTGAACTTTTAATATTTATTTATACATACAGACTACTTCAAGAAGTGACTTGAAGATCTGTTTTCCTGAATGTCAATCAGGGCTGAGGACATTACTCTCTGCTCAGTTTATCTTACCCTTTCTCTTTTTTGAAAAATGTAAGTAAATATGTGATTATAACTATATCTTTATGCTGATAAGTTCCCTCTATACTGCATAATCATCCATCAATCTAAATGTTATATCCGTTCCCATAATTCCCATAATCCATGCTTAGTTTTTTCTGTTTTCTGTGTGCTTTTTCACGTGGTTTCTTGTGGCTAATTTGGTGTGGGAGGTATCTAGCTGGGGGTGGTGGTTTGAATTTACCAAGGTCACTGGGGCAACACTAGTATATGCTAATGTTTGATATACATGTAGAATGTGATGAACTTATGCTGATTTTTTTCGTTTGTAGAATACGCCAAAAGTTCCTGAAGAAGCGTTATTGAATACGCAACATGTAGAGCAGAGCCAAGTTTTTATGATACACTACCTATTCAAATTTTCATATTATTGCTAAAGTGAATTGCTCGATTTTCCAAAATTTTCAATAATACTCTTGATTGTGTAGATGGTGTGTTAATTATGCTCCTAGGCACAATTTGTAAATATATGAAATGTTATGTATTTGTTTTCTGATTCTATTTTTGTAATAAATACCTTTTTAATAAACCTGTGTTATGCCTACAAAGTCCATCATCCAAAAAATTCATTTTTCAATATTCTTAATTGTCAGGACATGGCATTAATTACAAGTGTGTCGTATAAAATATGGTGCAACAAAAATTAGTAAATCAAGCAAGTTCACAGTGAAAAAAAAATCTTCCATTAAATAAAATGTGTCCAAAAAAAACACGTATCATTTGTAAGTTTAATTAGAAAATATATAAGGTAGTAAAAATCCTCTTCTAGGTAGCTTCAAATCCTATGTGTCGCACATAGAATTTGAAGCTACCTGGAAGAGGATATTTACTACCTTATGTATTTTATAGTCTGGTGCACTGTAAGCACCATCAAAATATGAGTACCCTGATGTTCCTATTTCTAATTAAACTAACAAATGATAATACACTATCCAGCCTCTTTTTTATATTTTAACATTGAGGATATCCTCTGTGGATGTAACTGTGGGATCCTGCTGAAAACTCAGAGCCCAGGAGTGGTTCAACAGCTTATGTAGACCAAACTTAGTTGTGTGGTCACACAGCTTGAGGTGAGCGCAGCCACACGGGGGAGGGGAGCACATGTGTAAAGTCACCCTTTTACTGAACTGGATTTTTCTTCACAAGAGTCACTTTTTGGCTTTTTGGAATATTATTGCACATATGCACTTTAACATCTGAGGATTTGAAAATTATTGAGGACATTGTTGTGTTTTTTGGACACATTTTATTCACTGGAAGAATTTTTTTCATTGTGAACTTGCTTGATTTATTCATTTTTGTTGCACCATATTTTATATTCATTTTTTCTTCTTGTATATATAATAGTATTGATGTTCTTGTAAGGGCTTAGAATGCACTGTGCAGCATGCAGTACATTGTGGGGGTGCTTGGCTGGCGAACATCCTGCTGAGCACCCCGCAAATTTGGGTGTTCATTGAACGGATGAACAGGTGAACAGGTGAAGTTCGGGCCGAACTTTTGCTCAACACAAACTGTTCGCCCAATTCTACTGACAGGTTTCCCAGGTGAATCCAGCTTCTCCAAGATGAAGGAACTCAAGCAGTTACATATGTTTTTTTTTTACAAATCATTGTGGTATAATGTCAGAAATAAAATACAAGAAATCTTGGATGAAAACACAATAACTTAACCAACACTGAATAATATGTTCAAAAAAAATTATTAATCATGTACCAACCAAAATTATTACATAAAAAGACATGTTTCTACATACCAAACAAATACAAAATCATATGTGCATGGAGACATGGGCTGTCAACCAATCTGTCCAGGCAAAGTGCAAGACATAATATAAACAAAAAAGTCAGTGCTGCTACCCATACATCACATGCAGAAAGCAGAGCTCCCAGGTGCTCGATCCATAGTCGCTGGCTGAGTAGAGAAATGAGGAAAAGATGATCTGCACTTCGGTGATTGCTCTTAAAAAATGTTGTATTTATTAGCAAGCCACAGTGACCAAACGCAAATGAGAACAGTTGATGCGTTTCAGCCTATAAGGCCTTAGTCATAACCACCAAAGTACAAGGCATCTATAAGGGGGAATGAAAAGAGCCAAAAAAGGACATACAAGCAAAGCCAGAAACAAAAAATGAAACAAATAACAATAACAACAAAATAAAATAACAACATGCCTGGTTTACCAAGGGAAATTATCTCAACATAGGTAGAGCTCCACATGAGGGTCAACCTTCTCTTGACTTGAAAGAAGAGCTTCCTTCTCATCAGGGCTTATATTTTAGGCTGCCCTGAACACCCTGCCCCTGGAAGTGACATTATTTTATTTCTAGGCAAGCAAAGGGCAAAAACACAGCTCTTGGATGCTGGACTGACATCCTGATAGGGTGAAACTATAGCCCCAGCTACAGAGGGGGCTCCAAGCCTACAGGAAATCCTACCCACAAATTAGAGTGTGCTCCACACTGGAGTGAAGACCAAGGTGCCATGTTGGACTTGAAGCACTATATGCATGTCAGAGTGAAGCATGGGGGATCCTAACATTTTGCTACAGGACGACACTGCAGGAAGGTGAAAATATGTGGGGTGACAAACAGCGTCACCAAAATTCACCATCATGCATGCAAAAGCCGCCCAGCAGCACAAAAGCCGCACAGAGTCCACCAAGCAGAAGGAATACAGAGGAACAGAGAATCTCAATCCCCAGTCTGGCAGCTGGGTGTTCAAACATTAGCACCGATAGCACTCAAGGAGAAAAAAAGTAAATAATTATAGCAATATACATAAACACAACACAAATTGTTAACACAATATACATATATGAAGCACCTAAACAAATAATATGTCAAACACACTGATCGCATAGACATGTCTGTAAGAATAGCGGAGGCAATATATAGGACAATTAGATTTCAGATTGGCCCATGTTATTATTTCTGGCCAATTATTCCAGAAAGAAGGTAATTTAATTGAGTACTTATAGAAATGTTTTTGTTACCCGTATACTATATTTGAGAGTTAATATCTCTCAGATATGATTTGGGGTTAAATGAGAGTTCTCTGAGCATGAGTGAAAGCTTTAACGCAATAACAAAAATTTATTGGTATATAGTAAAGTAGGCCTAGACTAATACACATCAAGCTATCTAATTGTACAGGAAAAGGGTAAAAATCATGGATTGCATGAAGGAATAAAGAGTATATTCCTTAAAACATTTATCTAAAAACAGTGTGTTTCTCTCCCATCTAGTCTATGTATATCATTACAGGCTGATGCCTCATTGGTTGGCATAGCGTGGCTCTGATTGATGGCTTCCCTATCCCTGGTTAAGCACTGGCTACATCTCCAATCCCTATACTTTGCATAAGTCAGCCCCCTTGAATGCAAATCCTTGTCCCAGACTAATTTGAGCGGGAAACTTAACCTTGTAAGAAGATTACATTTTCAGGGAAATGAAGTATACATGATGGACTGGCCATGGCCCCTCATTGCATATTCAAACATGAGCTCCTTTGAAGTGAGTATGTGTAGAACAATGAGTTTTGGGTCCCATTGTTTGTATACACAAGCTTAGGCATGAAATTGTCTGTCTAACAGACACTTCTGTGAAGCTATGATGCACGCCTTCTATAGATACAAGCTAAATGAAATATATTCATAATTATAATGTTTTACAGCTATTAATGGAGATTTCACATAAACTCATAAGGCAACAGTTTGAAGCTGAGCTGTTCATTAAGAATTGAAATGTGTGCTCTATATCTAAAAATCCACTCTGTTTCACATTGAGGTATAATCTTGTTGAAATCACCCTCCTACTAGGAGGATGAATCTGATACAAGGCCATAAACCAGATCTCTTTGGGATCATATCTATGATGCAAAGCAAAGTGCTTGCATACAGCAGACTTATTCTCTAAAGTGAGGGGAATTCCTCCAATAGACAGTTGTCACCGGAACAGGTGTCCCCATTAAAATATTTCCCTCACCTAAAGTTCTGGTGACAATTGTAAAATCTTGGACTTTCCATCACCTTACATCTTGGTAATACTGGTCATCAGAGAGTATGAATCTATTTGGTGGAGAAATAAACAGCAATGAAAAGGGATACTAATACATCCTTTATCTAAAGTATATACTGTGAAATGTTTTGGCTACACATTCACTTTAAGAAAGCAGTGGTAGACCAGACTGGCCGTCTTGTAGCTCAGAAAACCCAATCAACATTATCACAAATCAACACCGAACTCTTGTTCACACAATAGCAGAGTTAATTAACACAAACAACAATGGGGATCTAATGACTCTTAGATCCCATACTAGACTTATTTACAATATACATTCTAGCAGGCAACAGACAGGTGGCTTTAATTGACATCAGCATCTCCTAACAGTATTTGTCCCAGCATTATGAATCAGCCACTATTTCTAATATGGCAAATCCAGGGTCCCCAGAGTCTGTGTGTCCTGGGTAGGGATGAGCCGAACACCCCCCTGTTCGGTTCACACCAGAACTTGAGAACAGGAAAAAAGTTTGTTCGAACATGCGAACACTGTTAAAGTCTATGGGACACGAACATGAATAATCAAAAGTGCTAATTTTAAAGGCTTATATGCAAGTTATTGTCATAAAAATTGTTTGGGGACCTGGGTCCTGCCCCAGGGAACATGGATCAATGCAAAAAAAGTTTTAAAAACGGTCCTTTTTTCAGGAGCAGTGATTTTAATAATGCTTAAAATCAAACAATAAAAGTGTAATATCCCTTTAAATTTCATAGCTGGGGGTGTCTATAGTATGCCTGTAAAGGGGCGCATGTTTCCCGTGTTTAGAACAGTCTGACAGCAAAATGACATTTCAAAGGAAAAAAGCCATTTAAAACTACTCGCGGCTATTGCATTGCCGGTCCGACAATACACATAAAAGTTCATTGATAAAAATGGCATGGGAATTCCCCACAGGGGAACCCTGAACCAAAATTTAAAAAAAAATGATGTGGGGGCCCCCCTAAATTCCATACCAGGCCCTTCAGGTCTGGTATGGATATTAAGGTGAACTCCAGCCAAAATTTTAAAAAAATTACGTGGGGGTCTCCCTAAATTCCATACCAGACCCTTCAGGTCTGGTATGGATTTTAAGGGGAACCCTGTGCCAAAAAAAAAAAAAAACGGCGTGGGGTCCCCCCAAAAAACCATACTAGACCCATATCCAAGCACGCAACCTGGCAGACCACAGGAAAAGAGGGGGGGATGAGAGAGCACTCCCCCTCCTGAACCGTACCAGGCCACATGCCCTCAACGTTGGGAGGGTGCTTTGGGGTAGCCCCCAAAACACCTTGTCCCCATGTTGATGAGGGCAAGGGCCTCATCCCCACAACCCTGGCCGGTGATTGTGGGGGTCTGCGGGTGGGGGGCTTATCGGAATCTGGAAGCCCCCTTTAACAAGGGGACCTCCAGATCCCAGCCCCCCCTGTGTGAAATGGTAAGGGGGTACAAAGTACCCCTACCATTTCACTAAAAAATTGTCAAAAATGTTAAAAATGACAAGAGACAGTTTTTGACAATTCCTTTATTTAAATGCTTCTTCTTTCTTCTATCTTCCTTCATCTTCTTCTTCTGGTTCTTCTGGCTCTTCTGGTTCTTCCTCCGGTGTTCTCGTCCAGCATCTCCTCCGCGGCATCTTCTATCTTCTTCTCCTCGGGCCGCTCCGCACCCATGGCATGGGGGGAGGCTCCCGCTCTTCTCTTTATCTTCTCTTCTTCATCTTCTTCTTCATCTTATTCTCTGTTTCATCTTCTTCTCTTCTTCATTTTTTTCTTCGGGCCGCTCTGCATCCATGCTGGCATGGAGGGAGGCTCTCGCTGTGTGACGGCGTCTCCTCGTCTGACGGTTCTTAAATAACGGGGGGGTGGCACCCGGTGACCCCGCCCCCCTCTAACGCACGGTGACTTGACGGGACTTCCCTGTGACATCACGGGGAATGCCACAGGTAAGCCTATGGTGGGACACAAATACATTCCATCAATATATCAAAGAAAAAATTGTACCGAGAAGACTGCGTTGGGAATTGCCTCTAAATGATGGTTTAATGGACAAGAAATCAATGGGCGAATGGTTTCATCTTTTTAAAAAGAGTCTAGAAGGTTTGGCCTTTCTCTTGAAGAGAAAACAAAAGAAAATGAGAATAATTGACCAACAAATTGAACAAACTAAGAATAAACTAGACCCATATAAAGAATCCGTGGAATTCAATCGTCTTGCCTCCCAACTGAATAAAGATTTATTGGCTAAGGACCTGGAAGTACAACAAAGAAAAATGAAAAAACTCCAATGAGATATGGCAGATTATAAAACAGATCAAGTATTTAAGTGGTAAACTAAAGTTGAAAATCCACTACCAGCCTCCACGTACTCAACACCTGAGAGAAAGGTTAGAATCCAACAAACAGATATTAACCCTCACTATTAAATCAAAAAAGCTGGGATAATAGAAGAACCCAAGCCACGACCCCGATGACACATTATGGATATCGGGATAATGGTAACCAGTGGTATCAAACACCAAAAAACAATATTTTTTAAAAACCTTTTAAAAAAAACTGTACCAAAATTGGCACAATACAGTAAGAAATCACAGAGATAATACAACTGGCCCACAACAGCAAGAACAATACAGAGACAACAGAGGTGGCCCATACCATTATGAACAGTATAGAGATTACAGAACAGCCCCTCAATAATATGAACAATACAGATACAAATTGGAAACCTGATACCTACTCAAGCTGTGTCTTGTTGTTTTTAACCTTTTAACACTTTTTTGTGGAATTGTACTCCGTTACCATTTCACACAGGGGTCCAGGATCTGGGGGGTCCCCTTGTTAAAGGGGGCTTCCAGATTTCGATAAGCCCCCTGCCCTAGACCCCCACAACCACCGGGCAAGGGTTGTGGGGATGAGGCCCTTGTCCCCATCAACACGGGGGCGAGGTGCTTTGGGGCTACCCCAAAGCACCCTCCCCATGTTGAGGGCATGTGGCCTGGTATGGTTCAGGAGGGGGGGCGCTTTCTTGTCCCCCCCTCTTTTCCTGTGGCCTGCCAGGTTGCATGCTCGGATAAGGGTCTGGTATGGATTTTGGGGGGACCCCTATGCCTTTTTTTTAAATTTCGGTTCGGGGCTCCCCTTAATATTCATAACAGACCCAAAGGGCCTGGTAATGGACTTGAGGGGATCCCATGCTCTTTTTTTCAATGAGTTTCATCTATATTGCCGAGACCCAACAATTAATTACAGCCGCGTTTAGTTTTGAATAACAATTTTTCCTTTAGAAATGTCATTTTGCTCTGGTACTGTTCTAAACATGGGAAAAATGCACCACTTTACAGTTATACTATAGACACCCCCCAGGCACAATATTTAAAGGAATATTTCATTTTTATTGTTTCACTTTAAGCATTAAAAAAAATCACTGCTCCAGAAAAAAACGGCCGTTTTAAAAAAAAATGTTTGCATTGATACACGTCCCCTGGGGCAGGACCCAGGTCCCCAAACACTTTTTATGACAATAACTTGCATATAAGCCTTTAAAATGAGCACTTTTGATTATTCATGTCCGTGTCCCATAGACTTTAACAGTGTTTGTGTGTTCTGCCAAATTTTTTGCCTGTTCGGTATGTTCTGGTGTGAACCGAACCGGGGGTGTTCGGATCATCCCTAGTATTAAATAGGAGAGAACCACTGCAGAGAAGTAGAATACGATAAAATAAGAGATAGATAAGATAAAAGAAGACATAGGTGGGGTCTAGGAACTGTGTTTTTCTACCTTCAGATTAAAAAAATAGGACATTAGAAATATTTTTTTAAGAGATTAGGGATCAGATTTTTAGAAAAAAGGCTAGATTAGACAGTGAGACCTTATTTGAAGGGGAATGTCAATAACTATGAGTACACTTTATAGAAGAAAAGAATAAGAAGTGGCCATCGTATTACAATTTCTAATGCTAGAAAAAGAATGTATACTGAGCAACTAAGTTAAGTGTCAAATTACGAGGACAATACAACCATCATTCTTAACAAACATGAACTAGAGGATGTGATGAGAAACAATAAGTAGTGTGCACATGCGCAGAGTATCCGAGATGGACACTTGAACTCAGAGTTCCATCCCACTCCGGCCTACCCATCACCACCACAGCTAAAAGCTGCATCCCGATCCACCCCCCAGGGCTATACTATTGGCAGACCTACCAGGTAAAGTCCCCATACACGAAGGAGCAACCGAGAGAGGATGGGAGAACCCTGTCTCGGTCCGGCCTACACAGTCTTGCGGTCCCGCTTCTGGTACGGCCTACATAACCCTGCAGCTGTGGGTGGCCAGATTACCGGTCCTCTCCCTGGGGTTAATGGAGCAGCAGACAAGCCAGGGTCCTCATCCTTGAAGCTGGGAGCATTTGAGATAGACCGGGTAAGCTCCGTCAGACCCCGGCTTATTCTGCCTCGTCTCTGTTCTGGCCTACTAAGCCTAACCACAATTCCGGCCTTCCCAGCCCCACATCCACAGACAGCTGGTTGTCTCATCTCTTCTCTGGGGCCCAGTATCTAGGGGACTAGCCAGGCATAGTGCCCATGTGCTCAGGGTCAGTTAGGAGAAATTTGTCTCTCCAACCCGTATTCCTTAACTCGGCCCCAGAAACCAACAAGATGGCGTCAGGAGCACAGTACGAGGAGGAGGACAGTGCAGAGGAGATGGAGGCAAGAACAGGTGGAGGCCCCCAGCCCCCGTCTTAGTCAGGGCTGGATGCTGTGAGTAATCTGCTCCCCCAGTTTCTATAACCCACTTATACTGTATCCCTTTCTTGAGAAAACACTGGAGGAACTGATCACCACCCCCATGAGGGACCCCACAGCTAGCCCCGCAATATCAGAGCTTTCAGACACACGCTCCCTAACACACCAAATGGAATTTCAAATATGATGAACACTTTTTCCAAAATGCTCTACAGGGGCCTTGCCCAAACTGCGTCCCAAATTATATCCACTATTCAAGCAGACCTCCAAAACCTGGGTTCTAGGATTGAGGCCATTGAACATAATAGGGATTAGACAGTTGCCAGGATCAGAATACATCCCACATTCAAGATCTGCAGGAACTAGAAACAGACCTCTCAAAAATCAACGATTGGGAAAATCGATCTAGGAGTTACAATTTCCGAATCAGAGGGCTTCCGGAAACTGTAACGGATGTTCAGGAGGCAGTTTGTATCCTTATAAAAGACATAATTCCTGATATGCCGAAGCACCGCTTAGAACTGGACAGGGCTCACAGAGCCCTGCACCCCCCTCACTCAGACGGCCTACCCTGGGACATAGTGGTTAAACCTCACTATTACGGAGTGAAGGAGGAAGTTATGCGCACCTCTAGAAATGCGTCTCAGCAATCTGTCCAAGGTCATCCAATCCAAGTCTTCACAGATCTATCACCTTCCACTATCTAATGGAGGAGATCCTTGATACCTCTTCTTGAAGTCCATCAAATATTGGTGGTCATTCCGATTTTGCCTGTCCTTGGTGTATAAAGGCAAGACACATGGATTCTCCACACTCCAGGATGGCGAGCTTCTATTAGATCATCTTGGCCTCATCTCCCGGAATCCCCATCTTCTTCAAGTCACAAGAATCCTGGATCGACAAAGCAAACTTCTCAGCAAAGTCCAATCACTCCAATGTGGCAGAAACAACAGCCAGAAAGATCCAAGGACTCTCATCCGCCTTGAACTTGAATCATTTCTTCCCTTCCTTTTAATTACAGGCGTTGGCTTGTGATTTCACCACTTAGGGTTTCATACCCCTCCTTTTGGTTGTCTGTTTGTTGTAACAGTTTGAACCTTTGAACTATCAGTTCTTATGTTGAGTTTGTTTAGTCAATTAGACAGCATGTTTTTATTATTACTGATTGATTTATGTCTCGTTCAACATTTAATAATATGTTTGGCTTTTTCCTCATTAGCTTTATGTTAATCTGGCCTGCTTGCTATCTGGGAGGATCGGGGGATTTGGGCTTAGGGTGAAGGTCTCTGTACCACAATGCCCCCCAGGTCATCCTTGGAGCACAAATAGCTATATGCTTCTTTTCCGAATAGCAATTAAGTGAGATTTCAGTCCCTTAAATGTATTATTTGTATTTACATACAGGCCCTCGGTTATTGCCGCATCCCCTTCCCATGGATTTGGAGAAGGGGGCTTTGCACTCTGGGGTTGCCTGGCTCTCCCTGGGCATCCACGGATGGGGGATTATACTCCGGGGGGGTGAGTAAGCCTTACAGACTCATTCTTATGGCTAATTTGTACTACAGGGAATTTCCTCTTCATAACCTGGTGTCGGGTGCTCGTTATGGCCAGAGCGGTAGTTGTGCTCCTCCATCTGTCTTTAGGAGCTGAATGTTGGCTCTCCTGAAGACAGATGCTGTTCTGCCACCCAGGGAGACTTTTGCATGGTTATGCATTAGAGAGGGGGCAGATACATCTGTTCCTATCTCTTTGACACTGGAAGATCAGTGGGAGGCTTTTCCCATGACCTTCCCGGGTCCTTTCTTCCTGCAAATCTTCTTATATAACTCATTTCCTGGCTCTATTTACCTTCTCTTTATTTTTTCAGGCACTATGAAAGCAATATAATAAAGCTGCCAAGGCAGGTACACCTCCTCTTTTCTCTTTTATGGTTTGACGGAATTATCCCGGAGAAAGGTAGGTCTCTATTCAGTGATACATGTAATTACCTTTTTGATCCATGGCTTCACCCAATAAAACATCAACTCCCTTTAAGGTAGCCTCTCACAACGTCCAAGGGTTGAACTTTCCACTGAAGCATCAGAAGTATTTTCAGCTCTCCCACTCCCAACTCTCCCACTCTTGAGGTACTCCTATTACAGGAAACACACTTCCCCAAACAATGGGGGTCATTTACTAAGATGAATGCACTGCACTGGTCCAGACCTTAATTGGTGCGCTGGATAGATCCTTAATCCAGCGCGTGAACCAGCGCACACACAGGAGTACCTGCACCCGAGAATGTTTCCAGCGTGATAGGATCGCGCTGGTTCTCGGCGAGGTACATCTCGCGCTCGCTGCAATAGGAAAAATACATCTTCCTTCGGGTGCATGCCAGGCCTTTCGGTCTAGTATGCATATTAAGGGGAAACAACAGAAAATTCAAAGTGTGGTGCTATTTGTTCTGTGCATAAAAACACAAAAATCCTAAGCAGTAAGTGACATCAAAACATTACAATGTGAACAAGGAAGATGCCACGTGAGCACGTGTGACAGTGACTGGTGAACAAAATAGTGATACATATATGTGTTCAATTCAAATAAACATCAAAGACAATATCATATCACAATATCATGGCAAAAGAGCAGAAGATAGCGGAGGAGCCCGGCAGAAGACCCGGAGAGCGCGGAGAACAGGCCGAACAATGGGAGAAAAGGCACCCCCGAAGTCAGAAGAAGACCCCGAAGTCAGAAGAAGACCCCTGAAGCCGGAAGAAGACCCCCCTCCCACCCAGAGCTGTCTAATAAATTACTTTAAAAACCTGTGCAGTGTTTTTTTTTATTGACACTTTTTCCCTAGGTGAATGGGTAGGGGTACCATGTACCCCATACTCATTCCCATAGGGTGGGGGGCCGGGATCTGGGGGCCCTTATTAAAGGGGGCTCCCGGATTCCAATAAGCCCCCCACCCGCAGACCCTGACAACCAACGGCCAGGGTTGTTGGGAAGAGGCCCTTGTCCTCATCAACATGTGGACAAGGTGGTTTGGGGTGGGGGGGCCGCATCGTGCCCCCCCTTCCCCAAAGCACCCATCCCCCATATTGAGGGCATGTGGCCTGGCATGGTGCAGGAGGGGGGCGCTCGCTCGTCCCCACCCCCTTTCCCGACCGGCTGGGCTGCGTGCTCGGATAAGGGTCTGGTATGAATTTGGGGGGCTCTCCATGCCGTTTTTTCGGCATAGGGGGTTTCCCTTAATATCCATACCAGACCAAAGGGCCTGGTATGCCCCTTGGGGGAAACCCATGCCGTTTTTTTTTAAAAAATTTGACGTGGAGTTCCCCCTCAAGATTCATACCAAACAGTGTTGGGCATTTGCGGGGATCCAAGTCGGATCCCAGTTCAATACAGTCGGTACCCTGTCAGGTTGCTATGGAAATGGCAAACCGCAGCTAAACGCAACCGCAGCTAATCGCACTGTACCAATGCAGCTGATCGCAGTACCTGGAGTTAAATTTCACAGAAAAAAAAACATGCTTTTAACTACGGCAGTATAGCCATCCGTGTGAAAGGCGCCTAAGGCCACTTTCACACTGGGGTGTTTTTCAGGCGCTATAGCGCTAAAAATAGCGCCTGAAAAATGCCCTAAAGAAGTGGCTCTATTCACTCCAGTGTGAATCGGGCTTTCACACTGGAGCGGTGTGCTAGCAGGACAGTAAGGCTCAATGCACATCTATGCATGTTGCTTTTGAGTGTTTCTGCACTGCTTTTTGCGGTGCTTGCCGCGCTTTTGGAACGGCATTTTTACCGCAATTTTTTCTGCGATTTGCGTTTTTTTTCTTTTTTTTCTTTTTTTTACACTGTATATAGCCAGTTGCTAAGGAGGGGGCCAGGAAGCCGGTCGCCGCATCCTTAACAACCCATGAGTCATCAGCTGAATTCCCGCTCAATGTAAAAAAAAAAAATGCCGGCTAAAAAAAAAAGTCGAGAAAAAAAACAGCATGGGGTCCCCCCCAGGATCCATACCAGGCCCTTGGGTCTAGTATGGATTCAGAGGGGACCCCCATGCCAAAAAAAAAAAAAAAAAAAAATGGTGTGGGGTTCCATACTAGACCCTTATCCGAGCACGCTGCCCAGCAGGTCAGGAAAGGGAGGGGACAAGCGAGCCCCCACCCCCCCTCCTGAACCATACCAGGCCGAATGCCCTCAGCATGGGGTGATGGGAGCTTTGGGGCAGGGGGGGCTCTGCCCAACCCACCCAAAAGCACCTTGCCCCCATGTTGATGGGGACAAGGGCCTCTTCCCGACAACCCTTGCCCGGTGGTTGTCGGGGTCTGCGGGCGGGGGGCTTATCGGAATCTGGAAGCCCCCTTTAACAGGGGGGGCCCCAGATCCTGGCCCCCCACCCTATGTGAATAAGTATGGGGTACATGGTACCCCTACCCATTCACCTGGGGAAAAAAAGTAGGGTAGTGTTAAAAAATACAGTAGACAGTTTTTGACAAGTCTTTTATTATGCAGCTCCGGGGTCTCTTCCTACTTCTCCACTCTCTTCTCCGCACTCTCCGGTTCTTCTCCCGTTGTCCTGTGCCTTCTGCCGGGTTCTTCTGCTCTTTTGCTAGCTCTTGCCCGGTCTTCGTCATCTTCTCCCCTCTTCTCTTCTTCCGATGTTGACTCATCGTTGTCTCCCGCTGCAATGCCATGTGTGCCATGCCCAAAGACTTATATAGAAACTAGAATATCGTTGCACTACTAAAAAAATAAAAGAACATAATAGCAGCCAGCATCACCAGTGTAATATCCGTACAATAAACATTATGATAAATAAATGCAGCGCTAAATGAAAAGAAAATGAAAAATTAAGTGAGCTAATACTTCATGAGTATATATGTTACGTGTGATAGCAAATAATTCATCGTAATAGTGATTAAACGGTACAACATATGAGGTGAACTAGCATATTCAAATACTTGGAAGCAATGTCCATAATAAAAGTTCATCGGTGTAAACAGTGTAATAATTTCAGTGATATGAAGAAAAAATATGAACGTGATGTTCGATCAGGTGAATGGTCTTCATGCAATCAGAATCCACACGTGAATGAAAAGGGTAAATGCGCTTACCAGACAGGGTGGACACGCTCACCATACGGCGGAGTGTTGTTCAGGCATATGGATCCACCGATCCTAGGAGTGCGTGTTAGCAAGCGTTGGTAACAGGTTCCCGAAAATCCCATCTAAGGCAGCCCTGGATGTGAATGGTACCTCAATCACCAATAGATGGAAGGATCTCTCCACGGTTAACAGGCAGTTGTCACTGGATACAACATGTGAGTGTGAGCGCTGCATCCAACAGAATTAGAAACAATTGTAACCCCCCAACCCTGTTACTCTCAATAAAGAGAGAAAATTAGTATACAAATACTGACATACAGCAAAACTGGGGGCTGGAAACATGAAGAATTGTAATGAGTCATATAAAGCTAACGGGCAGTTAGCTGCTAAAGTCTGATAAATAAAATAAAGTCCATAACATATGTAGGCAACTGTAGAAGGCAGCCCTGTAGATGAGAAGAAGCGATCCTCTGGGTACTGAAGAAAAAGAACAACACGGGCACCACTCTAAGTGCAGTAATTAAAAACAGATTTAATACATCTTTTCTTTCATACCTCTTCTCACATTCAAGTGATATCCTCTATTTGAGATTTTGATTACATATCATTTTTTTTTTTTTTTCTTTCTTTTTTCTTTTCTTTGTTCACATATTATCAGTATTGGAACTATCTGTTCACATATTCCACGTGCCGTACCATCTCTAACATGGAGTGGTTACAGCAACTGGAAAAAGCTAAATATGACATACTAGATCAATTATACGGATTATTTCCTATGAGTTTGTTCAAAAAACATGTTTCCATCCCCAAGCATATTCAAAAAATCTGCAGTACGCAATTCAGAAAATTGGAACATCTCATGATTGCGGCCAACCATCAGTGGTGGGACAAGTTCTTTTTAGAGCAATACATTTCCCACTCCATTTCCCCCCGAGGCTTGAGAATACGGTATAGAATACTTGAGAAAATGGTCTCAGATCTCAGAATTTTGCACACAAAAGTGGATGCGGATAATCATCCAACAGAGACAGAAAAAATACTTGGATTTGGTTGAACAAATCAAAACCAACATCTCCAATTTAAATATTTCCACCACCAGCTTACCCACTTCATGGCTGAATACCCTCAAACATCACAGTAAGAAGGATGAAGATATCCTTATTCAGACCAAGCTAGGGAAGATGAGGAGAGATTTGGATGATTTCAATCTAGGGAGGGTTTTTAATTGGAAAAGGAAACAATGTGTATCCAACACCAATCATTCATCCCAGTCTTCCACTCATCTCATGCCTCTCATGGAATGTGTAGTGGGACCCCCAGGCTCAAGACCATGGCCTCCTTCCATGCATTCCACCAACATTATCTCCAGAATTATGCCGTTTCCCTCTTCTCAAACACACTTACTTACTCCCAAACCTCAACGCATACCAATCAAGAAAAGTAGACAACACGTTACCAATGACCCCAATATGAGCACAAATTCCAAAAATCACTATCCATATTCTTCCGTCGATGCCAACAATACCAATGCCTCAACCATTCATAGTGGGCCCACCGATGCCAACATTTCTAATGATTCAACCATCTCCAGTGGGCCCACAAGAGCAAATGGCATTAACCCCAGTATCACACCCACATCTCAGAACCACACAACAAACTCTTCCAAATCCATTCCCAAGTCTGGTTTAATGACAACTCCTGGTCTGGGTATATCTACCAGTTGTACTCCCCTTTGTGATGCTGGGTCTCACAATGCTAATATACAGACATACAGTTTTTCGCATAATGTGGACCCTTCAATCTCTAATAAACCAGTTTCATCTGACTGCTTTCCTAGTGAATCACAAGATTTTTTAGCATTTCCCCCCTCGCCGCCCAGCCGCCCATCCAAAGGGAAAAGAAAATTAGAAGAAGAGGCAAACGAGGGGGAAAACAATGGCACAAATCACAGGGCCAAGTCCCTCAAACAATAAAAATATTTAATCTATCTTCTCACAATTTGTCTTCAGCTGAGGCTTCCATTTTACAACGGGGTCTTAATTTTGCCCCCACCTCATTACCCAACTCATTTCGGTTATTCAAAGACCTTCACATGTTCATTCGTAACCTTACCCTAAAACGCCATTACAACATGAAATCATCCCAGTCCATTGAGAGTCATACACTTCCCAATCTGGTTGAATTCACTGCTCTCTCAGAAAACAGTGATTCACCCGAATTGAGTATTTTGAAGGATCTATACAACATGGAGAGTGATGATGATGAGGTAGATCTACTTCTCCTCACACAGCACCTCTCCACCTCTCCTCCCATACAACACAGTACATTTAGGCCCAAATCAGTGTTCAATCCGACACGCTCAAAGGGACCCTATCTCCAAACCTTTTATCAGGCGTTTTTTTCTGATATGGAAAAACTCTGCCAACTGACACATGAGAATCACTGCAATCGTTCTAATCTTACTCCCTTAGAAAAATCATCCCTAAAAAAGCTTATTGACAATCACAATATAGTCATCAAAACGGCTGACAAAGGCGGAGGCATTGTGGTCCAAGATCGCAGTGATTATCTGGCCGAAGCCTGGCGTCTTGTCAGATGATAGCACATATTACAAATTACGCTGTGACCCTTTGTCTGGTTACATCACAGAAGTCAAAACACTTACAGATAGAGCTCTAAGTAATGATATTATCTCTAAACAAGAGCATGCCTTCTTCAACCGGCCATATTTCTCAACCCCCTATTTTTATCATATTCCTAAAATACACAAGAGTATCCAAAATCCACCGGGTCGACCCATAGTTGCGGCTATGGATAGTATCACCAGTCCCATCTCTCAGTACATAGATCAGTTCTTACAGCCACTTGCTATCAGCCTCCCCTCTTATATTCGAGATGGTTTCCATCTTATGCAACAACTTGAACATTACTCATGGGAGCCCACATACTCTTGGGCTTCCTTGGATGTTAGCTCACTTTACACCTCAATCCCACACCATATAGGCCTCAGGGCTATTGCCAGCTTCCTTTCCTCCGATCTCATGTTAAATCCAGGCCAGGCAGAGTTCATTTTAGAGGCCACAGAATTCTGCCTGACCCATAACTATTTTGAGTTTGATGGCGATTTCCATCTTCAAACAAAGGGCACAGCCATGGGTGCCAATTTCGCGCCCAGTTACGCTAATCTAACCATGGGGTTCTGGGAGGCCAATCACATCTGGCTCAATAATCCCTTTACCTCCCATATAGTATTTTATGGGAGGTATATTGACGATATTATTGTCATCTGGGATGGCCCAGAGCCCCTTTTCTTAGATTTCATCACACACTGCAATAACAATGATTATGGCCTCACTTTCACCTCAGAACATGATCAATTCCAGCTTGCATTTTTGGATCTTCTACTTTTTCACCAGGAAGGCAAAATATTGGCCAAAAACTATACCAAGCCGACAGCAGGCAATTCTTTTTTGCATCACCAGAGCTGTCACCATCCAAGATGGATTGCAAATATCCCAAAGAGCCAGTTCTGTCGTTTACGCAGAAATTGCACCAGACAATTGGATTACATCACAGAAGGGTCCCTTTTAAAACAAAAGTTTATGGATAAAGCTTTTCCACCCAAACTCATAAACGAAGCATTTGACTTCTATCTGTCAGAACCTTCCACATCCACTAGTGAAACAAATCATACTTCAGTACAGCCTATCAGGTTTGTGACCCAGTTCCACTCTCAACATAAAGCTATGGAACGTATATTTACTAAGCACTGGTCGATCTTACTTCAGGATCCCCATCTAAAATCCACAATCACTTCCAAACCGAAGTTCACGTACCGTAAAACTAGGAACATTAAGAATCTGGTGGCACCCAGTAAATATAAAGGTCCACAAAATCCCAAAACAGTTCCTTGCCTCATTCCCCTAATCGGGATGTATCAGTGCCGTAAAAATCTATGTCTCACATGCAGTCACGTTCACCACGGTCAAAGGGAATTCACCAACAAAGGACAGATGTACCAGATCAGTCAATTTTACAATTGTTCCACAGAGTTCGTTATCTATTGTTTGACTTGTCCATGTGGGTTATATTATGTAGGCCGTACCATACGCACTTTGAGAAAGAGGTTCGGGGAACACCGCCGCCTCGTGGAAGCAGGAGATGACCATCACAGTGTTCCGCTCCACTTTCTCCAAAAACATGATCATTCCTCATCCGGCCTCAAGGTTTGGATCATCGAGTCCATTCCCGGTACGTTCCCACTGGCAGAGCGTTTTAAACGTCTCTGCCAGAGGGAAACATACTGGATATACATTTTAGACTCTTTGGCCCCTGGAGGTCTCAATGAGGAGATAGAGACGAGCAGCCTAATCTGACTGCACACTTTGTTCTTACAGTCTCATAGGTTATTGGATCTATACCTGCTTCTTTGCCTTCGGGCACATCTTCTTTCTTATTGTGATGTTACATTGTTCTTTCTGATTTGAGCATTTGTTTCAAAGCCCAGCCATTTCACAATTTTCCCCCTTTTCTCATAAGAAAAGCATATTTTGTGGTCTCACACAAAATTACCCAGGTGTGTGCACACGTATTTTATATATCCTCATCCTATCATCAGGATCTAGAAGTTATGACTCAGTCATGCTCTGAATTCATAATCAATGGAAACTTGTATTTCCGTTAGTAGTATTATTTTCAAAAACCACAATAATTTATATAAAATCCCATTATTAATAATGTGTCTATTTATATTCACTGTTACTTCCAAATTTACACTCATTTTTATTTTTTATCTTTTATTTTATATTATTATTTATTTATTTATTTTTTTTTTTATATTTTTTTCCATCATCTATTATTATTTATTATTTTTTATCATTCATTTTTCATATTTATCTCTGTATTTTTTCATTTTATTTCATTTTTCATTTAAACACTATTATTTTTTATTTTTTATCTCATCATATATGTGTATGTGTGTATATTTACACATATATATATATATATATATATATATTTGTATGTGCATGTGTATATCTACATTTATTTCTTCACTCACCACATTCAATCATATCAGTTTTCTTTATTTCCCAAATTTTCCCTCATTTTCGTTGTTAACATTCATTTCCTCTTATTAATCATTTTTTCAGTCATCTCAATCTCTTTAATATCAGTAATCTGATTACTATGCAATCTCAGCTTCACACCTTTTTCATGTTTTCCAATTTTTTCATAGACCACAATTACAGAAACACACAACATTTTGTATTATACACACACACCGCTCTTTTTCCCTGATCTGTCACAGCAGACACATGAACATCACACCAGATACGTCCCACCACACAGCCCTGTGTCCTAGTCAGACTGACGATCTTCCCCTCCAATCAATACTTAGCATAGACCGTATAAATTTGGACCTATCACGGGTCACGTTAGGCCTGAGGAAGGAGCGTAGCTCCGCAAACACGTCGCCTGTCAATCTCTGTACGAACCCGTAAGTGACCCTGTTCTCCCGATTACGAGCAGTGCGCTCCCCGCAGCAGTAAACATTGACCATCCAGCAGTGAAGCCTGTTGTGTGAGAGGAACCACCACTGGATGATGTGACTGGTCACCACCCCGGGATATCTAGCATCTCTTAATTATCTACATGCCTGCATACGTGTACCGTTGTGGGTACCCATTTTAAAGATGTATTAAATCTGTTTTTAATTACTGCACTTAGAGTGGCGCCCGTGTTGTTCTTTTTCTTGTCACTGGATACAGTTGCACTCGCTCTCTCAATGTCAGCTTTGGACTCTATGCTCCATGGAGTGTCCACCCTGTCTGGTAAGCGCATTTACCCCTTCCATTCACGTGTGGATTCTGATTGCATGAAGACCATTCACCTGATCGAACATCACGTTCATATTTTTTCTTCATATCACTGAAATTATTACACCGTTCACACCGATGAACTTTTATTATGGACATTGCTTCCAAGTATTTGAATATGCTAGTTCACCTTATTTGCTGTTCCGTTTAATCACTATTACGTTGAATTATTTGCTATCACACGTAACAAATATACTCATGAAGTATTAGCTCACTTAAGGGGGCGTGGCATTCTGATGACGTAATCCGGTTGCCACGCCCCCATCGTTATTTAAGAAATGCAGGACATCGGCGCCGACAGATCAGCAGAACGCAGCATAGGAGGAAGGTCGGCGGCGGCAGCGGAGAAAGAAGAACACCGGACAAAGAAGACAGAAGAAGAGCGGAAGAAGAAGCAGGGGGAGAAGGAGAAGAGCGGAGGATGAAGATGCGGGAGAAGATGGAGGAAGAAGCGGAGAAGAAGATTTGTAATAAAAAACTAGTCAAAAACTGTCTACTGTATTTTTTAACACTACACTACTTTTTTTACAGGTGAATGGGGGTACAATGTACCCCATACTCATTCACATAGGGGGGGCCGGGGTCTGGGGGCCCCCTTGTTAAAGCGGGCTTCCAGATTCCGATAAGCCCCCCGCCCGCAGACCCCGACAACCACCGGGCAAGGGTTGTCGGGAAGAGGCCCTTGTCCCCATCAACATGGGGGCAAGGTGCTTTGGGGATGGGGGCGCAGAGCCCCCACTGCCCCAAAGCACCCATCCCCCCATGTTGAGGGCATGTGGCCTGGTATGGTTCAGGAGGGGGGGCGCTCACTCGTCCCCTCCCTTTCCTGATCTGCCGGGCTGTGTGCTCGGATAAGGGTCTGGTATGGATTTTGGGGGGACCTCCACACCATTTAAAAAAAAAAAATTTGGCATGGGGTCCCCTCCAAATCCATACTAGACCCAAGGGCCTGGTATGGACCTGGGGGGGACCCCACGCTGTTTTTTTTCATGATTTTTTTTTTACATTGAGCGGGAAGTCAGCTGATGACTCATAGGTTGTTAAGGACGCGGCAGCCAGTTTCCCGGCCCCCTTCTTAGCAACCAGCTATATACAGTGTAAAATAAAAAAATAAAAAAAAATTGCACATCGCGATAAAAACATGGTACTTGCGTTTTGGATGCAGGTCCATTGAAATCTATTGCAAACAAAACGCTGCATTTTGCAGGAAAAAAAGTCCCCGACCCTTTCCAAAAACACAGAGGCACAAAAATGCATTGATGTGAACATGTTCCATAGGAACCCATGTTAAAAAATTCCCATGCATTTCTGCAAAATGCATCAAAAAACGCATTAGTGTGAATATAGCCTAAGGTCCCTTTCACACTGGGACGGGGGGGTTTCTGCGGTAAAGTGTCGCTATTTTTAGCGCCGCTTTACTGTCGTTTTAGTGGCATTATTCTGCTGCTAGCTGGGCGGTTTTAACCCCCCCGGGGCAGTTTTAACCCCTCTGCTAGCGGCCGAAAAGGGGTTAAATCCGCACGCAAAACGCCACTGGATCGGCATTTTGCCGGCGGTATCACAGCGCTGCCCCATTGATTTTAATGGGGAGGAGCAGTGAGTTCACCGCTCCAAAGAAGCTGCTGGCAGGACTTTTTGTGATGCCCTGCCAGCACTCTGCTCCAGTGTGAAGGCCCTCACTGGAGTGAATGGAGCTGCTTCTTTAGGGCATTTTTCAGGTGCTATTTTTAGTGCCGTATCGCCTAAAAACGCCCCAGTGTGAAAGGGGCCTAAAAAAAGTCCTGCTAGCAGCATCTTTGGAGCGGTGTATAAACCGCTCCTGCCCATTGAAATCAATGGGACAGCGCGGCTATACCGCCGGCAAAACGCTGCTGCGGTGGCGTTTTGCGTCCGGATTTAACCCCTTTCCGGCTGCTAGCGGGGGTTAAAACCGCTAGCGGCAGAATACCGCCGGTAAAGCAGTGCAAAAAATAGTGCAGTTTTAACGCTGCCGCCCGCACTGCCCTGCCCCAGTGTGAAAGGGGCCTAAGGCTCCCCTCACACGGATGGACCTTTCAGGTCCGCCTCGGACCTGAACGGACACTCCATAGACCTCTATGGAAGGTCGGATGTCAGTGGTGACATGTCCGCTGACATCCGACCCACTCCAATCCTAAAAAGTGTAACGGAGGAAAAACCTATTTTTCCATCCATCCATCTTCCAAACACAGTGTGCAGAAACAGACCTGTCATCTGCCTGCCCAGCGGGGATCAACAGAGCGATCCCCTGCTGAGCAGAGCGGTCTCTGTACACGGAGTACAAAGTCCCATCTTGTGTATGAGGCTTAAACACCAGAAATTCAAGTTTTCATATCTTTAAAGGTCACCATACACTGGCCAATCAATTAGATCTTCCATAAATTAGATTCAGTGCAAGAGCCTGTTTGATTTTCTACAATTAGAAGTAATTCTTACAGTGCATTTTCCTATTACCGCTTTAGCCTAATGCTCTCTATCCACTATTTCAACCCCAAAGTTGCGTGATTTACAATGTGCTTTTTCGGCTTGTTTTCCACTATTGCAACTTGTCATGCCAGTAGGGACTGAAAAGTTGCATCACAAGTTCTACCCCATGATTTACAATGAGTACTGTTCATATGTGTGCGACTTCAAGTCGCAGCAACTTCAAAGTAGTCCCTGCACTACTTTGGTCCCACTTTGATGCGACTTGAGGTCCAAGAACCTCAAAAATACACAGGCATTGCTTCAAGTTTTGGCAAAAAGTTGCGGGAAACTCGCGGCAAAAAACACGCAATTTTGAGCTTTCAATAGTGGAAACCGAGCCTTAATGCCATGTCATGGGACTAATTCAAAACATCTGAGAAAAAGTCGCACTGAAGTTGGAACAAAGTAGTGCTAGAACTTTTTTTGGAGTTGCACCAATTAGAACGTTGAATTACATGTGTTTTGACTTGTCCTGCGACTTCACATGTGTCAAGTCGCACAACAACTCGCAGTAGTGGAAAGAGAGCCTAAGGCCACTTGGGACTGAAAAGTTGCATCACAAGTTGTGCCCCATGATTTACAATGAGTACCATTCATATGTGTGCGACTTGCTTACGCTCATGCCTTATGTACTGCGGGCACACATCTTTATTACAGAAATCCATATTTGGCATGGAAATTAACCACTTGCTTACTGGGCACTTAAACCCCCCTGCTGTCCTGACCAATTTTCAGCACTGATCCATTTTGAATGACAATTGCACGGTCATACTTAGCCAAATGTTTTTTGTTTGTTTTTTTAAAGTTCCCACAAATAGAGCATTCTTTTGGTGGTATTTGATCACCTGTGTGTTTTTTTTCTTTTGTTCAAACAAAAGAAAAGATAGATTTTTAAAAATAATTTTGTATATTTTTGGATATTTTGATATAAAATTTTGCAAACAGGTAATTTGTCTCCTTCATTGATGTACGCTGATGAGGCGGCACTGATTGGTTACACTGATAGGCAGCACTGCTTGGGACCACTGGTGGGCATTGATAGGTGGCACTGGAAGGTGGTACTGGTGGGCACAGATGAGGCAGAATTGCCTCTTCGGGACCAATGTCCCTTGCACCCAAGCCGGTGATCAGCTTTTATTTTTATTCTCATGCTGACAGCGTGAGTAGAAAAGTAAACAGATCGGCCCTTACTTCCATCTGCGATCACCCGAGTCTCAGTGACTCAGTGCGCGCGCAGCAGGGATCAAACGGGGAGCCCGTCCTATTACAGCCTCCCAGAAATTCAGGTCCACGCTGTGTCCGTCGTTTGGCTATAGCACAGACACAAAGTGGTTAATAGAAAAACAGATGCAGATTTCTAGGACTGGCCAAAAATAATGTTTAGAGCAGGGGTCTTCAAACTGTGGCCCTCCAGGTGTTCAGGAACTACAATTCCCGTCATGTCTGTGAATGTCAGAGTTTTACAATGCCTCATGGGATGTGTAGTTCTGCAACAGCTGGAGGGCCGTAGTTTGAGGATCCCTGGTTTAGAGTCAAAGGCAACTGATGACTTTCTATTAAAGGTCTAAATGGGCCATTAACATGCATCACAATTGAACTTAGTAATGTGTCTTTGCAAAGTTAAACTTATTAAAATCCTTTCTTATTTTTGCTTGGGGATAGACTGCAGAGGGATTATAAGTTTTGGTAGATGTCTACACCCCTGATAGGGTGAAGACACCCCCCAAATTTTGCCAATTTCGCATTCAAAATTATTCACTTCCTGTCACATAGCCAAACAGGAAGTGAGGGTAAATACCAATGTATGTCCTTAGGGACACACAGGTCAATCCAATTAGTTTCCCCATTCGGGAAATTGCACTCTAGCATTTTGCCATGTACATCCCAAATTATTATGTGTCTTGGGGTTTATTTACTAAAAGGTAAATCCACTTTGCACTACAAGTGCACTTAGAAGTGCAGTTGCTGGAGATCCGAGGGGGACATGCAAGGAAAAGAAAAAAACAGCATCTTTGCCTCTAAATGATTGGATGATAAAATCACCAATGCTACCCCTCTGATTTTCATCAACTACACTTGTATTGAAGAAAGGATTTGCCTTTAATAAACCCCAAAATACCCAATAATTTGGGGTGTACACAACAAAGTGCTGGAGTGCAATTTGCATAATGGGGGCACTAGTTAGATTGACCTATGTGTCCCAAGAAAAAATATTAGGGTTTTACTCTCACTTCCTGTTTGGCTATGTCACAGGCCAATTTTAAGAAATGGGACACAAAGCCCAACCTTTAAAAAAAAAATAAAATGAATAAAAAAAATAAAAATCTTGATTTCCCTCAAATGCCCACAATTAGAATAGGATTGTCTTCAGCTTGATTTTAGTTCAGTGCTCTAAATCAGTGCTTCTCAACCCTGTCCTCAAGTATCCCCCAACAGGCCATGTTTGCAGGTTTTCCTTCATCTTGAATAGGTGCTTTAAATCAAAGTCAATGGCTTTGTATTTTGGACACCTATTTTAGATAAGATAAAATTTCCTAAACATGTCCTGTCAGGGGGGTACTTAAGGACTGAGGCTGAAAACCACTGCTCAAAAAGGAAATTGAATACTTACCACTCTGAAATGTTACTTTCCTGGTCACTATCCATGGCAGCATACGCACAATCCATGCATGTGCTACCATGAAGGCACCAGGAAAGTAACTTAAAACTAAAAAAAAAAAAAAAAAAATGAAAAAGGGATTTTTTCAAGACATGTGAATATTAAATAATGAGTACTAGGTAAATGAAAAAATAAAGAAGGATATATATACGTGAAAATATACCAAAATGCTATACTATACTATAAAGTGCAAAGTGCTAGAAAATGTGTATACTGGAATATATCAATAAAATGCAATACACGAAAAATCATACTGACAGTGATATAAAACATTATAAACAGCATAAGATACCGCTGGAAATTCCCTTTCTGTCTCTCTGCCACACATCTTGGCCGGACGGCTATGCTGAGAGTGCCTGAGGACATGCACCAGTTCTGTCGCACACTGGATATACCTTTAGTCGAGGTGCCCAACTGGTATGCGGAATTCCGACAGGCAGCAGTCAGAAGACACCAAACCCCAGCAGAACCGATGGATACGCATGATGTGCGACATGACAGGAGACGCTCACCATCAGGTACCAGATCACGTGCTGCACGCCATGACTCACAGTACAGATACAGCCCATCCAGCTCTCCGCGCTCTAGAAGAGCCAGAAGGGATATCTGACCCGACGCTATCCCTATAGCAGTACCTTAATCCGATGGATCCTGAATCGGATTGAGGTGAAAATCTAACCTCTCAAACCCTGTTACGGCCCTTCCTGTTGACACTTGCTAACTGGTTATATGACTGTTTGACTTTATGTTCATGCAATCTTCATCAGCGTCGATGTCACTGTTCACTTTAGAAACACGTTTGTTTCAACAAAGACATGCCGAACTCACTCATACCTACACCGCCGCCTGCACACAGCATTCCCTACAGCAGCTGAGAATATGTTTAGCTGTCATTCTTCATCAGTTATCTACACCACTGGACCCGCTCACTACAGGACCATAAGTCAATTTAATTCAGTTTGTGTCACTCCACTGTCCTGCACAGATCCCTTACAAACATATCTCCTGCTCTGCTCTAATAGTAAACTTTCAGTATTAACAAGCAAACTAAAGCCAGCAACCTGTGACCTGACACTGTGGGGGACTTATGTACCAACACTACCTTCCCCCCATTAGCACTGCCTACTACCACCGCCCTGGTGCAGCACGTACACAGACTGTCTGCTTCTCCGTATGGCTAATGGACTCTAATTTTTGCATATGCCTTTCCTGAGGATCCCGAATACAGGACGACCTACTATGCAGCAAGACTAATCCGGATGGGGGAGAGAACATTGCACCTCACTACAACGGACGATCATAACCTCTCCCTCGCTTACACCAAGTAAAATATAAAAGCAAACTCCCTAAATGTGAGCATCGGTTTAATACATCAAAGCTTGACCTTCCGTTCTTGGATGCCCAAATGCGACTAACTTCAAATCCCCGGTGATCCTACAAACTTCCTACTCAGCTCAGAAGAGGTCAAGAACTCGTGGCATTCACGTTTAACAGGACACCGCTGTTTCATTATTAGATGTGATCAGTTAACACTTTCTTCACACAGATCGGCTAAAAACTGGACTTTGGTAATGTATCACCATTACATTTATTAGCGGTCGGCTGCAACTATTCCTCCCAGAGATGCATACATAACATCTTATTAGAACACATGTCCCTTTTACGGTTACCTTTAAATGTACGTCAACCCTTACACACCGTAGATCAACTCCAGGAGGCTGTTCGCATACAGCCCTCCCCCCTTCAATACAACCACTTTAGTTTACTATTTCTTTCCATATAGTAACACGAACCACCGCATAACTACTTTACAAGGTATTTCACACTCCTCTGCATCACACTTAGCTTCCCTGGCAGCACGTCGCATACCACCACGAAACCTAGAATTCTACAGGCATACTTTACATACCACTCATAAATTTATTCATTCAACAGGATGACCTATTTCTTACGAACATACTGAGATAAATGGTTAATTCCGGTTTAACTAACGAGGATGAATGCAGAACACCTGGAGGGCTGGTGTACTTAAAATTGAACATCCCCCTCTTTGTCCCAACATCCATACAGCGAATCACCTGACATTGCGGGTGAGACCAATAAGACTTATGCCCCGTACACACGGTCGGACTTTGTTCGGACATTCCGACAACAAAATCCTCGGATTTTTTCCTACGGATGTTGGCTCAAACTTGTTTTGCCTACACACGGTCGCACAAAGTTGTCGGAATTTCCGATCGCCAAGAACGCGGAGACGTCAAGCACGTACGACGAGACTAGAAAAGGCCGGTTCAGAACCAAGCGCAGCACCCTTTGGGCTCCTTTTGCTCATCTCGTGTTAGTAAAAGTTTGGTGAGAGACGATTCGCGCTTTTTCAGACTTGTGGCTTTCAGATCGTTTTCTGCCGTTCAGTTTGTGCTTCTGGGTTTGTATCTGCTCTTCAGTGCGTGCAGTCAGTTCATATTGGAGTTTCCTGTGCGATCTTGTCCGCTCGTTGCGGTTTTTCAGGTCGCTCTTCACAGGCCATGCTGTTCTTCAGTGCGTTCTGTTACTTCGTTCTGAGCAGCCGACCGTTTTCTAGCCATGTTTCGTATGCGTACTCCTCGTAGAGTTCGTGCTGTGCGGGGGCTTGGTGTTGGGGTCCTGACCTTGACACAAGTCCAGTCCATGAACAGGGTGGGGAGGAGTTCATGGACCAAGAATTGGTTGCTTCAGCGTGACCAGTTCTGTCACATGCCTTTGCTCCGTGAGATCCGTGAGAATAATCCTGATGATTTCAGGAACTTTCTCAGAATGACGGACCCCGTGTTTCACCCTTTGTTGGCTTCGCTGACCCCCTATATCAGCAGGCAGGATACCTGCATGAGGCAAGCCATCACTCCGGAGCAGAGGTTGGTCGCTACCTTGCGGTATTTGGCCACAGGGAGAAGCCTGCAGGACCTCAAGTTCTCGACAGGCATCTCCCCCCTGGCTCTGGGGATCATTATCCCAGAGACCTGTTCTGCCATCATACAGGTCCTGCAGAAGGAGTATATGAAGGTAAGATTTTTATCCTTTAATATCACATTTTATTGTATTGAATGTTTGCTAATATATAGTATTTCTTTCCTCATTCCCTAATTACCATGATTGTATTATGCTGTGAATGTCCCCTTTGTCCTCATGCATGCTGGATTTTTATGTAATTATTATTTTAGGTCCTTCATACATATTTGCCCTTCAATAACCTCCCCAGCATGGTGTCTCCTGCCCTATATTCACCTCATGTAGTCACTTAATGTATTTTATCAGCTCCATAGTAGTGCTTTACCCCAAACACCCCATAAAATGTTTTGAAATGTTATTTTTGATTTAAATTCAGGCAGAGGGCCAGAGGCTTTTTTTTGTGGTGTCCCCAAATTTTTTGTAACCCTCCCTCCCCCAACTGCTAAGTCAGCTGATCCCAATTCTCTATCTATCCTCAATCATCTATCTGCTGACTTTGCCAAACCCATACACACTATACCCACCTCTTTAGTGCTCAGATTTATGGATGAATTCCCCCAAGCATGTAGTGCAAGGGCCTGCCTGTATACTTTCCAATGGTACTGTTTAAAGTTCTTGTATCCTATTATGATCTTGATAGGTAATAGCAGAATGTCCAAATGTCCTCAAATGTGTACAGTGTGTATTTATATCTTTGTATTATGACACTTCTTACCTGTCCAGTGGGCTGCCAATAGTGTAACTAAGGAGGGGCTGTTCCAAGTAATACCCTGTATTTAGGCATTCGTCTCTCAATGAAGTGAAGAGGGTTACCTGTCCAAGAGTTCCTCCCCCCTATAATGTTAGAAATGGCCCATGAGAGGGGGGGGGGGATATGATAGGTGTACCTTATACTTTGTTGTTGTTAAATTCCCCTTAATAAATGCTATCTGGAGGTTGACCCATAATGTTTGTGTCTAATCTGCTTGCCAGGTTTCTGTGAAAAAATAGTAATGTTTATTGTTTTTTCCTCAACAGTTTCCTTCCACGCCACAGGAATGGCAGACTGTGGCCTCCCACTTTGCCCAGCGGTGGGACTTTCCTAACTGCGGAGGGGCAATTGATGGGAAACACGTCCACATCGTCCCACCACCCAACTCGGGGTCGTACTATTATAATTACAAGGGGTTTAATAGTATAGTGATGTTGGCGGTGGTGTCGGCTAATTACGACTTCTTGTATGTGGACGTGGGGAAGAATGGCCGGATGTCCGATGGTGGAGTGATCGCCCAGACGGAGTTCTACAGGCATCTCCAGAATGGCAGCTTGGACTTGCCACCTCCAGAGGACAATGTTGAAGGTCTCCCATTTGTGTTCGTTGCTGATGAAGCATTTGCGCTGGGGGACCACCTGATGCGGCCATTCCCAATGAGGACCCTCACCCCGGAACAGAGGGTTTTTAATTACCGGCTGGCCAGAGCCCGAAGAGTGGTGGAGAACACATTTGGAATCCTGGCCAGCCGGTTCCAATTATTTATGACACCCATCCATATGGCGGAGTATAAACTGAACCATATAATACTTGCCTGCTGTGTTCTCCATAATTTTCTACGAAAACATTCAGCCAACTATGCTGGCTCAGTTGGGCCTGAGGCCGGAATCCCAAATACTTCAACAATGACGGCACTTGAAAGCGGCCGTCCTGGCTTGCCCTACCTGAATGCCCGTGATGTCCGGTTACGATACCTGGAGTTCTTTGCGGGTAGGGGGGCTATCAATATGCCAGACAATCTGTGACACCTTTTTCAAATAAAAAACAACCCAAAGAAATTCTTGGTGGACATTTACTGCTTGTGTTTGTTTTAGCTGACCCTGACAGAAATGTGTTGAGTGCAGAAAATGTCGTGATTGGGTAACCTTATAAAAAACAGTGTTGGCTGGTACTTCCTAAATGCAAAAACACATTTCACTACAAGTGCACTTGCAACTGCACTGAACCTGTACTTGTAGTGCAAAGAGGATTTGCCCTTAGGAAATAACCCCCATTTGTGCATAAAACAACAATTACATCACCCCAAAAGTGTTGTAGTGTTGAGACAATAATCCACACATTCTTGAGTAAGGCACTTTTTTATACCTGCACAATCACATGCGCATTTACCAAAGGTTTTTAAAACAAACCAACATGTTTGTTGTATAAAATGTTTGCAGTAGCATTATGAAAAATCAAAATATCCATTTCAGATAAAACAGGCCTGTGTAAAACCAACAAGAAAGCCAAAAAACTTGAACTTACAAAGTTCACATTAGGTAAAACCTGAAGGCTATATCAGACATCAGTATTTAGGAACTGGGTTTGATATAGCGTTCAGATGGGGGGAATCACCCCTGGAAAAGCCAAATTTGGAAGATGCACACCAATTTACAAATGTCCACATGTGCTATCTGCCATCAGGGGGGATCAAGGGACGTGTTTTGGGGGAGCAAGCCCTTCCTCAACGCTACTTTATAATTGAGGAAGGGGTTGCCCCCCCAAAACGCGTCCATTGATCTCCCGTGATGGCAGATAGCACATGTTGGCACACTGTGTGCATCCTCCAAATTTGGCTTTTCTAAACATTGAAAAAAGTTTGGTACCATAAAACAGGTGATTTTGTGGGGTTTAAATTCGCCCCAAAACATCAATAATGTTATTATTTTTTTTAATAACATCACTGATTTGTTGCTGGATGTTTTGCAATTGGAGATTACACCCCATGATCTCCCCTATCAGTATCTGGGCACTTTCAGATGTAAATAGTTCTGGATCCCTCACATCACGATCACCTAAAAAGAGATAAACAACAAAAAAAGGTCTCAAAAATCTGCCACCAGCCATCTCTTTTACCTGAGTCTGTGGTCGCAGACACTCACCTGTTGTGGTGCCAATCTCCACCACATCTTCTTCTTCCTCCTGCTCAGCTGCTTGGGTTGGTGGTATTTCAACTTCTTCCAGAGGGGGGGGGGTCTCTGGTCTCCTGGGATGAGGGGTGTCCGAGTCTTTTCTCCCCTATGTAAAACAAAAATGGTATACTTAGCACACAGATATTTGATGGCAGAACTATAGAAATAGGAAACATTGCTTGGAAGTGGGGTACAATTGTCTATTTTAGCCGAGTTCCAAGATGTATATTTTTTATTGCCCTTTGTCAAGCTGCAATACTTTACCTGTTTGGTACAAGCTTCACAGATGGAGACCCCCCTATAGTATACACTGGAGCACCTGTGTGGCCCCCTAATAAAAATAGTTTTCTTGTGTCCCACACTAGTGCTCCAGTGTCCAGATGTGAAAACAGCTGCTCAGTGTCCTCTCCTTACACACAATCTAGTTTGCATTTCATTCTAGTAACAAACCCATCTACACAAACAAATATTTGGCATCCAAGTAGGCCCCCAAAAATGTGTGAAAATGCATATGGCCTAAACAATGGTGTTCTAGAGGCCGAAAGAAAAATGTTTGATACGAACGAATAATGTGCCCATGAACATTAAAGTTGACCTTTGGAAACGTTACAACTAATCAAAGCATATGGAGTAGAACGAACGTAATAAAGACAGAAAGAATAGGAACAAAGCACAACTACTTACTTTTTTGCAGCACTCTCCGGATCTTTCGGTACTGCTCTGGCTCTCTCAACTTCAGGTCCGACCACCGCTTCCTGAGCTGATCTTTAGATCTTCGTACCCCGAAATTCCGCTCGAGACTCCTGACCACTTTCGCCATGATTTTGGCCTTTCGGATGTTGGGGTGGGGGTAAGGCCCATATTTTCCGTCATAGTTGGACTTCCTCATGATGTCGACCATCTCCAACATCTCCCCAAACGACATATTTGTGGCCTTAAAACGTCTCCTTCTGGATCGGGACGTGCCTGGATCCGCCCTTTCCTCCTCCTCCTCCTCCTCCTCGTTGCTACAATTAGCCCGCACCTGCTGTATGTCCGCCATCATGCTCTTCCCCCAATGCGCCGAACGAAAAGGGGCGGGGAATACACTAGAAAGAACGTCAGGGGCGGGCAGAGTTACACGCATGCGCAGTGTATATAAAGCGTAACACGCGTGCGTATTACGTTTGATCTGTGAGCGGAGGAAGGAGCATTGAACGCGGCGATCGTAAGAACGAAGGTAAGAGACAAACTTGGGCCTATATTCATAGGCGTGCACAGGGGGTGTGCCAGTGTGCCTGGGCACACCCTAATCACTGCGAGGGGTGCCAATAACCGTATTGCCTGGGCTTCACCCCGTGTTGCGTTCCCAGAATGGAGAGTGGGGGAAGAGGCTAGGAAATATATTAGTTACCGACCCCTTCCTTTTCTAAATGAACACAGTGAGCACACTCACTCAATGTGTTCATTCATAACTGAAGCATAATATACTGTGTTTATTATGCTTCAGTTTGTGAATGAACAGGAAGTAGCTCAGCACAGAGCACTATCCCATTAATTTACTGTCCATTGCAGTTGAGGCTGCAAAGAAAGGCATGTGCGTTTGAGCTTTGGGGTGCACACCCTAATGCAATAGGCTGCGCACACCTATGCCTATATTGCTTCTATAGATTGAGGCCTATATTGTAACAAGATTAGGAGAGTTTGGTGTGACATTAGGCTTTGTCTTGTGTTGTGTCTTGCAGTGAACATGGATATGGTACTGGAAGATCAGGACTTCATTTCAGTCTTCATAGAGATGCTAAGGGAGCTGCCCTGTCTGTGGGAGATTAAACACCCCCATTACAAGAACCAAATAAAGAGGAAGGCAGCACTGGAGCAATTGTGTGAAATTGTGAAGCAGGTGATCCCCACGGCAGACATCACTTATTTAAAGATCTTCATTGGTGGCCTGAGGAGCACATATCTGAGGGAGCGCACTAAAGTCCTTGATTCACAGAGATCCGGAGCAGCAGGTGACATCTATGTCCCCAGGATGTTGTACTACGACAGGCTGCACTTTCTGGCAGGCCAGAATGAACCCAGGCCATCCCTCTCAAGTCTTCCTTCCACGCTTCCTTCCCCCCTGGCTGAGGCTTCTGACGCCCAACCTGGGCCTTCCAGGCCACATGTGGAGGAGCCCAGATTGAGCCAGGTATAGCATTCCTCTAAATATTTCTGCTTGTCCAATCAATGATGTTAACTAGATGTTAGTTGGGAGTACTAATTTATGATTGTGATTGATGATGCAAAAACTAAAACCATGTCCCTTTTTCATACACAGGGAAGTCTCAGCCAGGAGGTGGCTGATCTGCAGGTCCCTCCACCCCCCCTGGAAACAGAAAGTGGCAGGAGGAGGAGTACCCTAGAGGAGGCGGCTATCAGATTTTTTTGTAGGGCTACAGAGGTCCTGGGAGCACCACACACCAGGCAGGAGAACCTTGCGGCATTCATAGCCTATAAAATGCAGAGGATGGAGGAGGGCCAAAAAGCCATGTGTGAGGCCCTCATATCAGAGGCTCTGGCGAAAGGTGTGAGGGGCCAACTTACACCTCACACACAGCTTTGGGATGGTCCTCCTCCTCCTCCTGCAGGTCCTACTCCTCCTCCAGGTCCTACTCCTCCTCCTGCCACATCTCCAACTGCACAGCCACAGCCCGGAAGGAAGTGTGAAAGGAAGACCAGAGAGTGAGGACCCTGGATCCAGTCTGGTCGGCCAAAAGATGCAGCCTCTTGTGGTACCACAGCCTGGGGACACTGATGTCATCTGCTGCTATCCAAGTCTCTGTGAATCCCGGACCAGACTGCCCTCCCTTATATATGGACTCCTCAGGCCACCAATTTTGAGGTTTAAGAATTGATGTCTGCCGTGGGGGTCCCAGGCTTCACTAATTTCTCCTGTTGATCCAGTGTTGCCTTCCTCTTTGTTTGGTTCTGAGCCCTTAATAAAGGATTTTTGTTTTGAATTATACTCTCCTATGTGTTTTACTTCAAAAATGATGGTTTGTTTGTGAGGATTCAGGTACATTTCTAATATACAATGTGAAATGAACAAGGGACACCAACAACAAAAAATCTCATGGAGATTAAATAATAAAAGATATCAATGGTGTTGGGGTAACTTGCCACACAAAACACACACAAAAATATTCTGAAGTAAAAATAAAAATAACATTGAACAAAGATCAGCCTTGGAAAAAATCCAAACATTAAAGAAAAAAAAAGGCTTAAAAACAAAAAAAAAACATAAAAAATATAAAACTGTCAGATGTGACAACTAATAACAATATATTGAGGGAATCCCACTAAAAAAACACAAATAAAACTTTGTGAGAAGTGTGTGTGAATATGAGCAGCAAAACTACTTAATTCTTGTCACATTATAAAGAAGAAGAGAGTGCGCTGTATTAAACCATTTTTTACATTGCAGCGTGACGAAAGTACTGTATCCATTGCGAACGCTAAGTTTACCAGAACGAGCTGTCCCGTGTCGGAATTTCTTCTGAGCATGCGTGGCACTTTGTGCGTCGGAACAGGCCACACACGGTCGGAATTGACGCGATCGGATTTTGTTGTCGGAAAATTTTATCTCCTGCTGTCCAACTTTGTGTGTCGGAAAATCCGATGGAAAATGTCCGATGGAGCCCACACACGGTCGGAATTTCCGACAACACGCTCCGATCGGACATTTTCCATCGGAAAATCCGACCGTGTGTATGGGACATTATACATATGCTGTCACATCAGGGTAATGATAAACTCCTGCATTCTCGTACTAGATATTAAACAGCTCTAACCTACCTGTGGTACAAAGAAACACTAATGGGGCGTACACACGGTCGGACTTTTAGTCTACAAAAGTCCAACGGACGCCGACGGACTAAAGCTGGCTGGTAATCCGATCGTGTGTGGGCTTCTTCGAACTTTCAGCGGACTTTTTCAGCCTCAAATCCGACGGACTTTAGATTTGAAACATGCTTCAAATCTTTACGTCGTAACTACGACGGACCCCGAAGTCCGCTCGTCTGTATGCTAGTCCGACAGACAAAAAAAGACGCATGCTCATAAGCAAAAACTAAACGGAAGCACTCGGTCTAGTAAAACTAGTGTTCGTATTGTAGGTAGCACATTCCTCACACTGCAAAATCTGTGATCGTTGAATGCAGCGCATTTAATGTCTTCTTTACGAATGCTATAAAGAACGAAGATGTTTTGCTGTTCATATTCAAACAGAGTTCTCCCAAACAGATTTCTGGATTCTTTTTCTGTTTGATCTCATGAATGACATGGTATGCTTTTTCAAAACAATGTTTCCATAGTAATAATACTTTTAATTTTTTATTTTTTTGGTGGAGTCATCTTTTCTTGTAATTTTTATCCAGATATTTATTTTATGATTGTTGTGGAACTTTTTTTCTGTTTATCTCTAATTTTTTTTTTAAAGTTACCACAGGGAACCCATTTTTATATATATTTGTTAAATTTTTTTAATGTTTGTAAAGTTACCACAAAGAACCCTTTATATTTTTTGTTTTTATAGTGATTTTTTTTTGTTTTTATATAAAGTTAACCCAAAGCACCGTTTTTGGTTATGTATCTTTTTTTTCTAAAATACTTACCACTCGAACATTATTAACATTATTTTAATCTATTTTTGGTGTGTTTTTGCAAAATCAATGAGATTGTTGTCCCTTGTTAATTTAAAACATTGTGTCTAAAATCTATGATTTAAAATAAAAAACCTAAACTCAAAAAAGATCCATTTATTTATGGTCTAAATAAAATAAAGAGGAAGTCAACGCTGGAAAAAGTATGTGTACAAGAAAATGGGGATCTTGAGGAGTCCATATAAGAGGGAGCACAATCTGGTCCAAGAATCCCAGAGATCAACAGCACCAGCAGATGATATAGATGTCCCCAGACTGTGGTACTACAACAGCCTGCGTCTTCTGTCAGACCAGACTGAACCCAAGTCATCACTTTCTTCTCTTCCCTGCAGCCTTTCCTCCACGCTGCCCTGCAGCCTTCCCTGCAGCCTTCCCTGTAGCCTTCTTTGGAGGCTGTGGCTCTGGTGTTTCAGTTGTGGCAGGAGGAGGAGGAGGAGGAGGAGGAGGAGGAGGGGGGGCTGCCTCATGTAGTTGGGTGTTTCGTGTTAGCGTGCCCTGCAGCCCCTTCTGGATTGTTTCACCAAATAGTCGCTCACAAATGAGGCGCTGCTCCCAATCCATTTGAAGAAGCCTGCTGGCTAAGTAGCAGCCATAGGACTCTTCTGCTTCGGGGGGGCTCCTTAAAAAACGGGTGGCCTCTTGCATGAGGCGCAGGGATGCCTCCTGTGTGACCGTCCCCTTACTGGCCTTTTTTTTGGGAAGGTGGAGGGGAGGCACTTGGGATTCGGTCAGGCTCCTACTGGGCCCAGCCACCTCACTTGGCCCAGCCACCTCACTGGGAGCAGCCACCTCCTGCCTGACACTGGGCCCAGCTTCCTCCAGGATGATGGTGAATCCGGCCTCCTCCAGGCTGTCCATGGGCCCGGTCTCCTCCTGCCTGCCACTTTCCCCACATTCCTCCTGGATGGACTCATCCTGTGTATAAAAAAAGGACATAGTTTTAGTATATTTTTTTGGGTTCATCAATGACACACAGTTTGCTTCTCATAACTAGCAAATTCAATGTGAATACATCTCTTTAATAAAAGAGTCTAATCAGACACCCTAATTATTTCAAGCAGGTGCCAAACATATTTAGCCACTACTGTCAATTTATATGTATACACAATTTTGAGGGCTAAATTATTGTAGACAATTATAACATCCAGTTAACATCATTAATATTAGTACAGTAAATATTTGTTAAAATAATTTACCTGACTCCAGATGGTCATATCCGGTTCATCCAGGATGGAAGACCCAGCTTGCTCCTCATGAGCCTCTGCTGGGGTGGAGGGAAGGGTGGAGGGAAGGGTGGAGGGAAGGGTTGAAAGTGATGCCCTGGCTTCAGTCTGGTCATCAAGAAAACGGAGTTGATTGTAGTACCACAGCCTGGGTACATAAACATCATCTGCTGATGCTCCTGATCTCATTGATTCCTGGATCTTCTTATGTTCCCTCTTATACATGTTCCTCAAGACCCCAATTTTCTTGAGCAATGTCTCCATTGTTGCTTCCGGGATGGTCGCCTGGACAAAGGACAGAAGTCTCTCCAGCGTTGACTTCCTCACATGCTTTGCATAATACTGTGGGTGTTTCACCTCCCACAAATTCCTCATCTCTCTATATTTAGAAATAAAAGCAGTAAGGAACTCTGGATCCTTAAATAGGGGATTCATAATGTCTGTATAAAAGATAAAGTCACAAGACAAAAAACACTTATTAGGTTTCTGCTAAACCCTCATCATCTTATCCCTATGTAGGCCTCATCAATCTGTCAAGCCATATAGGCCGCTTGCTACAAAGTCTTGACCAAAAGTATAAATTTTAAATTACCTTCGTTTAGTAGCGTCCCGGTCCACTATCACCTACGCACAGAACGTACGTACGACACAATACGTAACAGCACTTTATACACTGCACATGCGTAATACTACGTCTATTTGGCCCGCCCCTGACGTTTTTTGTTTACACATATAACCCGCCCTTGACTCTACGCACAGAACGTACGTACGACACGTGCACAAGGCCCCTCTTTATACACTACGCATGTGTGAAACTCCGCCTCCGTCGCCCGCCCCTGACGTTCAATTTTAACTCATGTTCTCCGCCCCTTAATTCTACGCACAGAACGTACGTACGACACGTGCACAAGGCCCCTCTTTATACACTACGCATGTGTGAAACTCCGCCTGCGTCGCCCGCCCCTGACGTTCGATTTTAACTCATGTTCTCCGCACATTTTTAGTGACGGCGCGTAGTGGGGTGAATAATGGCGGAGACACATGACATGTTAACTACCTCAGGTAGCGAAAAAAGCCCGGAGGCTGGTACGTCAACAAGATCTGTGAGGCCTAGATTTAAGGCCTCCAATATGAGTTTTGAAGAGATGGTGGAGATGGTGGCCATTCTTCAAAAAAAGGACTATGATGGGAAGTATGGGCCGTACGCCCGGCCAAATTTGCGCAAGGCCCAAATAATGGCGAAGGTGGTGGACACTTTACAGGCTTCTTTTGGGGTACAGCGCTCCAAGGATCAACTTAGAAAAAGATGGTCTGACCTGAAACTCAGGGAGCCGGATCAGTTCAGACGGATCCGTAAAGTGTTGCAAAAAAGTAAGTACCTGTGTTTTCATCTTGTGTTGATTACCTCGTATACCGCTCCATGTGCTTTTCTTTTTTTTTTTTTCCAAATTGTTTTTATTGAATTTTCAGTTTACAAATATATGTAATACTTCTTGTCATACAGTGAAATACATTCTTTCAGGATTCTTTACACAAGAAAAACAAAGTGTGACAAGATAGCGCCTATTCTATTGTGATGAGCTTAAACTGTGAGATATCTGTGTAGAAAAAACAGTAGAAGTTCAGGATGCTTTCCTGCAGCTCCGGTCACCCCAGTTGGGTTCAGACTGTGTCCGGAGGAGAGGATTGACTTCCCTTAAGTTGCATGCTATCTAGTCCTTTCTTATTATGGCATATGTAAATAGAGAATCAATATCACAATTTTAGTTAGATATCTCTAGGGAAATATGATTACAAATGTATGAAATGGGGGAGGGGAGAGAAAAAGAAAGGGTATAGAAGAGGGGGAAAGGGCGGAGGGTGGAAGGGCCTATCTATGGTAAGGGAGGGGGGGGAAGGAGAGGGTGATGTGTTCTAGATCCTCTCCGGCTTCTGTCCTGTAGTTTGATAGTGTATTTTGAAAGATTATTAAGGTGATGTACCTTTCATCATGGATAGTATTTTGGATAGTAGCAGAGCTGTTTTGGAGGATTGAGTGTAAGAGTGAGGCTATGGGTTATTTATTGCGATGTGTGGGCTGTGTATATTATTTCGAAGGGTTAATAAGTGTATTATAGTCAGAAGACGATTGGGAGTGGAGCCAGCAACTCCATTTTTGGGTAAATTTAGTAGGGTTTTCCTGAGCTATATGAATTAGTTCTTCCATTTCTGATATTTTACAGATTCTAGCGAACCATTCTCTTAAAGTGGGTATATTTGGAGAGTTCCAATGTATAGGTATGCATTGTTTCGCTGCGTTTATCATGTGCATTGCTAATGACTTGTGATAAGTTTTATGAGGAAGTGGGGATATATGAAGTAGGAACTGGGCCGGGGACAGTTCAAGATCATATGTTGTGATTTGTGAAGTGATTCTATGTATCTCCTTCCAGAATGTTTTTATCAAGGGGCAAGACCACCATATATGGAGTAGAGTACCCTCTTCCAGTTGACATCTCCAACATTTCGCTGATGTAGCAGGGTAAATTTTGTTTAGTAGGGAGGGGGTACGGTACCACCGAGAAAAAATTTTGAATCCGTTTTCTTGTGTGGTCACATTTCTCGTTCCTTTATGTATGTTGAGAAGAGCTTGTTCCCATTGTGTTTCTGAGGGTGAAATAGAGAGGTCTTTTTCCCATTTTTGACAGGCAATGTTCTGTTTAGTCTGCATGTTAGTGAAGAGTAGATTGTGAGTTATGGAAATTAGATGGGGCTGTGCATTATTTTGGTTACATAACGTCTCAAAAGGGGGTAAGTGGTCTTGAGCAAGTAGCTTGTTTGTCTTTTGATTGTAGAAAATGTGCAAATTGGTGGGTTTCCTGTCTGAGTAGAGATTTGAGAGGGAGTGAGAATTTTCCCTTGATGGAAGAATTGATGTGCCTTTATGTTATTTTGTGGAAAGTTCTCGGATAGGAAGTGTTTATGCATTCCCGGAGGGAAATCTGGGTTGAGTTTTACAGGGGTTAGTGGACCTGGTGTAGAGGATATCTTCATTTGGTAGCTAACTTTCTGGAAACACTTAAGAGTAGGTCCTATTAAGGGGTGTGAGAGTAGAGTCCCAGGTATGTGTTGTGGGTTTAACCATGGTAAAGAAGGTAGCGGTAGTGTTGTGAGGGATGCTTCCAAAGTAACCCAGTCCTTATGGCTTGAGTGGGTATTCCAATCTACTATTCTAGTCAGATGGATGGCATTATAGTAGTTGAGAATGTTCGGGAGCCCTATGCCTCCTAAGTGTTTTGGTTTGGTGAGTTGTTGAAAGCTGATTCTGGGTTTCTGAGGTCCCCAAAGGAATCTGGAGCTTGCTGATTGATATGTTTTGAAGAATGTTTGGGGGATTAAGATGGGAATTGTTTGAAGGATGTATAGCATTCTCGGTAGGGCATTCATTTTTAGTATCGCGGCTCTACCAAACCACGAGAAAGATGGGTTGTTCCAGTTCTTAAAGTCTGCAGTTAGCTTGTTTAATATGGGTATGTAATTCTTGATGTATAGGTCAGAAAGTTTGGAGGGAAGTTGTATTCCTAGGTAGGTTATTGATTCTTTTTCCCAGTGGAAGGGGAAGTTTTTTTTGCATTGGTCTACTAGTTGGTGGGGGAGGGAGATATTAAGTGCGAAGGATTTTGTAAAATTTATTTTAAGATTGGATAGCTCTTGAAATTGTTTGAATTCGGATAATAGGACTGGCAGGGTAATCAGGGGCTGTGATAAAAACATTAATACATCATCCGCAAAGGCAGCATATTTGTATTCCTTATGGGGAGTGGTTATGCCATGAATGTCTGGGTTTAGTTTCAGTTTTCGAAGGAATGGTTCAAGGGTGAGAACAAATAGAATAGGGGACAGGGGACATCCCTGTCTTGTCCCATTACGTATGTGGAAGGCATTCGACAGAGTGTTGTTGACCCTTACTCTAGCCATAGGGTTCGAATACAGGGACTGGATCAGTCCCGAGAAATAAGGACCAATTCCTATGGCTTGTAACACTGCTGTCATATAGTCCCAAGCCACTCTGTCGAATGCCTTCTCTGCATCTAATGAAAGGAAAAATCCTCTCTGGTTGGTATGAGTGATAATATGATGTAGATTAATCGCTTTGATTGTGTTGTCTCTGGCTTCTCTACCTATTACAAAACCTGCTTGATCTGTGGATATTAGGGTTGGTAAAAGGGGAGTTAGTCTATTTGCTAATATTTTAGAGAATATTTTAACGTCTACGTTTAGTAGCGAGATTGGTCTGTAATTTCCTGTATTCGTGGGGTCTTTACCTTCTTTGGGGATGACTGCAATATGGGCCTCTAACATTTCTTTGGAGAGTGGGTTGGAGGGGGAGAGTGTGTTAAACGCGTTAAGAAAGGGTTCTCTAAGTGTCTCTGTGAATGTCTTGTAGTAGATTGCTGATATGCCGTCTGGGCCCGGACTCTTGCCTGGTTTCAACTGTTTAATAGCTTGTTCCCATTCTGTTGTGGAGATTGGAGATTCTAAAGATGTTGAAATTTCTTCTGAAATTTTTTCTGGAGAGAATTGTGTTAAAAAAGGTTTTTATTTCGTTATGTCTGTTGGGCAGGTGTGTTGATGCAGAATTTGTTGTGTTTAGGGAGTATAGGAAAGAGTAGTAGTTTTCGAACTCTTTCGCTATGTCATGGTTTTTTGTAATTGCAGTTCCTGTTTGTGAGCACAGTCTATGTACTGTATTGTTGGTTCTTTTTGTGCGGAGGGACTGAGCAAGCAAGCGGCTACATTTGTTTCCAAACTCGTAGAAGAGTTTCTGGGATAGTGCAAATTTTTTCTTAAGTTTGAGACCTAACTCTTCTTGTATTTGTGTGCGTGTTTCTATTAAGTCTAGGTGGGTTTTCTGGGCTAGGTTCTTTTTATGAGAAGCTTCTAGAAGTTTAAGTTTGGAAAAGAGATCAGACAGTGTCTTCTTCTTTTCTTTCTTTATTGCTGTTGACATGGAGATCAGTTTCCCTCTAATTACACATTTGTGTGCCGCCCATTGTGTCATTTTGGTGGTGTCTGAGGTGTCGTTTTCTTTAAAGTAGTTTATTAGACATGTGCAAATTTCCGTTTCTTTTATTTTGTCTGTCAGGATAGATGGATCTAGTCTCCAAATGGGAGTGTAGGTGGTCTTTTCTGGGAAGCTAAGAGTAAGTGAAACGGGGTGGTGGTCGGAGAATGTCATTGGTTCAATGGAGGTAGTTTTCAGTGTCGGTAGGTCTTGTTGTGTGAGAAAGAAGTAATCTAAAACGGGAGTATTTATTGTGTGGGGTGGAATAAAAGGTATAATCTTTCTCTTTTGGGTGAAGGGTGCGCCAAGTGTCGTGAAGTTGTAGCTCTTGGAGGCTTCTTCTAATTTGTTTGATTGCTTTGTAGGGCAAGTGAGATGTGCCTGATGAGGTGTCCAGTAGAGGGTCGAGAGGGACGTTGAAGTCGCCCCCTAGGATCAGCAATCCTGTTTGGAAAGTAGCTAGGAGTTGGGAAATTTTGCGGAAAAAAGGTATCTGGGCTGAGTTAGGGCTATAAATATTTGCGTGTGATTGGGGTGTTTCTAAAGGTGCCTTTGAGAAATATGTATCTGCCCTGATCGTCTATTAGGGAGTCTGTTATTTTTATTGGGACATTTTTGGAAAGAAGTATGGAGACCCCTTTGGATTTCGAGATCGGAGAGGTGGCATGGAAACTATGCGGAAAGAAGTGATTAGAAAATTTGGGGATGGCGTTGGTACGGAAGTGGGTTTCCTGAAGGTATATTATGTCTGCCTTCATTACTCTCATGTCGGTGAGGACTTGGGAGCGTTTTTCTGGTGTGTTGAGCCCTTTTGTGTTTAGCGAAAGAAGTTTCAAAGATATATCGGCCGTTTTGGACTTTGGCAGTGTCATTATGGTGGGGGATGTGCAATTGTGGGTTGATGAGAAAGCCTCTTGGAGTGTGAAGCCGGAGAGGATCAAGAAGAGAAAGGGAGGAAAGAAAAGAAGGAAAGAGAGAGGAGAAGAGAGAGAAAAAAAAAAGAAAAGAAAAAAAAAAAGGGAAGAAAAAAAAAAAAAAAAGGAGGGGTAGAGGGGGGAGGAAGATGAGAGGAGTAGAAGGGGTAGAGATAGGAAGTGTGTAGGGGGATGAGTAGCCGGAAGTGGAGGTGTAATAACACGTCCACTAGAAGTATTAAGGGGGAGAACCGGCCGGTGTCAGCGGTCGTAGCAGGGACCGCTGTGTGGAGAAGTGGTAGGAGTCGTTCAACTAGTAAAACAAGGTGAAAGTTTCCACGAGGTCAGTGAACTAGTAATTTTAGGTGCATCATGTTAATGATCAGGGGACCAAGTGGAACTATCAAATGAAAATAGGTAATTACTCTTTATCTCTGGTCCTCTGAATTTCCAGTAAATGATTAATTCGTTCATATATGGGACATGGTTGAGGTTTCGGGGGGTTTCATAGAGGGGAAGATCTGTCCGGGGATTAATGTAGTGCGTTCTGAGCAAGGAGAGGAAGGATAAGCATGACGAGACATAATTGATCTAATCTGTTTTGACGCTAGATGTTTAGAAAAGTGTGTTAAACATTAAAGAAAGCAATTCAATCCTTTAGGAACTGTAACTTTGATAGTATAAAGGTTTGTGGATTTAAGACCACAGGACATAACATAGAGTAGAACCTGGTTTGAACATTAAACTGCAACCATTCTAACTTTTTAAATCAGAGCAACTGTGGCATTACTGAAGTAGAAAATACTACAGAGAGGGACCCTTTATTCCCTCTCTGTATTGTCTGAGGAGGGATGTGCAAAGGATTAGGCCCATCTGAATGGAGTAATTTCCCAGAATGATGATTACATCTGTATGTTATACATAACAACCATCCTATAGGAGAGGTGTTAAGTGAGAATTTTGTCATTACCATGAAAAGGTAGTGTTCTCTAGATTCGAGAAGAAGTGGAGCCATTACCTTTTCGCAGCCCTCTCTTAGTTTACCCTATACGGACTTCAGCGTATCCATTAGATATTACCCAGTAAGTATTACCTGCAAAACCGAACAATAAAAAAGAAAAGAAATAAATCCAAAAAACAGTAAACTATAGTTATCTTAAACCTCTATTATGCGATCAATTTCTATTGGTGAGGGAGGGGGGGTGAGGAGTGACAAGGAGGGGGTATGAGAAAGGTATGTGGGAAGGGGAGGGGGGAAAGAGGAAGGGGGGGGAAGGATAGGAGAGAAGGGAAAGAGGGTAATATCGAGAATCATGCATAACTGGTTTTTAATGAAGTAAATAAGTTCATTGACTGCTTTCCTGTTGTCTTCTGGACGTAAGGCTTCTGACCATGGTTTCTGTATGTGTTTGGCGTAGGGTTTGGTGGCTTGTCTTGCTGCAGATCATGTGTCTTGAGAAAGATTTGCATGGTTGCAGTTCTGTGTGTTGAGTGAAATTATGAAGAGCTTGGGGTACTGGTATTCTTTTTCTGGTTGTGAAAACAGTTACTGATTATCCAGGGTACAGCTTTATGCTGTGAGAACGATAGTCAGTGAAGTTTCGGTTGTTGTTTCCAAATGGTATAGGCATAAAGCAGCGTTTTGTCCGGTGAAAGAAGGTGAAGAGAGATGTATAGTATATTAAACTAGCACGAACAACAAGTCTCAGGTTAGTGAGGGGTATCCTTGGTAACAAAAAACTATGGTGTAGCGAGAGTGTGCTTCTAATGTCTTCCTGGTTAGGTTAGACGTGCCCTGCGGTGGACTGGTGAAGCCGTTGGGCTGCCATTTCTGGGTGTTTCTGAGGGTTTCGCATTGGTACGAGAATGAAATTGGTGTGGGCGGCGGCGGCCCAAAGTGAAGTTGCCCGCTTCATCTATTCCTTCCATGGATGATGCTCTATTCAGGGGAGGTAGGCGAAAGTCACTATACCAATCTGGGACATCAACAAATGGGATGTCTAAGGTACTGAAGAAATGATCTAGATCCTCTGGGACTCTGAGATTCGCTGTGCGACCCTGATGAGTCGCAGACAGACAGAATGGGAATTTCCAGCGGTATAGGATTGATCTGGCTCTTAGTGCTTCTAATAAAGGTTTTAATTCCCTTCTGCGTTGGAGTGTGATATTAGAAAGATCCTGATATATTTTAATTTCCGCGCCCTGAAATAGAATTTGGTTGCGTCCCCTGGCTTTACGGAGGATTTCTTCTTTCAGGGGGAACTCAGAGAGACAGCAAACTATGTCTCTGGGAGGGTCTGTGTCTCTACCTCTTGGGCGTAAAGCTCTGTGGATGCGTTCAAGTGAAACCTGAGTCCCAGGAGGCCTTTCTAGGAGTTTATTAAAAATGTCTGTTACTGTTTGTGAGAGGAGATTGGGATCTATAGTTTCAGGGACACCCCTCACTCTTAAATTGCATCTTCTCCCCCTATTGTCAAGGTCTTCCATATGGCGGTTAATCTCCCTGAGGTGAATGGCATGTGATTCTGTGACCTGTTGTACTTGGCAGAGAGAGACATCATGGCGGGCCTGTGTGGATTCTATGTCATCCACTCTCAATGCTATGGCTTGCATGCCGGCTTTCAAATCTGAGATGGCTGCCTGCAGTGTGCTTTTAATATCAGCTGCTACACTGCGTAGGTCGTCTATGGTGAGAGCAGGAGCGGGAGCTATCATTAGGGGACCTTGTGAGGTGTCTGTGGCGGCCGCCATGTGAGCTCCGGTGCGATGCGGGCTGCTGCTGGGGGAACGGGAAGTGCGAGTGTGGGAGGATTGTGAGGCCTGCCCTCTTTCCCTAGGCCTGGAACGGAAGATCTCAGGGATCTGGGCACTTAACTGAGTCCTTGGGGAGCGGGATCGGGTCGCTGACATACTCCTTGATGTCCTCACCAAGTCCCGGCAGCTTTGTGGAGTGGAAAGCGGTGTTTAGCTGTGAAAAGCTAATGAAGAAGGACCTCGTGGAGCGGGAGCTCTTGTCTCACACGTCCATCTTGGATCGGCTCCAGGCCACGCCCCTCTCCATGTGCTTTTCATTCCTATACGATTGTTTGCATCGTTTGAAACGATCTTTTAATAAACATTGTTACATATCTATATATAATATATACATATATCTCTCTCTCTCATATATATATATATATTAATATTATATATATATATATATATATTAATATTATATATATATATATATATATATATATATATATATATATATATATATATATATATATATATTAATATTATATATATATATATATATATATATATATATATATATATATATATATATATATATATATATATATATATGTATATATATATATATATATGTATATGTATATGTATATATATGTCTATGTGTATATATATAGAGAGAGATATATGTATATATTATATATAGATATGTAACGATGTTTATTAAAAGATCGTTTCAAACGATGCAAACAATCGTATAGGAATGAAAAGCACATGGAGCGGTATACGAGGTAATTAATATATATATATATATATATATATATACACACATATATATACACACACATATATATATATATATATATATATATATATATATATATATATATATATATATATATATATATATATATATATATATATATATATATATATATATATATATATATATATATATATATATATATGTATGTATATATGTATGTATATAGATATATAGGTAGATATATAGATAGATCTATAAATTTTGTAGTTTTTGTTTGAGATTGAAGATTTATATTTAGTTATAGATATATAGAGAGAGAGAGATCCCAAGATTTTTTGATATATTTTGATATTGATATCTAGATATCGAGATATCTATCCATCTTGATATGTCTTTAGAAATTAAAATCTTGAAGTCTACTAGGAACTCTACACAAAACAGACAATTTGTACACCACTTCACTACAAATGTTTGAAGATTAGTATGTACTAAAATATCTGTGTGCTAAGTATCTTAATTTTTTGCTTCACATAGGGGAAAAATCACTCAGCCAACAAGAGGAACCCAGTCCCCCCCAGCAAAAGAACATACTTGGGAAATCAGCCCAAGCCCCACTGAGGATGTGGAGGAAGGAGAGGTGGGCGACATGGGCACCCCACCAGGTGAGTGTCTGACACACCAGCTTACGGTAATCTATGCATGGCTGCCTTTTATTTTATGTAATTTTTCTACTCTATTTTAGGTGATCTGGTTGTGCTTGAGTCAAGCAACAGCGCCACCCCTGAGGATGCTGAGGAAGTATGTGACATGGGCACCCCACCAGGTCAGTGTCTGAGACACCAGCTTTATGGTAAGGTAAACTATGTGTGCATATTTCTAAACATATTTTTTTTTTCATTCCACTTTAGGTCCAAGTGACTATTTCACCACAGACAGTGCCCAACGGCTAATTGCTCAAATAATGGCCTGGAATGAGGAGATCGATCAAATGCGGAATCGGCTGGATCGTATGAAGCAGGAAATGAAGGACATGACTGATGTTTTGGGTCGAATCTAAATGCCCTTTTTTAAACCCCAAAACATCGATCATGTCCTTCATTTCCTGGTTTGATGACCCCATTCTGGGCCTTCTCTTTATTATTTTTTGGTAAATTATATGCCTGTTTAACAAATTTTAAAAAAGGAGGCCTATTTTTCAAAATACAAAAAAAAATAAAAAAAGGATTAGAAAAAAGACAAAAAAAAATAAAAAAAGGATTTGAAAAAAGACTAAAAGAATAAAAAAAAAGGATTTTAAAAAAGACCAAAAAAAAAAAAAAAGGATTTTAAAAAAGACCAAAAAAAAAAAAAGGATTTTAAAAAAGACCAAAAAAAAAAAAAAGGATTTTAAAAAAGACAAAAAAAAAAAAAAGGTTTTTAAAAAAGACCAAAAAAAAAAAAAAGGATTTTAAAAAAGACCAAAAAAAAAAAAGGATTTGAAAAAAGACCAAAAAAAAAGAAAGGATTTTAAAAAAGACCAAAAAAAAAAAAAAAAAAAAAGGATTTGAAAAAAGACAAAAATGCTAAAATCAAAATGCCCAACAAATTTTATTTTTGATTATCTAAAAATATTTAACTCTAATTAGATTATTCTAAATTTATTTTATATATCTTTATATTTTTGGCTAGGAACATTTTATACTAAATGCATAACTGAATGGATACCAAAGATTAAAAACATCTGCTTTGAATTAAATAAATGTGTGGTTTGTTATTTCAATGCTCAGTATCAGTTTGTTTATAAATTTCAAAAAAGTGGTTTACAGTGGCAATGGAGCTTATTTAGAAATTTACAAGGAAAATACAGTTGGCACTACAACTGCTCGACCATAACCTAGGAGAAAGCCCAAAAGAAAGGCAAGCAATAAATATAATTAAAGATTTCATCAAGATTGTTTTTATTTTAAATCTTTAGATATCCTGGCCCATTGCAATGGCCCCCCTACCCATAAAATAATTAACATATTGCTGTCTAACTTGACGGGCACTTTGGGGGGCCAAGCCAGTATGGACAGTATCCAGGCCCGTAAGATTATCAACGATAAGTCCGGCTTCAGGCCCAACTGGCACCATATAATTTTGAGAATGTTTGTTTAAAAAGTTGTGCAGGATGCAGCACGATAAAATGATAAAATTAAGTTTGTATTCCGCCAAATTAATGGAGGTTTGAAATAGGCGGAACCGGCTGGCCAGAATCCCAAACGCATTCTCAACCACTCTTCTAGCTCTGGCCAGCCGGAAATTAAAAACCCTCCTCTCCGGGGTGAGGGTTCTTTGGGGGAATGGCCTCATGAGGTGCTTGCTCAGAGCGAAGGCTTCATCGGCAATGAAGACAAAGGGGAGTCCTTCCACGTTATCTGCATCAGGTGGCAATCCCAGGCCACCACTCTGGAGACGCTGGCAGAACTCCGTCTGGACAAATACTCCTCCATCCGACATCCGGCCATTCTTCCCCACGTCCACATATAGAAATTCATAGTGTGCCGACACCACCGCCATTAAAACTATACTGTCGAACCCCTTATAATTAAAATAGTATGACCCCGAATGGGGTGGTGGCACAATGTGGACATGTTTCCCATCTATAGCCCCTCCACAATTGGGAAAGTCCCAACGGGTGGCAAAATGGGATGCCACAGTCTGCCATTCCTGTGGCGTTGAAGGAAACTGGGGAATCAAACAAGAAAACAAAAATCAGTAATTTAGAATCGAACATGGCAAGAAAATTATACAATTAAAAACATTATTCCACAGCATCAGTATAACATTAAATAATGTATATCTTCTGGAAGAAATAATATTGAAAGGCACACTTATCAGATTGCCCACCCCCTCTGATGGAACATTGATTACATTTTAGGGGGTGGTGAAATTACCAAAAAATATTAATTTTAGGACACACAGGGATTTAGGGACTAAAAAGGCTACAAGATTGCAGTTGTTCCACTCTGCAAGTGCAGTTGCTCCCCAGCTTAAAGTAAATGAGGTAAGGTAAAAAGGCTTTCATGTTGCAAGGAGTACACAACCACACGCAAGGGCAATTAATGAAAACACTTTGTGGCTTGTATATGATTTGATGATGGAAATCAGCAGAGCTTCTGCTCATTTACTAAAGCACTGGAGCAAATGCACTTGTAGAGTGCACATGCATTTTGCAAAGTGCAACATATATTTGCTTTTTAAAAATCAACACCAGAGAAGATTCTAGCAAATTATTAGGGGGGGGGTTGAAATCAAGCTAATTATAAGCACACTATTTGGATAGAGTTTAGGGGAAACAAAATACAATGCAGCTGACTAAATACATTCAAACTGAGAAGACAAGGTGAATATGTGACCAGCATTGTATGCTGGAGAGGTTATTGAAGGCAAATATACATGCATGACAAAAAAGAACATGAAACAAATCAAGCATACGTGAGAAGAAAAAGGGGACATTCACACTATATTACAATGATGGTAAGTAGTGTTTGAGCTAAGAAATACATTACATTATCAAAGAATAAATAAAAGAACATGTGATGCTAATAAAAGAAAACATTCTTACCTTAATATAGTCCTTCTGCAGGACCTGGATGATGGCAGAACAGGTCTCTGGGATAATGATCCCCAGAGCCTGGGGGGAGATGCCTGTCGAGAACTTGAGGTCCTGCAGGCTTCTCCCCGTCGCCAAGTATCGCAACGTGGCAACTAGCCTCTGCTCCGGAGTGATGGCTTGCCTCATGCAGGTATCCTGCCTGCTGATATAGGGGGTCAGCAAAGCCACCAAACGATCAAAAACGGGGTCCGTCATCCGGAGAAAGTTCCTGAAATCCTCAGGATTATTCTCACGGATCTCACGGAGCAATGGCATGTGACAGAACTGGTCACGCTGGAGCAACCAATTCTTGGTCCATGAACTTCTCCTCGCCCTGTTCATGGACTGGTCTTGGTCTGAAGAATAAACTACAGCACCAAGCACATACAATGCACGAGCTCGACGACGAGTACGTACAGGTAACATGGCTTCAAAACGGTCGGCTGGTCAGAACGCACTTAACAGAACGCACTGAAGAACAGCAAGGCCTGTGAAGAACGACCTGAAAATCAGGAATGAGCGGCCAATAAAACAAAGATTTCTCAATGCCAACTGACCAAATGCACTGAAAAGCAGATACAAACCTCACAAGCACAGACTGAACAACAGTTAAAACTAACTGAAAAATACGAGTCTCACAAGCGCGAATCGTCTCTCACCAAACTTCTACTAACACGAGATAAACACGAGATTAGCAGAAGGAGCCCAAAGGGTGTCGTACGGGCTATTGAACTTCCGTTTTATAGTCTCGCCGGACTTGATGTACGTCACCGCGTACTAGGCTGTCAAACTTTTGTGTGGTCGTGTGTAGGCAAGTCCGTTCGTTAGAAAGTCTGCCGCAAGTCCGCCGAAAGTCCGCAGGAAGTCTGTCGGACCGGCTGTCGGACTTTTGTAGATGAAAAGTCCGACCGTGTGTACGCGGCATAACACACCTTACTCCTTGGATTATCTAATAACATGTCCGGAAAAATTAGAAAAATTAGAAAACCTGCTATGAACAACCATTCTAGGTGGGATCACCCTATTGAATAAACCAACTGCGATTACATTTGATCGAGATGCACACACTCCTTCACAGGGGAAAAATCACTGCTACACACCTCCCAATACACAATATAGCAGGCTAGGACAACTTATTGGGCAGCAGACTGCTAGACAAAGGATTAATATTATTTCATTACTGTACTGTTAAGATTCCTAATGGCGGTTTTATTCTTTACTCTTCATTTTAGTCTGCATTTTAGATACTGCTAGTACTGACTGACATCCAGTAGGCTATACCTATACAGAAATCGACCTTGATTGCACTGTTTTATGGTTTTATGATGGTTTCTACTCACTTTTCATTATTATTGGTCATATTACCATACATGTTTTATTTGCTTATATGTTTTTTTTCAGGCTTAGAGGATAATTATATACTCTTCTAGATTCTCTTGTGGCATGATTCTTGTCATATGTAAGTAACCTTCAGTCATCACCTGACTAGCAATTATTTCTCCTTAGTGTCCATAAACACATCCTAATATACTCGCCACATTCACCTATTTTATTTGTTTCTCTTTCACACCCCTATAGTATCGCTGCTTACATGTTCACCTGATCCCTCACCCCAGTTACGGGGACATGTGACAGGTTGCAAGACACACGATCTTTGTCTTTCAACATATCATCTTCAATAGTTTTAAATTCCTTATATTCTATAAAATATTCTCACAAAATATATCCCTCCCATTTTATATATGAGCAAAACCCTCCACTGCTTTACCTTCAGAGCAGGTAACGGCGGGTTTACCCATGAGTGTACTGATCTCCCGTGTAAGACAGTTACTGACCCCCAAACGGTACTATTAAGAAGTACAGACCTGACACCAGTCCTATTACCTTCAAACCGTACACATTACCTCCTCTATAGAGTAGAGGAGGTTATTTAATTACCCCCCTCCCTTGCCCTCCTATTTCGAGTCCTCTTCATAGACGGTTTACACACCCCTGACCCCGCTTATTACGGTAAATAATAAGAGCAATCTCCACAAGCACACTCAAACTCACACGTAATTCCAATATCTACGGACATCCGTTATACTATCATGCAAGCCAACAATACACCCTCATCTCTTTCCAAGGTAAAACTCTGTTCCCTGAATGTCCGTGGACTTAACTTACCTGAAAAGAGATCTCAATTGTTACACTCCCTAAAAACAAGTAAGATTCAAATAGCCTTTCTGCAGGAAACTCACTTCCGTACTGACAACATCCCAAAACTTTACAACCATCACTACCCTACCGTATTTCATGCTTCCAACAAAGAAGCTAAAACAAAAGGTGTAGCGATTTTAGTAGCAAAAAATTGTCCTTTAAAAATATCAGAAGTTAAAAAAGAGACACCTATGGCAGATACATATTTCTTAAGGGAACTCTTCATAATTCTCCTATTACGTTGGCCAACCTTTACGCCCCGAACAAAAACCAGGTCTCATTTTTTCGCGAAACCCTTCATTTACTAACCGAATTCTGTTCTGGAATCCTCATTGTCGGAGGAGATTTTAATGTGGCCCTATCGCCATCTCAAGATTCGTCCACCGGGGCATCCTCCATGCCTTACAGAGCCCTAAAATCCATCAAAAAATATCTCCAAGAACTGTCACTACATGATTCCTGGAGAACATTACACCCAAACGAGAGAGACTTCACATACTATTCGGCTCCACACAACAAATACACAAGAATTGACCATTTTTTTATATCACAAGCTGACCTACCATTACTATCCAAGGCCTCAATTGACCCAACGGTTATTTCCGATCATAACCCGATATCCATTACCCTTGAATTCCCCGCATCCCGACCTAGAAACAGAATTTGGCGTCTTGATAACTCCACATTAACGGACATCGACATCACCCAAAAACTGAACAAATGCCTACAACAATATTTTAAAGAAAACGTTCCTGGGGAATCGAAACAATCAAGCATTTGGGCTGAATATAAGTGTGTAATCCGTGGAGAAATTATCTCGCTCAATGCTAATAAATTCAGACTTAAGAGAGAACGCCTTACAGCCCTATATGCAAAAATGCACACGCTGGAAAAGGCTAACAAACTTTCACTAGCCACAAATTCACTAACCGACCTCACTAAAGCCAGAGAGGAGCTCTTAGAAGAATTAGGTAAAACCTTGAAGCGCAAATATGTTTTAACACAAAAACTATTTTACGAATTTGGAAATAAATCTGGAAAACTATTGGCCAAGGCCTTACAATCTAAGAGAGCATCACATACCATACACACGATTAGAAATTCCTCGGGAACAAATTTCTCCACCCCGGCAGAAATCGCCAACCAATTTGTCCGATACTTCTCAGACCTATACAATTTACCCACTTCCAAGGAGACAAATCCCAATACAGAAAGAAAAATGCATTAAGAGATTTTCTAACCCAACACTGCCCGACGTCCATCTCTCCAGAAGACATAGAACTCCTAAACTGCCCCATTACCCCAGACGAAATCTCAAATGTACTAAAACAACTCAAGCCAGGCAAAAGCCCAGGCCCGGACGGTCTGACGGTGGGCTACTACAAAACTTTCCAAGAGATACTGATTCCCCACCTCACCAAGACCTTTAATGAATTATCTTCCTCGCCCCAAACAAAGACTTATTGGAAGCACACATCACACTCATACCAAAACCCGGCAAAGATGAGACACTGGTATCCAATTACCGGCCTATTTCTCTCCTTAACGTCGACATGAAAATATTTGCCAAAACTTTAGCCAATCGAATTCTCCAGTTCCTTCCCAACTTAATTTCATTAGACCAGGTTGGATTCATCCCTGGCAGAGAGGCTAGAGATAACACTATAAAAGCTATCAATGTCCATCATTGGCTCTCAACGTCCTCCACACAAGGCTTTTTCCTATCCCTTGATGCGGAGAAGGCGTTCGATAGGGTGGCATGGGACTATATGACTGCAGTTCTACAGGCTATGGGATTCCCAGCTCTTTTTATCCAAATGATTCTAACGCTATACGCTTCTCCCACAGCCAGAATAAGAGTTAATGGTCATCTGTCGGACACCTTCTCCGTGTCTAATGGCACCAGGCAAGGGTGTCCGTTATCCCCGATTCTTTTTGTCCTTTCCCTAGAACCAATACTGCACAAACTCAGGACCAACCCTGATATTAATGGCATCGAAATAAAGCGTAAACATTACAAACTTGCAGCATATGCAGACGACATTCTCCTCTTCCTCTCCAACCCTTTAATTTCGATCCCTAACTTATTGAAAGACTTTGCCCTCTTTCACACATTGTCTAATCTGAAAATAAATTTCTCCAAATCCAAGGCCCTCAATATTTCTCTACCACCAGAGATAGTCTCTCTATGCCAAACTAACTTCCCTTTTAGCTGGGCACCTCACTCTCTTACATACCTAGGCATCCAAATTCCAGCCAAGTTAAATGATTTATATGATAAAAACTACTCTACATTACTACAAGCCATAAAAACCGATCTCAACAAATGGTCTTCGGGCCAATTTTTCTGGTTTGGGCGCATAGCCATTTTAAAAATGAATATACTACCCCGTATATTATACGTTCTACAAACGGTCCCGATCAATGTACCACCAACATTCTTTAAAACGTACAAAAAACTTTGCAGAAACTTTATTTGGGCCCACAAACCACCTAGAATCAGCTGGGATAGAATGACTCTTCCAAAACTTAAAGGTGGACTAGGCTTACCAGATATACATAAATATTATACAGCATGTCATCTCACTAGAGTAATTGATTGGCACATACATACACACTCGAAAGATTGGATCGCTTTGGAAGATTCATGTGACAGTATCCCTTTATCCAATATCCCATGGCTTAACAATAAGGTCATTCCCAGAGTATATTCAAATCACCCGCTCATAGGACCTACCTTACATAGTTTCAAAACTGCGTGTCAATCCCTCACACTAACTCCTACACCAGGCCCAATGACTCCCCTGACGAACAACCCCGACTTTCCACCGGGAGTCGTAAGAAACAACACGACAAACCATACCACGGAACACCCACTGAGAGCCCATCACTTCTTCGACAAAGGTTCTATTATTCCATTTTTGGCTCTAGCTGCACAATACCCAGACAGAAACATTTCCCTTTTCCATTTCCTACAAATAAGACATTTCTTAAATGGCAATACACCCACATCGCAATGGTCCAGAGAATTACACCCTATTGAATCACTATGCTCTATGACATGCCCCCAAAACCACTTAATTTCTACTGCTTATTCCATGCTATATGGGGAAATCAATCACAAAGACAACCCAACTAATCAGAAATGGGAAAGAGAACTTCAAATTGACCTCTCCCCAGAAGACTGGGACAACATATACGAGCATACCCACAAAGGCTCCATAAACATCTCCGCGCAAGAAAACAATTTCAAACTGTACTCAAGATGGTACCGGACTCCGGAACTAATCCATATCTTTAATCCTCACATATCACCTTTAGGCTGGAGATGTAACTCAGAAGTAGGTACTCTCCTCCATATTTGGTGGGAATGCTCGCTTATTAAACCATTCTGGGAACAGGTACACAGCTTGATATCTCGAATAACCACGTACACACACTGGACCTGTCAGCAGCTCAGTTTTTGCTGCATCACACAACCCTACCACAATCCACATACAGGAAGTCCTTAGCACTTCACCTCATAAACGCAGCCAAACAATGTGTCCCTCTATTTTGGAGAAAGATCAACCCACCCAAAATTTCCGACTGGTTAAAGCACATAGATAAGATAGCAGAAATGGAAGACCTAATTCACCAAGCCAACGACAATCCCACAAAATTTCGCACAACTTGGGCATGTTGGCTACACTTTCGAGAATCTTCGGAATTTCAAACACTCCTCCTCGATCCGCCCCACAGACACACACTGGGATTTAATTGTTCCAATACATAAAAGTGCTGATTTGAGATAAAATCCGAATACCCACCAGATATACTCGAGTCTTGGCCGTAGTAGTTTAGATTCACTCTTTTTAAGATCTGCACTTATCGGGTAATTACCCCCTAATTCACCTCTTTTTTTTGATACCCTCAACATGAAAGGAAGGAGAACTAATCACACCTCTACCATTAACAGTTCAAAACTCCCCCTCCCCTCACAATTTAGAGTGTAACCGTCAACACTACCAACTTCCCCCTCCCCTCTTTCTACCCATACCTCATTATAGCTATAAAAATTATAATCCTAAAACAATACCTACGAGAATTCTCGATAATGTCTATGTGTCCAACACTAAAAATACCTTATAATTAGCAATCACCACCTCCCCCCTTGCACAGTTTGTTCCCAATAGGGGTGCTTGGGTTGGGTGAGGTATAACGTTGGTCCACATGACAAATACGGGCCACTATATACACCACAGACAGAGCAAAAACAAAAAACAGCCACTTCTTACTACATCCAAATTATCCTGGACAAACTGGAACTCCCAGACCCCACAGATATGTTTCAAGAGTTTTTTTTCAATGGCCTAGATAAACATGTTCTTCACCATTGTTTTTGTAAGTGCACACATGGTTAACTATAATTATACTCCATACAGAGATAGTTCTGAAATGCTCAATGACTACACTTATGATCTAATGTAATTGCTCCATTTATGTGCATGATAACATTCTGTATCACCTGTTATTTTGTATAATTTTATCTTACTCAATAAAAAATTTTATGAGAAAAAAAAAAAAATAAATAAAACATCAAATGACATATATTATAAAATTAAATAAAAAATTAACTCTCAACCACTGTGAAAAGGTGACAAAAATACCAAAATGTTGGTATTGAGTGTAAAAAGTGATCATGAAAAATGATAATAAAAAAGTGAGAAAAAAATGTTTGCAGTGTCCTAAAAATCAATAAAGTCTGAAAAAGGCTGTAATATATCAATCCAATAAGAAAAATCTTGATGTAATGCTGTAGCAAGTGCTCCCCGTCTTCCGTTGCACCCCCAATCGTGCCCTCACTCACCAGTGCGCCAAACCCCTGCAGGGGTAATAGGCATGTAGGTTAGGATCCAGCAATGATGTTCCTTAGCGATCGATGTTCCTCAACACGGTTGCCGTTTACTCTTTTTCCAATATACCAATGATGTCCTCTTAATAATCCCCAACGATGTGTATCCTCTCAGCACTGACAGTCAGATCCCTCCATACTCATTAGCACATCAGAGCATATATGTCATTTGATGCTTTATATCACTGTCAGTATGATTTTTCGTGTATTGCATTTTATTGATATATTCCAGTATACACATTTTCTAGCACTTTGCACTTTATAGTATAGTATAGCATTTTGGTATATTTTCACGTATATATATCCTTCTTTATTTTTTCATTTATCTATTACTCATTATTTAATATTCATTTGTACACTTGTTTGAACAGCGCCAATTCCCCCATTAGAGTATCTTGTTTATTTGAATTTCACCTAGGTGATATTCTGTGTCGGGGGGGCTGCAGTTCCTTTCTTTGTCCTAAGCACGGAATAATTGATTTTTATTTTTCCAAGACATGCCAATCAGCCTAGTTAAGCTGCAGCTGGGAAATCCGTTGCATGAAAAGAACACACATAAAACATACAGAATTTGAAACCATTTTATTGGTCCAAAAAAAAAAACACACACACACACAGGACTTGGAAAAGAAGCAAGGAAAGCAAAATACACACATGTATGTTAATTTAAGACACTAACAGAATAGGTTTGATCCTTTTGCAGTGTAAATTAACAGGAGTTAAAAGAAGTGCACCCACAAATGGACATCTATTAAGGATTAAAACAACATCTTAAGAAAGAATTTTAAAAATAAGGCAGCGCAGACAGTTAAATCAAAGTGAACAATGTAAAAACAACAAAAATTGCCAACATAAAAAAGATTTCATGGTAAAATAACCACCACCCAAAAAAAAAAGCAAACCAAAGTAAAAAATAAATTGCATAAAAACACATCTGTTTTGCAACAACATAACACACAAAATACAAATAGAAAATACATGTGTTAGAAACTCAATAAGGACACCCAAATGTACTCTCTTGCCGCTGTAGTGTCCATGAGTGTCTCCCGTCGAATAATGCCTCCTATGCTACGTCACACCAGCTGATTTCCCGATCAGCTGGCGTGACGTAAGACTGCACATGTGCAGTTTGTCGGATGCATTTTCAGACGGGAGGCAAGCCACTGGAGCATGCGGAGGAAGAGAAAACATTGTAGGAGTGTAGGAGAGGCTCGGGAGATAATTTGACCCACCCACCTGGTGAAAACCCACCAAAGTTGGCACACTTGTAGGGAAAACCCATGGCTGCACGTGGAAGAAATTTCGGGTCCAGGGAACCGAAGGGCAGCCGGCAGCTGGGGGAAAAAATGGGCGACTTTGAGCTCCGGTTTCCGGGGACCCATTGAGTCAAATCCCACCAAACTTGGCACACTTATAGGGGGGAGCCATAGCTACAAGTGGAAGGCTATTGGGGTTAGGAACACCAAACTTGGCTTGTAGGGGAGATGATGCACTACATGTGATTCAAATTTGGGGTTCCTAGACCCTATGGTTGGCCTGTAACCATCTCCCAAAACGGCAAACCTCGCTTCACTTTGCCGCCTAGGGGAAAAAATGCTGATATTGGGGCAACTTTGAGCTCCGGTTTCCAGGGATCCACCAAGTCAAATCACACCAAACTTGGCACAACTGTAGGGGGGAGCCATGGCTACACGTGGAAGAAATTTGGGGTCCAGAAAACCTAAGGAAGGCCGGTACCGACTCCCCAAAATAGGCCACTCGCTTAACATGGGAGTCTATGGGAAAATCAGGCCAAATTGTGGCAAATTTCACTTATCGCTCAACAATTCGATGACCAAATGGGCTAGTGACACCAAACTTGCACCCCTTTTTCCCAGATAGCACAGCTGCACCTCATAAAAATGTTGAGGTTCGGGGACCTTTTACCAGGATTTACGGGGGCCACAATATTGACTGTATTCACACTATCAGTGCTCCCTGACCATGGGTCACAAAATTACAAAACTTGGGGGTGATGTAGAGACACTCCATGAGTACACTCACACCCAACCGGGGCCCGGTACCCCAACCAGAACCCTCCGGTAACCAGAAAATGGCAATTTGAAATGGTGTAGCCCAGACCAGGTTCACCAGGGAAGGCTCCGGTAGGTCTCATTTGAATATTTCGGGCCTTTTCTACAGAATGGCACCCCCCTCGAATTTTGGGGACTGGTGGCCCCCTCACACAATACCGGCAAAGACGTGCGCAGCGCTCTCCAGGTCTATGGGTCTTAAAAATACATCGACACCGGGAGGCTGTGGGGATGCTCTTCGGGTACTCATGGCCAAGTTTGGGGTTTAGGGAACCTATGGCGGGTCGGTGGTGCCCCAAAAGGTCAACTGGTAGAAACCGCACGTTTAACATTGGAGTCTATGGTAAAGTTGGTCAAATTGGGGGGATGATATTTCATCAGTTATTGGGGTTAGGCACACTTGTAGGGGAGACAATGCACTACATGTGGTCCAAATTTAGGGATCCTAGACCCTACGGTTGGCCCATAACCGTCTCCCAAAGACGGCAGCCCTAGGGCGGTAAAACCGGTTCTGCTACCCAGAAAATTCTGACTTAGGTTCTGGCGTCTACCGGTCGATGACTTTGAGGGCTCATATCTCCGGAACCCCAAATTTGGTGTGCTGACTCATGGGATCTAGATCTACAACATATCCAAAAATTGGACTCCTAGCTCAAACGGTTCGGAAGATGACTTTCCTAGAGCCCAAAAAATGCTTGATTTTTAAAGTTAGGTCGACACAAAGCATGCATGGTGGTTTTCAGAAAAGTCATTTTGGGCACCTTTCGTTCCAGAAACCTCAAATGGCCTGCAGCTACGGGGCCTTGATGAACCCCCAACTACCAAGTTTGAAGTTCCTGTGACCTACGGTTCCGGAGATATGGACCGGTAAGGCGAAAAGTTCATACCGGCCATTGGGCACCAAGGGACCGATTCCGATCTAGCGGTCACTCACTGCCCCCTCGGCCTTGGTGGGCACCATGGGTCGGACCCAATATCTCCCCCATACTTTGAGCTAGAGACCCCAAATTTGGCAGGTCGGTACTGGTGGATTTTATTTTTTTTTTTAAATTCAATGCTTTTTATTCATGTTCATACAAAATACATCACATCATACAATATACATATATCATCATGACAAAAGAAAAACAGAGAAGAAAGAAGGTAGAAAAATCACCTTCCTTCTTATCCAATGTGTGTGTCACTTCTATAAGAGGTATTTTCTCAATTTTTCTCCCATTTTTCTCCCTCAGGTCCTAGTCTATAGTCAAGTATCCAGCCCACTCTCACTCGTAATTACCCTACTTACATATTACTGCCATTATATAAAAACTACATCTTCCCTTTCCTCTCTAAATCTTCAATACTTAGGGTAGTTCATCTTCATAAGCCAGGGGTTCCACATTTTCTCAAATTCTTTGATGTTCCCTCCCCTTACATAGACTATCCTTTCTTTCCTTATTGTTTCACACACCGTTTTGGACCAGTTCTCTATTGTGGGGGGTTTCTCTGCTTGCCATCTCCTCGCTATTTCCTTTCTTGCCTGGTAGAGGCATCTCCGTACTGCATTTCTTTCCGCCCTTCTGTTACCTAGATCTTCTCCCACCCCCAATATACACATTTTCGGGTTTGCGCTAAGATCTAGGTTAAAGGCCTTATTTATGGACTCCACTACTTCCATCCAGTAGCGAACTAACTTGGGGCATTTCCATAGCATGTGCATCAGATCTCCTGTATAATGACACCTAGGACATTTGTCATCAACCCTTCTCCCATACTTAAACAATTTTTCTGGAGTATAATATGCCCTATGTAAAAGCAATAAATGCGAGAATTTCTGAGCGGGAGAGACCGAGACCTGGTGACTCCCCTCCAATATCTCTTTCCATTGCACATCCGATATTGACCCCATGTCCGACTCCCACTCTCTTCTACATTTAAGTTTAACTGGTTCCTCCCTGCTATACCGGCATATATGTTTGTAAAATTCTGCGATTAATCCCTTTGAATCCTCCACACTCTCTAATTTTTGGAAGATGGGAGATTGACTCCATTTCGGGCCTTGCTCCCCAAATTGGGCCTGCAGAGCATGCCTGATCTGTATGTAGTTAAAGTATGAGTGACTCGGGATACCAAATTCCTCCCTTAAGGCGGCAAAGGTCTTTAACATATTGCCATCATATAGTTGTTCCAATTTAACTATCCCCTTTGATTCCCAGGTCATAATTTTACCTATTTGTGACAGTTCTTGATAGTTCTTATTATCCCAAAGAGGACTACACCTCCCTTCTCCCTCCATGTCCTTCATTCCTTTAATAAGATTCCATACTTTTAACATTAATTTGACTGTGGGGGTTCTAAATACAAACGAGTTTGCCTCCAAGACCTCCAAAACCCGCCTATGGGGCGCTCCCTCAATCATTATTGCAGTGTTGTTATTACCCATAGGACCGTGACCCGTTCTCAGATGTTGCAACTGAGCTGCCAAAAAGTAGCTACGAGGGTGTGGAATCGCCATACCTCCCTCCGTCACTGCCAGCTGTAATGTTTGTAAACTAATCCTGGAGTGCCCTCCCTTCCATATCAACCCCCTAAACAGCATGTCCATTTTTTTAAACCATTTGCCATTAATCCATACTGGAGAGTTATACAAAATGTACAATAGCTGGGGCAGCCATAGCATTTTGATTAGGTTACATCTTCCAGCTACCGACAATGGGAGTCTCTTCCATATATCAATCTTTTTCCTAAATTTCACCAATAAGGGGGCTAAGTTATTATGTAAGAAATCCTCCACATCTTTAGTTATATGGATACCAAGATATTTTGTTTTCTCCACTATTTTTAGCGGGGTTTCTTCCAGAATGGGGCCTTGCTTAATTGGGTCTATTGGTAACAAGATCGACTTCTCCCAGTTTATGGAGAGACCCGAGATCTCCCCAAAATCTGAGAATATACCCATCACCTGTCTGAGCGATCCCTCCGTATCCCCCAGAAAGATAAGTACATCGTCCGCGTATAACGCGATCCTCTCTTCCCTCATCCTTCTCCTGAAACCTTCCATATTTCTATTTTGTCTTACCGCAGCGGCCACTGGTTCCATTGCCAAAGCAAAGATCAGAGGTGACAAGGGACACCCTTGTCTTGTACCTCTTTCCAGACAAAACTTACTCGAGAGTACATTATTGGTTCTGATCTTTGCTTGGGGTCCATTGTATAGAATTTTTACCCATTTACTGAAAGTGGGACCAAAGCCATATGCCCTCAATATATACCAAATAAAGCCCCATTCAAGACTATCAAATGCCTTTATAACATCCAACGCTACTATAGCTCTGGAACCCAAGTTTTCAGTTGGAATTTGTAAATTTAAAAAAAACCGCCTAATATTTTCGCTTGTTGATCTCTGTGGGATAAACCCAGTTTGATCCGGATGAACTAATTTATGGATTATTTTTTGTAACCTAGAGGCGAGAATCTTAGCCAAGATTTTTGCATCTGAACACAGCAATGAGATGGGTCTATATGATGCGGGTTCCAGGGGGTCTTTCCCTTCTTTAGGTATCATTATTATTGTGGCCTCCGTCATTGATTCAGTTAGTTTCCCCTCCTGGTATGCCCACTCAAACACCCTGAGAAGCACTGGTAATAATATCTCCCCATAGTTCTTATAAATCTCCGCAGGGAGACCATCAGGACCGGGAGATTTTTTATTGGCCAGTTCCTTCACGGCCATTTTAATATCTTCTAATGTTATCGGAGCTTCCAGTGCCTCAGCGTCCAGCCTCGACAAGGAGGGCAATTCTATTTTCCTGAAAAATTCGTCCAGTGCCAGCCCCCCCGCTGTCCCCCGGGACTTATATAATTCCTCATAATATATTTTAAAAGTTTCATTTATTTTATCTGGTTGGGAGGTAATCTCACCAATCTTAGTTCTAATAGCGGGAATCATCGGGGGGGGAGAGTCTGATTTAACAATGTGGGCCAATATTTTTCCTACTTTCTCTCCTTCTCCAAATATTATTTGTTTTTGAAATAACCTTTTATTTTCAGAGTTCCTAGTCAATACCTCTTTATATACTGACTGTGTATTTTCCCATTTTTGTTGGTTTTCTGGAGAAGGGTTTCTCACGAGTTCCCTCTCTGCTACTTGTAGCTCCTCCCTAATCCTCTCTTCCCCCAACCTTGAAGCTTTTTTTATTCTTGAAACCTGCTGGATCAATAGACCCCTCAGAAACGCCTTCAGGGCGTCCCACATCACCCCTCTTGCTGTAGACTCCTCATTTAGACTAATGAACTCCCGTAACCTAGTTATAATCACAGTTGGGTCCTCAATTAACTCAAGCCAAATTGGATTTAATTTCCAGGGGCTACGTTGTTTATTTTCCCCAGTTGCCATCCTGGCTGTCACCAATGAATGGTCTGAAATACCCCTAGGTTGGTAAATTATATCACTGACAATATGTGCGGCCATAACATTACCTAGGACAAGGTCTATTCTTGAAAAGGAGGAGTGTGCACCTGAGTAGCATGAGTATTGTTGCACCCCCGGATTACCCATCCTCCAAAGGTCACACAACCCGGCCTCCTCAAGAAACTGGCCCATACGGCTCCCATACGATCCCTGCCATTCCTTACCTGGGGGAAATCTGTCTATTTCTTTATTTATTGCAACATTAAAATCCCCAACAGCAATAACAGGTATGTTTGGTTTATCCACAATAAAATCCAGCAAGCTATATAAAACTTCTAGCCTAAAAGGTGGGGGATTATAAATATTCGCCAGTACACATTCCTGACTCCCTACAGTGCAGTGCAAAAAAACATACCTACCCCCAGCATCTATATTACTTTGCCTGCAGAAGAACGCAGTCTCTTTCCCAATTAACACCGCCACCCCCCTAGAATAAGAGGTGTGTACCGCGTGGTACTGATGTCGATATTTTTTACTTTTAAGTTGAGCTATAGAATCCTTTGTCAAATGCGTCTCCTGCAGACAAACAATATCTACTCTAACAGAATCTAGCATGTCAAATACCAATGCTCTCTTAGAGGGAGTGCCCATCCCCCTAACATTCCATGACCCTATCCTTGATCCCATTGATTAATCAAAGATCCAGGTACTATACTGGGAGGGAAAGAGGAAAAAAGAAAAACCACCCAAGCCCAGTCTAGGGTACCCCCTTATATTTTTAAGGAAGGAAATCTTCCCTGTTCCTACTAATTTGTTGGCTTCCTGTTGTTTTGGTATTCCCGGCCTCTTCACCCTCAGTTCTCGCTTTACCACATCTACCCAGGCGTCGAAATATTTACCATCTACAAAAAATGATATCTCTGTGCTAACACAAATAACAAATGCAATTCTATACAAATCATACATATCCCAGTGTGTTAGACATTAAATCCACTGTCTCATTACATCCTTTAAATTTTATCCCCGTGTTTATCTGTATCCTTTGTGAGTTTGTGTAATTAAATGTATCATTGCAACTTTTTTTCGTGAGTGTGTGACTTAATACCCTGTATTGCATTCTAATATTCCCAAAGCTCATCCCCTTGACCCACCACCCCCACCCTCCCCGACCCCCCCCCGACCCCCAATCCCCCCCATACCATTCTAGGTACCCCCTAGGGGCATTTTTAATGGCCAGCCCATATCCACCTACCCTTCCATACCACACCCTCCCCCCCAACCACTCCACCCCCCTCCACCCCCCGCCCTCCCCACCCTCCCCACCCCCCCAACATTCAAAGCAAAAACAAAAAACAAAGCCTAATATACCAACATCCCCTCTCAAGGTTACACCCATTACCCTTCTTTCATTACCACCCTGCTCCTTATGTGAAATAAATATGACAGAATAATAAAAAACCTTGTGCCCTGTCTCTATATAGTAAATTCAACACCTTTCCTCCATTATTTCCTAGGCAATTGATCCTTCTTTTCCTCCAACCATGCCAGTGCACTGTCCGGGGACTCAAAAATCTGACTTCCCCCCAGTGCATTTATCCGTAGTTTAGCAGGGTAGAGGAGAGCATACGAGACATTGAATTTCTGGAGGCTACGTTTAACCCCCAGGAACCCAGCTCTGCGTTTTTGTAGATCTGGGGAGAAATCTGGGAATATTGATATCCTTATATCCTTATACAAGACCTTTCCCATCTCTCGGGCTTTACGCAAGAGGGTTACTTTGTCCCTATAATTTAAGAACTTTACTAAAATTGGTCTCGGGGGGCTACCGGGGGGGGGGGGTCTGAAGGGGATTCTGTGCGCTCTCTCTATTGAAAATTGTTGAGTAAATGTCTCCCTCCCAAACACCCCCACCAACCATTTTTCCAGGAATACTACCGGATCTGGACCTTCACTCCCCTCGGGGACCCCCACCACCCTCACATTGTCCCTGCGAAGTCTATTTTCCATCTCATCAAACTTCCCCGCCAGGGTCTCAATTTTTCCTCTCCAGATCTTCACTTCTTGCTTCAGTGGTAACAGCTCATCTTCAATCACACTAATTCTGTTTTCCGCTTCCACCACCCTTTCTGCTGTTTTCTTAAGATCATTTCGTACTAGGGTCAGGTCCTCTTTAATATCCTTCATTTGATCTCCTAGAACCCCTAAGGACTGCTTGCATGCGTTTATTGCCAATAAGATATCTTTTAAAGAGGGTTCCTCTTCTGTCATACCCATTGGAGTAGCTGAGGCCTCCATTTCTTTACCAGTGGTGCCTGGCCCTTTTACAGAGGAGGTTTTTGTTCCTGTGTGGAGACCCGACTGTCCTTGACTTTTCCTGTCCATTGCTGACTTATTCAGGGTTTGCTGTCCCCCTTTATTCGGGGTATGCTCCGCAGCCAGGACCATTTTTTCTAACTTAGCGGACGCTGCCACCGCCGCTGCAGTTGCCCCTGCCACTGTAGGGTAGAGACCTTTTTCCTTCTCCTTTTCTTTTGCTGACCGCAGGGACTGGGTTCCCATAGTGTCATGATTGGGATGCTCTTCTCCCTTCCTTCTTCCTGACATGATAGTTTTATTCTTTATGAAATTGAGCCTTATACTGCATACACAGTCCTTATCAGGGAGAAAGGAAAGGGTTATTAGCCCAGTGCCACCCTCGCCACCTCCTGGTGTGACTGCTGATATCTAAGTGATACACTCCACTTCACCCCCGGGGCTATACTTGTGTTACCAAGCAGGTTACACCTTTAATTGATCTGCGCCCATGGGGTTCCAAACAGCCCTCTGAATATACAATCCTACCGGGGGGTTCTCAGTATGATGGACAGCATGACTATGCAGTAAAATCAGAGACAGGGTATAACGAACAGCAAGCAAAGTCAAGTATAATTCATACGATACCGCGCTGCAGCAGGAGTATCTCCTCTATTAAAATAGGCAGTCCCAGAAGTTCACTTCTACAGCCACCGCGGTTATTTGAAACAGGTCTCCACAGCACTGATTAGCAGCCACCACTTTTCTCCTCCTATCATCACCACCGCCAGTTTCCAATCTTCGCACCGGCACTTCACCTTTCCCCAGTACAGTCTGCACCGGGCGGTGTTCCAGCCACTGAGGGCTTCTCCAACACAGCGTCCTCCTCACCACACACTTCCGCCGGCTGCCGAGCCCCGCTCGTCTGTCTCCCTCCACTACCTCCTCCACTACGCTCTGACACCGCTCCAAGCTCCAGGGAAGCAGTACACGGCAGTACACGGCAGTGTGGCTAAGCGGCACGGCAGGGGGAGAACAGGATAGGCACCAGCATTCTATCACGGGGAGACCGAGCTGTTCACAAGGTTTTCAGGCACCTGGAGCAGGGTGGACACAAGCGCTCACTCCACCACACACATCTCCCGTACTGGTGGATTTTAGACACAAGATCCGGGTAGACCGACCCTCCTGCGAGCAACCGTGTGTAAGTTTCTCTCCGATTGAGCCCAAAATACCACCCCAGGAAAGAGGATTTTTCAACAGGAGGCAATAATCAACACTACACTGGTGTAACTTCAATTATTGCCTCCTGTCAAAAAATGCCTCCTACGTACTGCGCATGCGCAGTACGTCACATCACTGCAGCTGATTTCCCGATCAGCTGGCGTGACGCATCGACTGCACATGCACAGTTCGTCATATGCATTTTCCGATGGGAGGCAAGCCACGGGGAGCATGTGGAGGGAGAGAATCTTAAAGAGGGAGTCCCGCGAAAAAAAATGTAAAAGTCAGCAGCTACAAATACTGCAGCTGCTGACTTTTAAAATAAGGACACTCACCTGTCCCAGGGTCCAGCGATGTCGGCACCCAAGACCGAATTGTCCCTCGGTCCTCAGGTGCTGCCCCCGCCATTCTCTGTAAGGGAATCAGGAAGTGAAGCATTGCGGCTTCACTTCCTGGTTCCCTACTGCGCATGCGCGTGTCGCGCTGCGCTTCCTTACTGGTCCCCGCTGTCTCTGGGACCTGTGTGTGTCCTAGCAGACAGCGTGGGGGGGACAGGAGGGGGCGTAGACTCCCGTGGGACTCTACGCCCAAAGTAGGTGCAAATACCTGTCACAATTTTTGTGTGAACCTCCGCTTTAAATGTAAGATTCTGCCTCGCTCTCTGTGGCGTGACTGGGCAAATACCTGTCTTAGACAGGTATCTGCACCCCCCTCCCCCCGAAAGAAGCCAAATGTGACACCGGAGGGGGGAGGGTTCCGAAAAGCGGAGGTTCAATTTTTGTCTGCTTTAAATGTAAGATTCTGCCTCGCTCTCTGTGGCGTGACGTATCAACTGGGCATGCGCAGTTCGTCATATGCATTTTTCGACGAGAGGCAAGCCACCGGAGCGTGCGGAAAGAGAACACTGACATAAGAGAGAACTCCACAGGGAACACTGACGTAAGGGAGAACTCTGCAGGAAACACTGACGTAAGGGAGAACTCTGCTGGCTTAATAACATCAGCGGCAACACCGCATCCAGCCCCGCCCCCAACACACCCCTAGGTTGCTCTAGAGAAAGGGGGCGAGCACCATGCATAAGCAGTGTATTTGTCAGGGAAGCTTGGATTGACACAGTGGTGCCAGCGGGAGGGCCAAGGTCTGTGCTTTAAGAGGGGGTCGGGGCCCTGAATAGTTATGTATGTGTAAGTGACCTACACTGCATTTTAAGAAAGCCCATCAGAGATCCCGTTCCCAAGAGCTTGCAATCTATTAAAATGACATACAGTTTGTCGCTGTTTACTCTTTGTTCTTTTGACAAGTGTGCTTTAGATAGAGCATGTCAAGCAGTAGCTGTGCTTCCTGGGGATATGCTGATCGCCCATCCATACTGCTGCTGGAGGGAGCCCAGGTGACCATAAATTAGAGCCCTACAGACTTGGTCATGGTGAGGGACCAAGTCACCAAGTGGTATATCCCCCACACCATCCAATACCCCACTCCATCTCCCCTGAGGACTTAGGACCCTCTAGGCCACTCACCTGGGGACTGGGACCCTCTAGGCCACTCACCTGTGGACAGGGACACCCATTTTCCCTGGGGACTGAGACCCCCTTCTCCCATGGGGACTGGGACACCTTCTCACCTGGGGACTGGGACACCTTCTCACCCGGGGACTGGGATCCTATCTCACCTAGGGACAGGAACTCCATCTCCCCTGAGGACAGGGAACTCACCTCCACTAAGAACAGGAACCTGATCACCCTGTGTGTGCCAAACTCACCTCCCTGCCCCTGTGTGTGCCAACCTCACCGCCCAGCCCGATCACCCTGTGTGTGTCAACCTCACCGCCCTGCCTGACATGTGTCCTGTGTGAGGGCCCTCCTGTAACAGCTGTTATCAGGCCTTTACCTCACCGTGTGCTCCCCCTAAATGAATACATGGATCTTCTCCCACTACATGACTGACCCGGAGATGCAAGCAAAGCATGAGCAAGTATGAGTAAGAGTAAGCACCCGTGATGAGTGCGAAATGCGTCAGTGATCTCTGTACATCCCTTCTGTAGTGTCTTGTATACTTTTGTGATCCAGCTTTTTATCAATAAAAGGCACTTGTCATCCTGTCTGGTGTGCGGAATCCAGAACTTTTTGTCTACTTCTACATGACTGACCCCTCTGTGTGCTCCCCCTACATGGCTGCATACTGTGACCACCTCCTCTATCCTGTACACATGTTCTGACTGCCTCCTGTACCATGTCCGCAGCCTCTAACCACCTTGTGTCTGCAATATCTGACTATGTCTTGTATTTTATCATATCTGCATTCTCTGAGGGGAGGTCTGTAGAAGAATCAAGATTAAGAGCGCCACCGGGATGGGTATTATGGACAGTGTCAGACATTTATGTACTGTGGAGACTATAGAATAAAACCAGAGCCACCAACTTGGAGCCATCTAACTGAGCCCTGCACAGTGCACCTGAGAGGTCAGTGACAGCACCACCAGGCCAGTCTAAGGGGGGGTCACTGATGTAAGGGGGTAGTGAATACAAAAATGTAAGGGGGCACTGATATAAAGGTTTCCCCTTATATCAGAAACCCCCCACTTACCTTAGTGTATTCACTCTGCGGAAGGTGGTCTCTGGTCAGCAGAGTCCCCTCCCCTACATCAGAGTTACCGGCATTTCCCTTTACATCAGAGTCTGCAGGATTCCCCCTTGCAGTGCAAAGGAACTCAGATGTAAAGAAAAATGATGCAGAGCATGATCTAAAGAGGAACTCTGATGTAAGGGGTTCCTAACTACATCAGAGTCTGCAGCATTGCCCTTTACATCAGTGTTCCCCTTTACATCAGGGTTCACAAAGTTCCCCCTTGCACTGTAAGATTAAAAGGGATAGAGGCCCAGAGACATGTCCAGGGTACACAGAGGAAGCCTCCGTCCCTTCTAATCTAACTCATGTGTCTTCTGTGTACCCTGGAAATGTCTCTGGTCATCCATCCCTTCTAATCTATCTCATGTATCCTCCGTGTACCCTGGACATGTCTCTGGGCCTCCATCTGCCACACCTTCTCTTTGCTTATCGGGAGGTGCCGCAGGAATCTACCGGGTTCCCCCTGTTTGAGTTACTGTATGGGAGGTGGGTGAGGGGGCCCCTAGATCTAGTTAGAGCCCACTGCGAAGGGGGAATTTATCCCCAAGGGTCCTCTATCGTAGCATATGTTCTTGAGTTTAGGGACAAACTGAAGGAGCTCACGGACACCGTCCAGGAGAACCTTCAGGCTGCTCAAAGGCGGCAGAAATGATGGTACGATCGTACTGCTCGGAACCACACTCTGGAGGTTGGGCAGAAGGTTCTTACCCTCAGGCCAACCAAGCAGGACAAGTTACAGGCCACTTGGCAGGGACCTTGCCAGGTTGTGGCAAAGCTCTGTGACACAACCTACCTAGTGGCTAAATGTTCGGATGAAAGAGTCCGATGGACCTTTCACGTGAACATGTTGAAAGCATACTGGGAAAGATCAGGAGAAGTAGCCGCTATATGTGCTCCAGCTGTGGAAGATTCTGAGAATCTTCGCCTGCTGGTGCTCCCGGAGCTAAACAGAATTACTGCAGGGATAGAGACGATAAAGCTTGATGACCAGCTAGGGCTGACGCGGAGAGAACAAGCTAGACAGGTCCTTAGTCAGAGAAGTGAAATATTCTCCACAGTCCCTGGGTACACTACTATAGCAGTGCACCATGTGGAGACCCCAGGACAACTGCCACTAAGACAGGAAGCTTACCAGATACCTGACGCAGTGAGAGAGGGGATGCATCATGAGATTAAGGAGATGCTTGAGTTGGGAGTCATTGAGCCATCCAGCAGCCCCTGGGCTTCCCCGGTGGTCCTTGTACCGAAGCGGGATGGCACAACTCGCTTCTGTGTAGACTACCACAGATTAAATGAGTGCACCACCACTGATGCTTACCCTATGCCCCGGGTCGATGATCTGTTAGATCGCATTGCTCGGGGAAAATTCCTGACAACCCTTGACCTATGCAAAGGGTACTGGCAAATTCCTCTGGATGCGGAATCTATTCCGAAATCAGCGTTCATTACCCCATTTGGCTTATATCAGTCTAAAGTAATGCCATTTGGGATGAAGAATGCACCGGCGACTTTCCAGAGGATGGTAGACCAACTCCTTGATGGCCTCCAGGAATATGCTTGTGCATATCTGGATGACATTGAGATCTACAGTGATACCTGAGAGAACCATCTGGTTCACCTGGGTGTCGTGTTAGACCGCATCAAAACTGCAGGACTAACCCTTAAGCCAGAGAAATGCAGCATAGGGATGTCCGAGGTACAGTACCTTGGACATCGAGTAGGCAGTGGACAACAACGACCCTAACCTGCTAAGATTGAGGCAGTTGCCAAGTGGCCGACCCCCGTACTAAAACCTAGGTCCTGGCGTTCCTCGGCACAGCTGGGTACTATAGGAAATTTGTCCCGCAATATAGTTCCATCGCTAAGCCCCTGACAGACCTGACTAAGAAGCACCTTCCCCGACAGGTACTGTGGTCCCCCGAGTGTGAAGCTGCCTTCCAACGATTAAAGAATGCACTAACTTCAGCTCCTGTTCTAGCTGCCTCTGACCCAACCAAACGTTTTTGTGTCCACACAGATGCCTCTACATTTTGGCTGGGGGCAGTACTGAGCCAAGTAGGACCTGATGGCGGTGAGCACCCAGTGGACTACATCAGTCAGAAGCTGCTACCCAGGGAAGTCGGTTATGCAGCCGTGGAGAAGGAGTGTTTGGTGCTGGTGTGGGCTCTCAAGAAATTCCAACCTTATCTCTACGGACAATCTTTTACGGTGCTCCATGACCACAATCCATTAATCTGGCTTAATCGGGTCTCCGGGGATAATGGACGTTTGTTACGATGGAGCTTGGCACTGCAGCCTTACAATTTTACCATACAGTATCGGCCAGGAAAGCAGAATAGGAAGGCTGATGGACTTTCCCAGCAAACTGAACTATAAAACTCTCCCGGACAGCCCCAAGCTGACCCGTGGTGGATCTAGTTGGGTCTGCCGGACTATGGGATGGGGGGGCACTGTTGCGGACACTGGCTGCAAGGACCTTTTTCTGTCCACATTCACCCTGTTATTTGGTTGTTAATTCTGAACAATACATGATTCTTGAAAGAGCTGATCACATTGACCTGTGGAGACAAACTGTCTGGTCACCAGGGCTGCGTTAAGTGTTGTGTTAATTAACATGTTAATTATATAATTGTCTTTTAAGTTTTTGCTAGAGGGGAGGGGGGAGTATTCATGAGTCAGCCCTACCTAGTTATCTAACCCCTTGTGTTAAATGTGTATAAAAAGGCTGTGTTCTGTCCAATAAAGCATTCAAGATTCTACAAGCTATTTTCGGCTTGACTTGTATTCAATGCAGCTATAAGAATATATCTCTCTGATGGTCAGACTGGAGGAAGCAGTATTACTGACGGAAGCACTCAGCGGAGTGTGGGATAGGATCCGTCACAGTCTGTCTACCTGGATCTTGTGTCTAAAATCCACCGGTACTGACCTGCCAAATTTAGGGTCTCTAGCTCAAAGTATGGGGGAGATATGGACCTCCAAAGGGCACCAAGGCCGAGGGGGCAGCGAGCGACTCTAGATCGGAACCGGTCCCTTGGTGCCCCATGGCCGTTATGAACTTTTTGCTTTACTGGTCCATATCTCAGGAACCGTGGATCACAGGAACTTCAAACTTGGTAGTTGGGGGTTCATCAAGGCCCCCTAGCTACAGGCCAAATTTGAGGTCTCTGGAATGAAAGGTGCCCAAAATGACTTTTCTGAAAACCACCATGCATGTTTTGTGTCAACCTAACTTTCAAACGCAAGCATTTTTTGGGCTCCAGGAAAGTCATCTTCCGAACCGTTTGAGCTAGGAGTCCAATTTTTGGATATGTTGTAGATCGAGATCCCATGAGTCGGCACACCAAATTTGGGGTTACGGAGATACGAGCCCTCAATGTCATCCGACCGGTAGACGCCAGAACCTAAGTCCGAATTTTCTGGGTAGCAGAACCGGTTTTACCACCCTAGGGGTGCAGTCTTTGGGAGACGGTTACGGGCCAACCGTAGGGTCTAGGAGTCCCAAATTAGGACCAGATGCAGTGCATCGTCTCTCCTACAAGTGTGCTAAGTTGGTGTTCCTAACCCCAACAGCCGAGGAAATATCAGCCCCCCAAGTTGACCGAGATTCCCATAGACTCCAATGTTAAACGTGCGTTTTCTACCGATTGCCTTTTTGGGGTGCCACTGGCATGTCAAACGTTCCCTGGCCAGTAAGTACCGGAAGAGCATCCCCACAGCCTCCCAGTGTCAGTGTATTTTTAAGACCCATAGAACCGGAGAGCGCTGCGCATGTCTTTGCCGGTGTTTTGTGAGGGGTCCACCAGTCCCCGAAAGTCGAGGGTGGTTCCATTCTGTAGAAAAGGCCTAAATTATTCAAATGAGACCTACTGGTGCCTTCCCCCATGAACCGGGTCCGAGCTACACCATTTCAAAGTGCCATTTTCTGGTTACCAGAGGGTTCCAGTTGGGGTACCGGGCTCCGCTTTGGTGTGGGGATACCCATAGAGTGTCTCTACATCACTCCCAAGTTTTGTAATTTTGTGACCCATGGTCAGGGAGCACCGGTACCGTGAAGACAGTCAACATTGTGGCCCCGGTAAATCCCCAGTAAAGGGTCCCCGAACCTCCAAATTATCTGGGAAAAAGGGGTGAAAAAGGGGTGCAAGTTTGTTGTTGCTAGCCCATTCGGTCATCGAATTGTTGAGCGATAAGTGAAATTCGCCACAATTTGGCCTGATTTTCCCATATGTAAAACGAGAACCTGCGCTGGCAACTCTCCAAGTAAATGATTGTAGAATATGAAAAGATCAAATAATAAATGCACCATGAAAAAATTGTAAATATGAAAAAATAAAAAACGCACAATTGGTGAGTGCTATGTGAAATTGTGCACAAAAACACTAACAAGCTGGGTGACTAAGAGTATAAAAAGCAAATCAATAAGTACACAAATAATGTGGTCTAAGTGGATTTGTCCAAAAACACACTCTTAGATGCTATGCGACTACGGGGCGATAAAATATTGCTATACTGATAAGAAAATATATATAATCCCATATATTCGTGATCACAAATATCAATAAAGTGAACCTCTATGAAGGTTAAACACCAGATAATAAGTGAAGCAAGAAAATTATATCAAGGATTACTAATGACAGAAAGTCTATTAAATCAAAATGTTCCTTCACAAAAGGACAATCAGCAGACTTCAAGCTTTTCCATCCATATGATAGGTCTGGGCAAGAAGGTAGGCTGATGCTGGTGATGATTGAGAGGAAACTTTTGGGACCACAAAGCTCGCGTTCCACCAAAAGAAAGGAGAAAAACATATAGTATAAAATCTATGATACCGTGAGATCACCTGCGCATATAAGCGCTACTCACGGAACCGATGTGCAGAGCAGGCATTCAGATATTTGGTCGGTGTTCGCTGCTAGACGGCGTACGTTCCACCAACTCCAGGAAGTGATGTCACTGGTTCTCGGGTTTACAGGCGTAAGCAGGATGTTGCGTCAACGCGTTTCGCCCCTCCCCCAGGGCGTTATCAAAGACTAGTCTTGCTTCACTTATTATCTGGTGTTTAACCTTCATAGAGGTTCACTTTATTGATATTTGTGATCACGAATATATGGGATTATATATATTTTCTTATCAGTATAGCGATATTTTATATAAGAGTGTGTTTTTGGACAAATCCACTTAGACCATATTATTTGTGTATTTATTGATTTGCTTTTTATACTCTTAGTCACCCAGCTTGTTAGTGTTTTTGTGCACAATTTCACATAGCACTCACCAATTGTGCGTTTTTTTATTTTTTCATATTTACAATTTTTTCATGGTGCATTTATTATTTGATCTTTTCATATTCTATAATTATTTACTTGGAGAGTTGCCAGCGCAGGTTCTCGTTTTACATATTATTAAAGTGCCAGCACTTTCATCCAGCAGCTGCAACACGATAGCTAGATTTTGAATATTATTTAATTTAAATTTATTTGCGAGCGCTGTTTTTTATTTATTTCTGATTTTCCCATAGACTCCCATAGACTCCCATGTTAAGCGAGTGGCCTACTTTGGGGAGTTGGTACTGGCCTTTCTTCGGTTCCCTGGACCCCAAATTTCTTCCACGTGTAGCCATGGCTCCGCACTACAAGTGTGCCAAGTGTGGTGGGATTTGACCCAGTGAGTCCCCGGAAACCGGAGCTCAAATTCACCCGTTTTTTTCCCCCAGGCGGAAAAATTAAGCGAGGGGCCCACTTTGGTTAGTTGGTACCAGCTGCCCTTCGGTTCCCTGGACCCGAAATTTTTTCCACGTGCATCCATGGGTCTTCCCTACAAGTTTGCCAAGGTAGGTTTTCACCGGGTGGGTCCCCAGATACAGGAGCTCAGAGTATCTCCCGAGCCTCTCCTACACTCCAACACAAAGAACTGCGCATGTGCAGTCTTACGTCACACCAGCTGATCGGGAAATCAGCTGGTGTGAAGTAGCGTAGGAGGCATTATTCAACGGGGGGCACTCATCGACACTACACCGGCCCCACACACAATCTTGGCTCTTTTCAGGGCAAAGTAAAGATTGCTATCTGCAAGTTTTATATAACATAGGTTTGTGTGCTAATGAGGCAATTGCAAACACATGGACAGTCCATTAAACACACAAAATGCAAGTTCACCCAATGTAGAGAGAACTTCAAAGTGGGTACACCTGTTAAGGATGTCCTTAAATTACTAACCCAAAAAACACACTCTGAGCATGCCCAGAAACATCCAAGTGCTGTTCACACACAAAAAGCACCACCAAAGAAAAAACAAAGTCCCTGAGCATGCCCAGAACAACCCAAATGCAGCTAGCACAAAATAAGCCACCTCACTGTCCAAAATTAAGCACATCATCCAGCATGCACCAAAATTACAGATGGGACAAAACACCCCCCAGTCCAGGGGGGCAACTAAAGAGCCTAACGTGCAAAAGTTATACAACAAATAGCATTGCAGTCTAAGGCAACTGACTTGGCAATTTTACTAGTCCCCCCTTGGCTGGCATATCTTCTAGTTATTGGCCTTAAAATGAGTATGGGGCCCAGGTCCCACCCTAAGGGACATATATCAATGTCTCCAATTGGACAACCCCAAAAACAAAACAAGGAGAAATGCCTTTAAATATGCCAAATTGCTTAAGGGCCAGTTCACACCAATGCAGTCCAGTGCATATTTTATGCATCAAAAATGCATGGAAATTAGGTTATATGGTGTGCAATGGCATAGTTCACACCAGTGCTTGCCGTTCCAGTGCGTTCCAGTTCCAGAAAAAAAGTAGAACATGCTGGATTTTTTCTGCACTGGACTGTACTGGAAAGCTGTAAAACACATCAAAAACGCACTGGAACGCATCAAAAACGTGCATGCAGAAAAGCACCTGGAGCGCATCAGGACTGCATTTCTATGGTGTGAACTGGCCCTAAGGGCCCTAAGGGCAAGATCACACCATAGAAACATAGTCCGGATGCGTTCCAGGTGCTTTTCTGCATGCACGTTTTTGATGCGTTCCAGTGCATTTTTGGTGCATTTTTTATGCAGTCCAGTGCTTCCTCCCCTCTTTTTTCTTAACCATAAATAAGGACAAGTGTGTTGCAGTGCGTTTTTGGGAACTGGAAACACGCTGGAGCTGCAAGCACTGGTGTGAACTATGCCATTGAAACCCATATAACCTACTTTCCGTGCGTTTTTGAGGCAGAAAAAAAACGCACTGGACTGCATGTGGTGTGAACTGGCCCTTAAGGAATAAAAGTTATTTAAAACTACCCGCGGCTATAATGAAATGTCAGTCCGGCAATTAGGGATGAGCCGAACACCCCCCTGTTCGGTTTGCACCAGAACTTGCGAAAAGGCAAAAAATTTGTTGGAACATGCGAACACTGTTAAAATCTATGGGACACGAACATGAATAATCAAAAGTGCTAATTTTAAAGGCTTATATGCAAGTTATTGTCATAAAAAGTGTTTGGGGACCCGGGTCCTCCCCAGGGGACATGGATCAATGCAAAAAAAAGTTTTAAAAACATCCGTTTTTTCGGGAGCAGTGATTTTAATAGTGCTAAAAGTGAAACAATAAAAGTGTAATATTCCTTTAAATTTCGTACCTGGGGGGTGTCTATAGCATGCCTGTAAAGGGGCACATGTTTCCCGTGTTTAGAACAGTCTGACAGCAAAATGACATTTCAAAGGAAAAAAAGTCATTTAAAACTACTCGCAGCTATTAATGAATTGCCGGTCCGACAATACACATAAAAGTTCATTGATAAAAACGGCATGGAAATTCCCCAAAGGGGAACCCCGAAACAAAACTTAAAAAAAATGACGTGGGGGTCCCCCTAAATTCCATACCAGGCCTTCCAGGTCTGGTATGGATTTTAAGGGGAACCCCGCGCCAAATAAAAAAAAAATGGCGTGGGGTCCCCCCAAAAATACATACCAGACCCTTATCCGAGCATGCAACCTGGCAGGCCACAGGAAAAGAGGAGGGGACGAGAGAGCGCCCCTCTCCTGAACCGTACCAGGCCACATGCCCTCAACATTGGGAGGGTGCTTTGGGGTAGCCCCCCAAAACACCTTGCCCCCATGTTGATGGGGACAAGGGCCTCATCCCCACAACCCTTGGCCGGTGGTTGTGGGGGTCTGCGGGCAGGGGGCTTATCGGAATCTGGAAGCCCCCTTTAACAAGGGGACCCCCAGATCCCGGCCCTCCCCCTGAGTGAAATGGTAAGGGGGTACTTACCTCTACCATTTCACAAAAAAACTGTCAAAAATGTTAAAAATGACAAGAGACAGTTTTTGACAATTCCTTTATTTAAATGCTTCTTCTTTCTTCTATCTTCTTTCTTCTTTCTTCTTTCTTCTATCTTCTATCTTCCTTCGGTTTCTTCCTCCATCTTCTTCTTCTGCTTCTTCTGGTTCTTCTGGGTCTTCCTCCGGTGTTCTCGTCTGGCATCTTCCTCCGCGGCGTCGGCGTCTTCTTTCCTTCTTCTCCGGGCCGTTCCGCATCCATGATGGCATGAAGGGAGGCTCCCGCTGTGTGACTCTTCTCCTCTTCTGACGGTTCTTAAATAATGGGGGGGTGGAGGCACCCAGTGACTCTGCCCCCCTCTGACGCATGGGGACTTGACGGGGACTTCCCTGTGGCATTCCCTGTGACATCAGAGGGGGCAGGTTTATGTAACAGGTGACCCCGCCCCCTCTGACGTCACGGGGAATGCCACAGGAAAGTCCCCGTCAAATCCCCGTGCGTCAGAGGGGGGGTCACCGGGTGGCTCCCCCCATTATTTAAGAACCGTCAGAAGAGTAGAAGCATCAGCCATCATGGATGCGGAGTGGCCCGAGGAGAAGAAGGGAGGAAGACGCCGACGCCGCGGAGGAAGATGCTGGACAAGAACACCGGAGGATGCACCAGAAGAACCAGAACCAGAAGAAGAAGATGGAGGAAGAAACCGAAGGAAGATAGAAGATAGAAGAAAGAAGGAAGAAGATAGAAGAAAGAAGAAGCATTTAAATAAAGGAATTGTCAAAAACTGTCTCTTCTCATTTTTAACATTTTTGATAGTTTTTTAGTGAAATGGTAAGGGTACTTTTGTACCCCCTTACCATTTCACACAGGGGGGAGGCCTGGGATCTGGGGGTCCCCTTGTCAAAGGGGGCTTCCAGATTCTGATAAGCCCCCCACCCGCAGACCCCCACAACCACCGGCCAAGGGTTGTGGGGATGAGGCCCTTGTCCTCATCAACATGGGGTCTAGGTGCCCTCCCAATGTTGAGGGCATGTGGCCTGGTACGGTTCAGGAGGGGGGGCACTCTCTCGTCTCCCCCTCTTTTCCTGTGGCCTGCCAGGTTGCCTTGGATAAGGGTCTGGTATGGATTTTTAGGGGGACCCACGCCATTTTTTAAAAAATTTTGGCGTGGGGTTCGCCTTAAAATCCATACTAGATCTGAAGGGCCTGGTATGGATTTTTTGGGGGACCCCACGCCATTTTGTTTTTGTTTTTTTGGTGATGGGTTCCCCTTAATATCCATACCAGACCTGAAGGGCCTGGTATTGAATTTTGGGGGAACCCCACGCATTTTTTTTCTAAATTTTGTTTGTTTTCTTAATGCTGTTTTTATCAATGAACTCTTATGTGTATTGCCGGACCGACATTTCATTAGAGCCGCACAAAGTGAACCAGAGTTAAAAAAAAAAAAGTCTAGAGGTGCGCCCGCTCAACCTATGCAAATGCTATTACGTTGCCTGACATTTACTAGTATTTTGCCAGCGCACTGAACTAAAGTATTTGAACAAGCGCAAATGCTGTTTGAGCATGCGCAGTGTATAAATTCACCTCCCGCAGTTTAAATGTATTTGCCGGCGATGCCGGCTTGTTCAGAGAAAGTCACTTTCTCATTCTATTTTGGCCATATTGTGACTTGGCCAGTTAGTACTACACTTCTCCACATCACCCCACTTCACCCCCATATTATTGGGACTTCTAGCTTGTTTAAATTTGAAGTTAAGATGCCGTGCACCAGGTCTATAGTGGCGTACAGATCACCTCTTCCTGTGTGCCAGGAAGAGAATAGTAAATGGGGATCGCACTGTGTTACCGGCGCAAATGCTTTGTAAATACAAAAATGTCATTTGCGCATCGGCGTGCACCGCAAGTCATGGCGCAAATGCTTCGTAAATCAGCCCCAATATAACCCTAACTTTACACATGCCAAGTTTTCCCAATTCTACTTAGCTAATTCGGCAGACAAGACTCAGGGGGTGGGAATATTTTTTGCTAAAAACACCGCCTTTTCTTCCCAGAAAGAAATCAGAGAACCCGAGGGTAGATATATTTTCTTGGCAGGATCACTGGAAGGGACCACATACATATTTGTCTCATATTACCCTTCGAACCGCGGACAAGCCCAATTTTTCCACTCGATGATAAACACCCTCTCTCCTCATTTTATGGGCACCATAATTATGGGAGGCGATTCCAATATTACACTGGCTAATATGTTAGACAAATCAGGATCTGGTCGAACCTGTCCTCCCAAGCAAAAGTCTTAAGATCACCAAACTTCTCCACTCCCAGGGGCTAGCAGAAATTTGGAGGGAATTCAACCCATCTCCACATTTTTTTAACTGTAAAACTAAAGGGGTGGTATATCTTCTCACATGCCAATGTCAACAATTTTATGTGGGTAAAACTAAATTGCAATTTTATAAACGCGCTTCTAGACATATAACGTCAATGAAAAAAGCCAATCCAGAGCTCCCCCTTGTCATTTACAATCACCAGGACAGATTCCCTAGGATCAATTTTGTGATCCTTGATAGAGTCCATCCTAGTCCGAGGGGCGGGGATTGGAACAAGGTCCTCTTGCAGCGGGAGGCCCGCTGGATTGCGGACCTTGGGGCAACCTCACCCCCCCGGACTAAATGAACATCTTAGCTATAGACCTTTTCTGGAGGGATTTTCCTCTGGGGGATGCGAGAAGGAGTGAGATGCATCCCCTTTACTCTCTAGTGTTTACAGTTATATATTTATTTAGATATGATTCTTGAATTTCATCTCAATTATATTTTTTAAATTTCTTTGGGTTTTGCTTTGTGGTTATTTTATTTTTTTATTTATTTATTTTTGAATTAAATTTTTTGGTTATAATTTAATTTCTGAAGCTGATCTACCCACCCTGTTTTAAGTTTCATGACTGTGGGTTTCTCTGGTTGGAGCATTGTCGGCCGCTGCGGATCATGTTACATCTCCTATGGGTCCTTTCTCATCCCGCCCTTCGCATGGGGCCCCCCAGTGTGCTCACTCTGGGGGCCGTTCCTCTGTGGTTCATGCTGAGGCGGCCGTTTTGCCAGGATGCCTTCAGTACCTCCCGGGTTCCCGGCCTCCCACCTCTCCTCAGTGTGCTTATTTGCGCTGCGGGGGTGCCGTGCAGTGAGGGCTCAGGGTCCTCCTGGCGTGGCTATTAGGGTATCCCAGGGAGATGCTTGCACTAGACATTTAAATATGAATGTTGTTAATTTATGTATAAGTACTTGTGAGCAAAGATTTGGGCTCCTTTCGCTTACTGTTTATTTTTCAAACTTTTTGTCCCCGGGTTGCAATGCAACCGGCGTCTCTAAACTTCCCCATTGTCTTTTCCGTACATGCGCGGTAAACAACTATCCCAGCTGAGCCATCTGCGTGATCGGACGTCCTGACGCTGTGGCGCTTCTCCAACAACGACGCTGCGTCATGCATCATCACTGCTAGCAGATTTAAATGCAGTGCCAGACGCTGTTGGCGCTGTCACTGCTTTGAATGGCGGTGAGTGGGATGGATACCAAGGACTGCTGCATCGCACTCTACCCTACTAAGGTTGGTATGGATTTGGTGAGGGATATCTTTGGATGTCCCTCCCCTTTTGATACATTATAATATTACCTACTGGGATATGTTGAGCTCCTTATATTTACAGATTCCCTTTTACCATATGAGGTTTTCTTGATTTAACCTTCATTTTGGTTAGTCATTCCTGTTTATGCTTGTCCCTCTCTCTTTTTTGCAGATTTTTGGAAAATTATATTAATATTTAATTTTTATATAATATTCAAAATAATCACCCATATATTCTTCTTTGCAAATTTTAAGCCTTTCCTCATTGTCTGCTGTATTCATTGGAGGTAGGCCTTTATGTCACTTACTTAAATCATCATGATCCTTTGAATCATGCTGTTGTTATATATTGCCCCATATATTTTCATAGCTCATGGCTTCACTATGTAATTAAACTGCAACCTGACATCTTTCATGCGGGCCCTTCCGGTCAGTGCATTTGGGGTGGATCAGTGTGGATGAGGCTGGACTCATTTTCTACCTCCCGGTCTTTCTGACATCAGGGTGGTTGATTTGCATTATCTGTGCCGCCGTTGCTTCAGCAGTGAGATCCTCATGGTGACCCTTTTTTGGGTATGTTCCTTTGATGTGATTGTTACACTGTATGTTTTCCTACCTATAGCAGCTGTTAGACTCATTTATGTATTATGTTACTTAATTTGTTTAATTTTGATTTTATTGTACAGTGTGATCCTGTTCCATGACTTTCCCCTGATGAAGGGACGCCTTTACAGTCCCAAAACTCGTTGGGCTGCCTGGACAACTGTCATGTATTATTTGATTAAAAAGGAGAGAAATCAGCAATATTGGGACTTTAAATGAGGATAGTGGGGCCGTTCATACCCCTCCTCAATCCCGGTTCAATATTAAAAAAACTAAAAAAGAAAAAGGATGTGGGACTTTGAACGAGGCACACGGGGGCAGAAGTCAAACTAGAATAAAGTTTCAATTTTTTAATATAAAGTAATACATAAATTCATAAGTTTACATTTGTAGGCACATAGCTCAATAAATATAATTTGTATTCAATCATAAAATACATTCCAACAAGGACTTCTATGTAAACATATGAGGATATGAGTAAAAAAAATGCATAACAGTAATTATGTGGCACGCAGTGTCACTAGAAAAAAGTGGCAAAGACAAAATGCAATAGCAATGGAACGTCCATACATAGCTAATAATGGTGTATGAATAACGGTAGTTGTAAGCTCTACGCCGTTTCGGGACCTTATAGCCACTCATCAGGAGCATAACCGTATTAATCACCTATAAATAGGGGAAATTAGCAATATTTAGAGTAGTTTAAAGGACGAGTGGGCAAATGTAAAACATAAAATTCCACATTCTTCCACAAAGACCATGAACTTAAAAATGCGTCCGTGCAAAGGCGGCGCAGCCCTGAATGCAGAGCCCACCCACAATGCCAGGGTCCGAAGCTGAGGGAGCGTGTCCAGGCAGCAGACCCGGCAATGAGAAACCCCCAGATTGGGTCAGAGTGTGACGGGGTGACCTTGGTGGAAGGAGGAAAAAAAAAGGACCTGAAAAGCAAAAACACGAAGTGAATAGGTAAGAATAGTGTGAAAAAATGAAGAGAGAATATGAAGCAGTGAAAATAGGTTGGAGTAAAAAATGAATAAAAGAAAGAGAAGGAAAAAAAGTGAAAAATAAAAGAAAAAAAGTTCAGAGAAAGAGAGAATAGAAAATGAGAGAAATTACCAAGATAGTACAGAAAAAGACCAGGGAAGGGGTATGGTAAAACAAACGAGGAAAACTGAGTGAAAGATAAGGGGGTGAAGACAGACCATAGCTGTGAAGAAAAAGACCTGAAAAACGGAAACACGAAGTGAATAGGTGAGAATAGTGTAAAAAAAAAAAATGGAAAAAAAAGTGTATGAAGCAGTGAGAATGGGTTGGAGTTAAAAGAGTGAAAGAAAGAGAAAGAGAAAAATGAAAAAGTAAAAAGAAGTTTAGAAAAGGAGGGAATGGAATATGAGAGAAACAACCAAAATAGTTCAGAAAGAGACCAGGGAAGGGGGATAGTAGAACAAAAGAAGGAAAGTGAGTGAAAGAAAAGGGGGTGAAGAAAGACCATACCTGTGAAGGAGGGAGTAGAGGCATGGTTGCCAAAAGTGTGTGGCTGCTTGATGGTGTACGGATAAAGCCTGAATTGGGAGACACCTCACTGGGAGAAGCCAAAGCGGGGAGTGCCGCCGCAGAGCACACCCCCAACGTCATGCAACCAGCAAACCAAAGGGGGACCGGGAGGCGCCGCAGACCCGCCAGCCAGGCGATCGAGCTGGCCGATCGCCAGCGTCAAACTGACCCCACCAAGCGCTGGAGATGGAAAACACGCTGCCGCTATGGGGCGTCATAAAGACGCTGAACAGCCGGCGCAGAAGGCATAACGTCGACGCGCAGTGGAGGAGGCCCCGCCCCACGTCACAACAAGGTGGAGGGGGGATCCTCAGTACGCGTCACAGCTCCGGAGTGTGGCACAAAGGGCAGGCCAAGACAGACAGCAGCCAAAACCAACAGTGCACGGACACAACTGCAAACACTGAATTATAAAGGGGCAAAACACCTGAGATGACTTACTAGTGATTGACTCCATATAGGGACAATCAAGGTGTGAAATAGGGAAATACTGGATAGACATCAAAATTAAAATAAATTAAATGAAAAATCTGAAAATTAAATGATATAATGCTTGAAAGTGTGACCGTGTGCCTCCATCCCTAATTATTTGATTAAAAAGGAGAGAAATCAGCAATATTGGGACTTTAAATGAGGATAGTGGGGCCGTTCATACCCCTCCTCCATCCCGGGTTCAATATTAAAAAAACTAAAAAAGAAAAAGGATGTGGGACTTTGAATGAGGCACACGGGAGCAGAAGTCAAACTAGAATAAAGTTTCAATTTTTTTATATAAAGTAATACATAAATTCATAAGTTTACATTTGTAGGCACATAGCTCAATAAATATAATTTGTATTCAATCATAAAATACATTCCAACAAGGACTTCTATGTAAACATATGAGGATATGAATAAAAAAATGCATAACAGTAATTATGTGGCACGCAGTGTCACTAGAAAAAAGTGGCAAAGACAAAATGCAATAACAATGGAACGGCTTCGGACCCTGGCATTGTGGGTGGGCTCTGCATTCAGGGCTGCGCCGCCTTTGCACGGACGCATTTGTAAGTTCATGGTCTTTGTGGAAGAATGTGGAATTTTATGTTTTACATTTGCCCACTCGTCCTTTAAACTACTCTAAATATTTCTAATTTCCCCTATTTATAGGTGATTAATATGGTTATGCTCCTGATGAGTGGCTATAAAGGTCCTGAAACGGCGTAGAGCTTACAACTACCGTTATTCATACACCATTATTAGCTATGTATGGACGTTCCATTGTTATTGCATTTTGTCTTTGCCACTTTTTTCTAGTGACACTGTGTGCCACATAATTACTGTTATGCATTTTTTTATTCATATCCTCATATGTTTACATAGAAGTCCTTGTTGGAATGTATTTTATGATTGAATACAAATTATATTTATTGAGCTATGTGCCTACAAATGTAAACTTATGAATTTATGTATTACTTTATATAAAAAAATTGAAACTTTATTCTAGTTTGACTTCTGCTCCCGTGTGCCTCATTCAAAGTCCCACATCCTTTTTCTTTTTTAGTTTTTGTCATGTATTATTACCACCAACACCATTGTTTTTAGTGGTTTTGTATTTTTGTAATATGTATACCGTGTTCTTCTTGAATTTACAATGTGAATTTCAAATACATTTTTTTATTACCGTATTTATCTGCGTATAACACGCGCGGCGTATAACACGCACCCCAAGTTTAGGAGAGAATTTTAAGGAAAAAACTTTTAGGAGGGAAGTTTAAGGAAAAGAAACTTACATTAAAATGCCCATCAATGCAGCCTCATCAGTGTTCATCTGCAGCCTTGTTAGTGTCATTGCAGCCTTTTAAGTGTCAGTGCAGCCTTGTCAGTGCAGCTTTGCCCCAGTGCAGCCTTGTCAATGCAGCCTTGTCCCCAGTGCAGCCTTATCAATGCAGCCTTGTCCCCAGTGCAGCCTTGTCAATGCAGCCTTGTCCCCAGTGCAGCCTTATCAATGCAGCCTTGTCCCCAGTGCAGTCTTGTCAATGCAGCCTTGTCAATGCAGCCTTGTCAATGCAGCCTTGTCCCCAGTGCAGCCTTATCAATGCAGCCTTGTCCCCAGTGCAGCCTAGTGTCCATGCCTCATGCCTCCTGCCTCCTGCCTCCTGCCGCCGCCGCCGCCATACACATGGTAGTAGTTTTAAATATGGCGCCGCGGAGTTCGGAGAGACTCGGCGCCGGCGGAAGTGAACGAACGCCGCCGAGATACACATAGCCGAGGGTTCTCGGCTCTTTCTGGCGCCGCTCACAGTCCCACCCAGTCCCGCCCTATGATGGACATAACACAGGTCCAATGGCGGGACTGGGCGTGACATTGAGCGGCGCCGGAAAGAGCCGAATACACCTGACTATGTGTATCTCGGCTCTGTGATTTCGGCGGCGCTCGTTCAGCACCGCCGAGTCCCTCCGAAGTCCGCGGCGCCACATTTGAAACTACTCGCTATGTAAATGTCGGCGGCGATCACCGACATTCACATAGCGATAGCGAGAATCGGCGTATAACACGCACCCACGACTTTCCCCTGATTTTAAGGGGAAAAAAAGTGTGTGTTATACGCCGATAAATACGGTAATTATTTTTTCCATTGTTGTCGTTAAAGTCCCACATTGTTGGGGGTACCCTTTTTATATTGTACTTGAGGGATGTTGACAACCTTTATGGTCCAGTTGGATGTTCATCATTCTTCAACCCATCTACAAAGGACTATACTCATTTTTCTTCTCCCCATTCAACTCTAGCGAGAATAGACAATATCTTTACAGCAAGTTCAAAAATCCCATTTATCACCAAGTCGATCATTAGAGATTCCACTCTGTCAGATAACTCAATGGTAGTGTACTCTCTTACGACACCACATGGCCCGAGGAATCATTCTGATGGCGCTTGAACAAATCTATCTTAAGTAGCCCAGGCCACTGCACCATGCTAGATAATGGTTTAGGGGAATACTTCCAAGTTAATGACAATGGGGAAGTCTCCCCTTCAACTCTTTGGGCAGCACATAAAGTAGTGATAAGGGGTAAGATTATTCAACTCTCCACAAAACTTAAGCGATATAAGGTTGATATAGTAAACCTAGAACGGGAATTTCTTACACTATCCAAAAACCATAAAAAGAATCCGACTCCTAAATCTAAAATTTTATTCGAATCTGGGAGGGTCACCCTAAATCTTGCATTGACCACCCAGGCTGAAAAGCATATACAGTGGAAGAATGCCCATTTCTACCTCCAAAAAGACAGAATAGGCCCCAAACTGGCTGCCAAGTCTTCCCCCAGGCCCCACACCTTCTCTTTTCTTAATATTTGTGATTCAGAACTCTTATGTCACGTACAGATGATCGGACATTCCGACAACAAAACCGTCAATTTTTTTCCGATGGATGTTGGCTCAAACTTGTCTTGCACACACACGGTCGCACAAATGTTGTCGGAAATTCCAAACGTCAAGAATGCGGTGGCATACAACACATACGATGAGCTGAGAAAAATGAAGTTCAATAACCAGTGTGGCTCTCCTGCTTGATTCCGAGCATGCGTGGACTTTTGTGCGTCGGAATTGTGTACACACGCTCAGAATTTACGACAACGGATTTTGTTGTCGGAAAATTTGAGATCCAGCTCTCAAACATCTGTTGTCAGAAATTCCGACAGCAAATGTCCGATGGAGCCTACACACGATTGGAATTTTCGACAACAAGCTCACATTGAGCATTTGTTGTCGGAAATTCCGATCATGTGTACACGGCATTACACAAAATCCTCAACTGATTATGGCCGTGTTTTATGACTTTTATGCCAAACTATATAGGGGGGGACCCCCATCTTTCCAATCTTACAGATTTTTTAGATGAGATTTCACTCCCCAAGCTAGAAAGCAGACATAGTTTAGCCCTAGGTCAACCAATAGCAGACTCAGAAGTACTGGAAGTGATCAAAAACCTGAAGAAGGGCTTGGCCCCAGGATCGGACATGTTCTCTACTGGGTACTATAAAGTTGTTGCTCCTACTATTACTCCATTCTTAACAAGGTTTTTTAACTCCCTTCATGAGGGGTCCTCCCTGAACAAGGAGGCTAATCTTGCTTTTGTTTCAGTTATTCCCAAACCGGGTAAGGACCACTCTGATGTCAGTAATTATAGGCCTATTTCTGTGATCAACAATGATCTAAAAATACTAACAAAAATTTTGGCCAATAGACTGTCTACATTTAAAGGAAGCTGTGTTCACAAAGATCAGGTGGTATTTATCCCAGGGAGACAAGGCCCAGATCAGATACATAGAGCCGTGGATATAGTATCCCTTTTACAGTCAAATTAGGATGGGGGTCCTCATCAGGAGGGGTTCTTACTTTCAGTGGACTTACAGAAAGCTTTCGATATGGTTGACTGGTCATATCTATTCAAGGTCCTCAACACATGGGATTCTATATGATCATCCGAGAGCCCAGGTCAAGCTTCAAAGCTGTTACTCGGACCCTTTCCCAATCTCAAAAGGAACTCGACAGGGGTGACCTCTCTCCCTTAAAATTTTTGCCATTGCAATTGAAACCCTGGCAATTGCAATTAGGGATCACCCTGACATTCATGGGGTGAGATGTGGCCAACGGGCCTCTGGACTTCAAGTAAACATGACAAAATCGGCAGCATTAAACATCACCACTCCAGCGCCACTGGTTGAACAGCTTAAAGACCACTTTGAATTTACCTGGAATTCATCACACATTCCTTATTTGGGTATCAACTTGGCAGCCAATATAGATCAAATATATAATAGTAATTACCCGCCCATGTATAAAAAATTGAGTGCAGATATGTCTAGCTGGGGACAGGGTGACCTGTCCTGGTTGGGTAGGGTGCACTAGATCAAAATTACCCTCTTTCTCATGATCTTATATCTTTTGTCACTCTTTTCCTATTTCCGGTATAGAAACAACAATTAGAGAAGTTTCAATCTCAGATAACAAAATTTGTTTGGGGAAACAAAGGCTACCGATGCCCTAAAAGTGTAATATATAGAAGGCACACACGAGGAGTTCTGGGGCTACCAAACTTCTGGAAATAGCTCCAGGTGGCTCAATTAGCACAATTTTCTACTGTCTATGCTTTCAGCAATAAACCAGATTGGGTTGACATTGAGAGACAGGCGGTTTAATTACACACTATTGACTTTTTGATATGGGCTCCCCCCAAACAGAGGCCTCCAATTTAAGCCCCCATCCTTTTGCATACAATGGCTCTATGTGAAGTTTTATATAAATCTCCTCACTTGATATCTGGTATCTGCCGGTTAAACTACCTTTTTAATAAATCGCCAATTTCCTCCTGGTCAAGATATTAGGACGTTTAAATCGTGGAGGAACAAGGATTTATACAGAATTTGGCCACTTCATGACCTCTATGGGACCATTGACGAGAAATAATAATAAGAAGTAATGAATGAGGATTGCATGTAATAGAAATTTAAAGAGTTGAATGTGCTAAAATTTTAGGGGTTCAAGTTCAGTAGTTCTAGAGAGCAAGAGATAAAGAAAAAAAAAGAAGGCAAGGTTGGTGTCGCTGAGCTTTTTAACTGCTTCAATACTGGGCACTTTTCATTTCTTGAGGCCAGGACAGTACAAATGTCCTCCAAATGACACTTTTTGAAAAGTAGAAAGTCCAAGGTATTTAGTAAGAGGAAAGGCAAGTTTTTTTAAGTTTAAGTTTTTGTCACAATTTTTTGGAAAGTTAAGAAATATTTTTTTTCCACATTTTTTTTTACATACTGTCACCAGTGCAGTACAGTGTTATCATATAACAGGTGTGGTGGTCATCAGAGACACTGGTGACAGTATGAAAAACAAAAAATAATATTTTTTTTTTTTTTTGCATACTGTGACAGAGCAATACAGTGTTAACAAAGAAAAACACTGTACTACTCTGAGGAAGTGATTAAGATTTTTTGTTTTATTTTACACATTAGTATTGTTTATACCAGTGAATTTTACTGGTATAATCAACATTTTTTACTGAATGAAACTGATTGATTCAGAGTGTTTTGTTGTGATTAGATGTGATTGGCCACAGCTAATTACATGGTACATATGGGCTGTGATTGGCCGTGTTTGTACCCTGTTATCACTGTGACCAATCACAGCTAGCAACACAATTGTATACAATGGATGGCATGAAAGGAAGCCATCCACTGTTTACAATTGTCATGCAATCTGCTGTGATTGGTAACAGCGTTCACATGGTACTGGCAGTGGGCCTGTACACTGATCAGTCATTGGATGTGTCTGATGGACACAGCCATGACACATTATGCGGCAGCGTGATCAACGACAGTCCCACTCGGCTGTCATCTTGCAATAGGCGGGAACTGTTAAGTATATAAGTGCTGGTAATTTTTTCATTTTCAGAATGATAATTCTGCCAGGCCACAAATTAGGAGGTCTGTCAAAGTCAAATACATTTTCTTGTACTTTTAGGAGGTAGAAGTATTGTGTATGATCCAAAGATTTATGCTCAATGTACAGTATTCCCATATCACTTTGTAGATCATTGATATGTTTGTCATTCCAAATGCAGATCTCAACCTTAAGTAAATATTTAACATCTTAGATTTGTGTACGTTAATTTTGAAATTTTGGATTGTGATAAAATATTTTAATTCCTTGAGGTTATAAGAGACTAGCATTGCCAGAAATGGTAAAACACAAGAGTATGGCTTCAGCATGGACAGCCACTTTATGATGTCCAGTGACATGTATGTAAGGGTTGATCCTGATTACACTGGGCAAATGTTTTACTGTTACTATGAACAATATTGGCAACAGGGGGCAGTCCTGCCAATTTACATTTTGGTTTACATCAGGTTTTGAAAGATTGTTATTGATTCAATTTTTTTTAGGGTTACCCCATTGACATGGGGACAAGGTGCTTTGGGGTGCAACCGCAATTTGATTTGACAATTTTTTTGTTATAAATTAAATTTTTGATACAGCAGGTTCTATGCAAGGTACAGATGCGCCACATTACAGGCATGCTAAGGGGACCCCCAGGCACTATATTTAAAGGATTTTTTCTTTTTTATTGTTTCACTTTAAACATCATTAAAATCATGCTCCTTTAAAAACTATCACCTTTTTTGAAAATGTTTTTGCATTTATACAGTACATGTTCCCCAGGACAGTACCTGGGCACACATACACTGTTATGGCCATTAACTTGCATATAAGCCTTAAAAATGGGGACTTTTGATTTTTCATGTTTGGGTCTCATAGACTTTAATAGAGTTTGTGGCTCAGAGCCACACTTTTTCCCTGTTTGGGAGTTCTGGTGCGATCCGAACAAGGGGGTGTTCACTAGAAAGAATTGGAGTTGGCAAATTAGAACACACCAGGTGATTGCCAAGATGTTTGAAGGAATCAACACCTGTAGGCAAATGCAAATTGGCAACAGGTGTTGGAATTTTTTTATTTTAAATACTGTAAATGCATGTCTGGTGTGAAAATACTTTGTAATATACTGTCTGGGAAGTAAATTAGTAAACTATTATTATTTGAAATGTTACAGACAACGACATGCTTTGGGTAAAAAAAAGCCTTTGCCATTATAACTTGAAGAAAAGAGAAGAAAAAAGAAAGGTCTGGTGTCCCCAGTAACACACTTCTATCCCTATAACATATAATAAAATGAAGGATTCGCCCTGGGACTTTAAATGAAGTGGGTACCTTTTCCGCCAGTAAACATAACAGTAGTAAATACAGTATATGGTTTATTCAAGTAAAATTGTTTACAAGCATAGATAAAACCAACAGTTGCCAATAAAAAAAAGATATGTAAACAAGAAATATTGGTACATGGATGTAATAGCAGTCATAGTACACGAGCATCATACTACCCAACTAGTTTCGCAAGATCCAGCTCGCTCTTCAGGGGTGGATGTGTGCAACAATGTACCACTGAGATTGACCATGGCTACAGGTGTGTGGCACAAAGATAGTGGCAGCAGGTGCCTCACCAGGGAGCTGAGGGGGCGAAATCAGATGGGACCCCACCAGGGGCCAAACGGAGAGCAGGCATGGCATGGGTGTAGTGATGTAACCCTAGAAACCTTGTTAGTCCATAAAGAGTATAGGCTGAGTATGGTGAGTATCTTGAGTATAAGAGTAATGAGACACAGCAGGCAACCTCCATAGCTGTGTGCATCCTCAGTGAAGAGTGCCATTATAACTTAATCACATGCTTTTAATAAATATGCCAACAATTTCATTGTGTTTTGTAGAATAACTATTCTGCCTTCATAATACATCATCACCAATGTGATACCTTGAAATGTAGACTTAAACAAAAGTTATTTTATATTATCACATGGTTTTATCACAGCGAAGTGTATCCTGACATTTTTAATTTGTCAACATAATAAAATGGGTCCTCCTTGTCTAGTTTAAAAGATAAAAACAGCTAAGCAGCTAAGTTGGCTCCACATATTACAAATATAGGTTTTGACAATAAAGTCAGTGGGAACTGTAAATCTGTTGATGAAACTGTAAGAACAAACAGCAAGAATGCCATAACTCTAAATGTAAATCTAACATTAACAATGTCACAAAAATATAGCCAACCCAAATCTTTCTCTAGCAATTTCATTTAAATCATGTCAAAGACAAAGAAGTGACCTTCCTTTCTGAATTTTATTGAAGCTGAATATAAAACATAAAATTATACAATTTATACCATTATGGAGTCTCATGACATTTGATTTAAATGTTTAAATTGGCATTGCTGAGTGTATATACAAAAAGTATATTTAAATACCAATTTATTGTTAACTGACATTAGAAAAAATTATTTCCAAGATTAAGATGTCAATATTTAAGTGGCAGTATTTACTACACTTACATTAGTACTCCAAAGCATCACTGTCCTTATTGCATTTGTCCAAACCCAGAAGGCAGCTTTCATACTTGGGCCAATGAGCTGCGGTCAGGACATTTCCCTGCCTGAAGCTGCACACACACTCAAAAGGGAAGGGATTCTTGTGACATCTTTGACCTAATTCAGGCTATATGGTCAAATGTTTAAGTGTACTTTTTCACCTTAAAACATATGTCAAGCCAAAATTAATGCATGCGCATGTCTCCATATTTTATCCCTTGAGTGACCCTACAAATACAGAAAAAATACCCGTTTGTCAGAAATGCACTGAAATTTTTTGAATGTTGTCAGCCACTGTGTACAAAAGAAAGAGGCTGAAACAAAGACCAACTCAATATAAATCCACAGTGAATAGTGGTTATGGCCAAACTTTGATTCACAGTGGGAGTGGCTCAAAGGAAGGTGATTGAACAGCTCCTGTGCCTTTTCGATGTATACACGGCATACATGTCTCAGTACTTGTACAGAAAAAATACTCCTAATTATTGTGCCAGGAGACAATCTGGGCCTGAGACTCTGGAGGTTCTTAAGGGACAGGCAGGCTGAGAGGTGGCTGACCCTATGCCAGATTGTGCCAAGTTGTGTGAGACAACAGCATATCTCTAATGGCTGACTTTCAGCTGGTAAGTTCCTGGTAAGTACAAGTACATTGTCTGGCATAAGTAGTGACCATAGTGGTTTAGAAATTTCTTGTTAGGCAACCTGGCTTTTAGGATATCCTGCGAGAGGACAGCGTGATGTCACCACGCAACTCTGGTGATCCTGCCTGACCCAACCTCCCACCCCGTCCAACTATTGGGGAAGTAGGCTGGCTTTGCAGGACTTCAATCTCTCCGGGCTATTGGACAATGAAATAGGAGCTGGAAAACACAGACTGCACACAGAATGAGGATTTGCAACAACCCCCCTTCTGTGAGATATGAGGTGGTGAGCATACTGGTGTACAACAGCTATATGCTGCCCAGTAAATGCTATATGGGACTTGTGTGCTGAATCCTCACCAATCTATATATATCCAGTGACATCTGTCTGTGAATCTCCTGTTGTGGGGTTGACTTATACCAGTGCGAACCTTGGCACCCCAGATGGTTTGGAACTACATTTCCCATGATGCTCATGCGCTCTGCAGTGTAGTTGAGCATCATGGGAAACGTAGTTCCAAAACATCTGGGGAGCCAAGGTTCGCCATCACTGACTTATACCAACTTATGTGACTGGTTCTGCTGTTTATCCATAGACCCGATCCAAGATACAGCCAGCTACTCCCATTTTCATCCCGCTCTTATCTCCCAATCCAGCCTGTCTTACCCTCATTGCGTTTTAATTTAACATTAAGCCTCAGCGGCATTCTATGTGGATTGCTACACCCTTTTGACTGGAAGATTACCAAGGTTTTGGTCTCTGTGGATTGAGTGGCTTTACCATTTGAATAATCTCATCCTTCCTTATCCCACTGACCGTGAAAGAGTCCGTGTATCCCCATAGACTTATTGCAGTGTGGACTGAATGTGGTGGTTGTATGAGGTGGCAGGTCTCTGAGTTTGACAACGTTGTCATTTTTAATGTTTGCATCAGTGGTAGTTTTTTGCACTAATTCATTTTAACCATATTCAATAAATTAGATTTAAGTCCATGGTGTTCCTTTATAAGGTTTCTTGGTGATCTCTAATCTCCTTTTTTTTCATGTTTATGCACGACCTTAAGGAACCACACCTGTTAATTTAGGTGGGGGCCTCAGCATAGGGATACTAATTAATTATTGGTCTGCCTGGGTGTCTTTTTATACATCACTTTCAGAAGAGTATGCAGCCACTTTATTTCAAATATTTTTTATTATTAGGATTAAGAAAGAATTACAACATAACTAGTAGTAGTAATGTTAAATCGAGGAGTTTTACATATACATGGGTGAGTTGAAACATAAGAACCATATATTCTAGCAGTTTCGTTACGTAAGACATATTACATGCTAGAGTAAATATCAATCTGGGGTAGTCGTATTATAGAACAACCATTCTGTTTCAAACTCTGTTAGGCTAGGAGAATATAGGTGAACTATAACCAGGAAGAGTAGTTGGGAAGGAAAGGGGGATGGGGGGAGGGGGAACGCATGGTAGGTGAGATGAGATACCCAATTGCTTTGTAATGTCCTGTCCTGTCATGACCTGTTAGGTTTCCGGACTGAAATTTTTCATAATAGGGGGGAGATTATTTTAAGGGAGGTTTATTATATAGGAGGAGATTGGACTGAGTATGGTTGTAGAATTCTCTCCAAGGGGCCCATTGTTCGTAGAATTTAACTAAACCACCTGATTTGTATGCCATTAATTGTTCCAAAGAATACGTCTCCGACAGTAGGCCTGTCACCTCTTTAATATTTCGGGGCCTTGGTTGACTTCCAATGCCTCATGATAATTAGTCTTGCGGCAAACAGAGTATGCAAAGCCACATGTCTGAGATTCTTCGGAAAGTTTCCTATATCAATGCTCAAAATTGCTAATTTAAAGTTGGGTTTAGATATGAACCCAGTTAGCTTGGTGATGAGTTTGAACACTGAGTTCCAGAAACTACGTATGTTGGGACAAAACCATAACATGTGTGATAGAGTTCCTATCAGGCCACATCATCGCCAACATTGATTATTGTGTTCAGGAGCGAATTTAGCTATTGTGTATGGTGTGTAATACCACCAAAGATGGAGTTTTTGTGCCATTTCCCAATATGTAGCACATTTTGAAATGGACATATTGTGTGATATTGCTTTTTGCCACTGGTGGGCTGAGATATCTACGTTCAATTCTGTGGCCCATTTGTTTAGGGGTTTGGTTACACAAAAGGTGAGCTTGTCATGAAGACCGTTATAAAAGAGTGATATGCCTTTCTTTTTGGGTTTTGGGGCTGTCCAGAAGCTCCAGGCATCTTGTGAGATCTTTACATTTAAATTTAAATTGGGGGTTAGTGTGGATTTTATTTGCGCATATGTGAGAAACTCACCTCTTGTCAACCCATATTTAGTTGCCAACTCCTCATAAGAAATGATTTTGCCATCCCTAAATAATGACGAGATTTCTTTAATTCCTTTTGTTTCCCATTTGGGAGTTGTTATATTGGGGTTAATGAGTCTAAGTACTCCTATGCTGAGTGGGGTTTCTATTTGTTTGTTTGAATTATTGCCATGTTGTAGGAAGCGTCTCCAAGCCAGAATGGAAGCTGAGATGGTAGGATGATTTAAGCCTGTATTATGGGAGGGGGAAATAGCGTTAGCTAGTAAAAGTGATTGCAGGGTGTTCGGTGAGATTGCTGATTGTTCTATATTACTCCATGATTTACAATTTGGATAAGTAAACCAGGACCTTAATTGGTCTAATAGTGTGGCTGTGTGATAGTCCTGTAAGTCGGGTACACCCATGCCTCCTGCTTTCCTATGTTTTCGAAGAGTATGGTGATTGCATCTAGATTTGCCTTTGTTCCATAAGAATGTAGAGAGAATTTTCTGAGAGTTTTTGAAGAAGGCTACTGGGATCTGGATTGGCAGTGTTCTGAAAAAGTATAAAATTTTTGGTAGGACGGCCATTTTAAATGCTGCCAATCTACCTGCCCAGGATAGAAAAAACTTACTTATTTTAGTCGTGTCTTTTTGGATCGCTAATAAAAGTGGGGCAAAGTTCTCTTTATATAGATTGGATAGAGGTGATGTTAAGGTAATACCCAGATAGGGTAGAGTATTGGAAGACCATGGATATGTGAATTTGGATTGTAGGGAGGTTTGTTAAGATTTGCTGATGTTAATGCCCAATATGTTAGATTTGGTTTCATTGACTTTATACAGAGAAACTTGGTTGAATTCGGTTAGGATCTGATGTACTTCTGGCAAGGATTTGGCCAGGTCTTCCAGTGTTAAAATAATGTCATCTGCAAAAAGTGTTATAGGGTAATGAATCTCTCCTACTTTTATCCCTTTGATGACATTATGGGACCTGATTTTCTCCGCAAGGGGCTCCATCACTAATGCAAAAATGAGCGGGGATAAGGGACACCCCTGTCTTGTACCATTTGAAATCATAAAATTTTTAGAGAATAGACCTTCTGAGAATACATAAGCAGACGGGGCCGTATATAAAGCCATAATGGCAGAGAATAGTTCACCTTTTATGCCAAATTTTTCCAGTACTCTAGCTAGGTATCCCCAGTGGACCCCGACGAAGGCCTTCTCCGCGTCCAGAGTCAACAGCAGAGAAGGCCTCCCGAGAGGACTCCGCCTGGTGGATGAGATTTATGATGCGTCTGGTGGCATCAGGGGCCTGGCGGCCCGGGACAAAGCCCATTTGATCTGGTTTCACTAGAGCAGGTAGAAAAGGTTGAAGCCTATTGGAGATAAGTTTTGCGTATATCTTCAGGTCAACATTTAAAAGCGAAATAGGCCTAAAATTTTGTACATATGCAGAGTCCTTCCCCGGTTTTGGTATAGTAATAATGTTTGCAGTTAACATTTCTTCCGGGAAGGAAGCTCTGGTCACAGCGGCATTGTACACCCCCTCCATATATTTGGAAAGGGTATTTTGGAAAAATTGATAATATTCTGAGGAAAATCCATCAGGACCAGGTGCTTTATCATGTGGAAGTGTCTGAATTACTTTTAGAATTTCTGCTTGTGTAAAGGGTTGATTTAGGATCAGTCTGTCTTCTGGAGAGAGAAGGGGTAAATTTATTGAGTTCAGGAATTTGTCTATGGTATCTGGTGTGGGTTGAGGGATGCCTTCCTGTTGTTGAAGATTAGTGAGCTGTAATATATCTTAAAGGCATCTGCAATGTCTTGAGGGTTCAGTAATTTTTGTCCTGATTTGGGGTGGAATGTGTGGGTTAATTTTGTTTGGCTGTTCTATCTTTAAGTTGGCTTGCAAGCAATTTACCTGCTTTGTTGCCATGAAGATAGAAATTTGCTTTTGAAGCTCTTAGTTGCTTAAGGTGTTGGATTGTTAGGATTTCTCTCAGATCATGTCTCGCCTGATTGAGTTTCGTCAGTATGTGTGGAAGAGGATTTAACTTATGGGTTTGTTCTAATAATTTTATAGAGGCAAGTATGGTATTAAGCCGCTGTGACCTAAGCTTCCTAGCAGTGGCACTCTGCTTCATTAATATTCCTCGGATAAATGCCTTGTGCGAATTCCACAGTGTGAAGGGGTCCGCCGTGGACGGAGCATTAATTTCAAAAAATTCCTGTAGTGCTTTTTGTATTTGTAGCTTGTTCTCAGGCCGAGCCATGAGCACTGCATCATTTCTCCATCTGTTCGCTCTCGTCCCTACTTTCCCCTCCCCAGTGAAATGGACACAGGCGCGTGGTCTGACCACGTAATGTTTCCAATCTCTGATTGTTGGATCTCCTGTAAAAGGAATTTATCTGTAAAAAAAAAGTCAATGCGGGTGTAGGATTTATGGGCATGTGAAAAAAAAGTAAAGTCCTTTTCCGTGGCGTGTTGACATCTCCATTCATCGAATAGGGAAGATGAGTCAAGAAAGTTCGCTAGGGTTGTTCTGTGGGATCGACTTGGTGAGGAGTTGGACAAGTCCATTTTGCGGTCTGTTATGGCGTTAAAGTCTCCACACATAATGATGTGACCCTGGCAAAGAGGGTGGACCTTTTTCCAAATTTTGTTTAAAGCTGAGATCGGTTTGATATTGGGCAAGTATACGTTGATGATAGTGTAGAGAGTATTGTTTATCTGTCCCACTAGAACCAGGTATCTTCCCAAAGGATCTGCTGTTAAGGAAGTCAGTGTGAATGCTACTGAGTCTTTTATAGCAATGAGAACTCCTCTTTTTTTTGTTGGAGCATTGGCTTGAAATATATGGGGAAATTTTTTATGATTGAATGTCGGAGGGTTGTTCGAGGCAAAGTGTGTTTCTTGTAAACAAAAAAGGTCACAGTTAAGTCGGGATGCTTCTTTCCATGCTGTTTGTCGTTTAAATGGACTGTTCAGGCCTTTAACATTCAGTGAGGAGATTTTAAATTCCATCTTTAAACTTATTGTTTCAACAGGCAGAGGCTTGAAAAAGTGGGATGTTTAGTTGGCAATCTGTGTTTTAAGGGTACCACAGGGAGCTAGATTGCAAAGTAATTCCAAATTAGTCAATATGGTGCAACTAGTACTAGAAGTCGGCAATTGGGTATGCCACAGTCAGTTAGTGAAGGGAGGATAGGTAGGGAAAAAGGGGGAAGAACCAGCTGTTCCTACGGGAACAGGTATCCAAAAACGGAAACAAGAAAAAAGGTATGGTTCTATGTAGAACCTGAGCGGGTAGTTGACCGCAACATTCAGGGGAACAACTGCTACTAAGCTAAAATTTCACAGCTTGTGCATTATACTAGCTCACCGGAGCCAAATCAGCTTGTTTGTGAAGACGTTTATCCAGGCCCTTGATTAGTGGAAGGGAACTTGTGATGAGGAGAGGCGTGCGGTGCGATCACCTTGTCTGTAGTCTCAGTTTCTGGTTCTAGGATTTGCCAATCACGGAGAATGCGAATGCCCTCTTTTAAGGAATTGATTGTGTAGACACGATCGTCTTTCGTGACAAGGAGTTTTGCCGGATACCTCCACTGGTAAGAGATGTGGTGGTTTCGCAAAGGCTTCGTTATGGTGGCAAGTTGTCTTCTTTGCTGCGTGGTGTGGGCAGACAGATCTACGAACAGCGATAGTGACTGCAAATGATCCGGAAGTTGATTTGCATGTCTGAAGGCCGCCATTAATTTCTCCTTCGTCGTAAAGAAGTGGATGCGAGCTATCGTATCTCTGGGTAGATGCGCAGGGATGTGCTTAGGTTTTGGCAACCTATGTATGCGGTCGATTAATAAATCCTCCAGCGGGAGGTCTGGTAGGGCATCTTTTATCACATCGGTAAGGAAAGACATTAAATCAGGATTCTTGATTTCTTCGGGGATTCCTCTAATTTTAATATTGTTGCGTCTGGAGCGATTCTCCAGATCTGTGATTTTAGTTTTCATCCATGTGATTTCATCGTCATGGGTATTATGGGCATCTATCAGCTCATTAAAAGTAGAGGCAAAGTCTCCCATTTTATGTTCCACATGTGTGACTCTTTCCCCTATCTCTCTCACTTCTGCTTTAAACTGCTGAGCAAGTGACAGAATATCTGCATGGAGTGTGCTACGTAAGGATACCAGCATATCTTTTAACGTAGTATCTAGCACTGGTTGATTCACTGTGGGGAATTCAGTAATGGAGTCCTGCAGCTCCCTGGTGTCGTCTAGGGAGCCTGCCATGTCACTCACCTCGAGAGTTGAGATCGGTGTGTCTTGGTATTTGAGCTTAGCCTTCACTGGGCTGGAGGAGCAGGAGGAGGACTGGGAGGCTCTGCCGGTCCCCTGGTGTGAGTTAGAAAAGTCCGGGGAGAAGTGCTGCAGCCGTCTCTCTGTGTCCTTAGTGAAGCCACGTTTGTGCGGCTGGGAGCCACCTGCGCCATCTTGGCTGGAGGAGCGACGGGGCTGTGAGTAGAAGTCCGTCATTCTTCTAGAGATATTCCGGTCTTTTCGCTTACGGGGCATGTAGCGGAGGGATGCCCGACCTGCTGAGTGATATTTGTGCCTCTTTTTATGGCGCTGGATGTCCGTTAGAAGCTCCGGCGAGCTGGCTGTATGCAGAGCAGTGCTTTCAAGCGGCCATCTCCTGCGCCTGCCGGCCACGCCCCCCGAGTATGCAGCCACTTTACAGTGTCATACCCTCTGAATATTCATGTGACTGAAATGCAAAATTATAATGTAGATATTCGCCAGCATTTGCCTTTTCATTACTAGTGTAGTGCAACATTTCGGAGCCACACAGGACCCCTTCAAAACATTGCACTACATTGCTTGTGATGTGATCTTTCTTCAATAAAAAAATGTTTGAACGTAATTGAAGGTCCTTGGTGTGCTGGCAAATATATACATTATTACAGCACCCAGTACCTTAAGAGTTCATTCCAGGAATGTGTGCGATGGGAATGTGGAGTGTGTGAAATGCAACATTAACACCTGTTGATACACAACTGCCTGATATGCAATGCACCCACACACTAAAAGATACTATGGCTTTGCTGCACTGGCTGCACCAGCATCAGCAGACAATAATCCATATCAGAGGTTCTTGATTTAGGGCTTAAAATAATTTTAACATCCTTTCTAAAAGGAGACCAGAATAGTGAGCTACGATGAGGTGGGAATTTACAACACATTCCCTCTGGTGTTTCTGAAGAAACTCTGTGTGGTGTAATAGACTGTGCACTGGAGGAACAACAGTAGGATGATAGGGAGGACTTCCTGCAGTTACAGGGTCAGCAGGATTGTTTCCCTAATGCTTCCAACCATGTGAGGCAGTCTCAGCAGAAGGCAGAGGAGGAGAACAATTGGATTATCTGTGTGATACTGCATGCATACATTTCCTCTATATTAGGGAGCAAATCATGAAAAATAGTTAGAAACATATCTCTATTGCCTGACCCATATTCTGGAATTTCCTTCTTTGCTTCTTTTGCTTTAGGCCAGAAAACAGACCTTGCCTCTCACTAAAGCTTTCAACCCCCCTGATGGTATGATTATTTCAATTTTTTGCTTCTCAAAGCGATACAATTATTTTGCATAGAAATTTGGCGTTTTATATTGTAGGCCTGTAATTCTTAGCAATAACACACCTAAATCTGTCCACCAAGAGTCTAGCAGATATCCCGGGTATGATGAAGTTTGAATCAAAAAATCATGAATTATAATATAATAAATAAATATAAATAATTATAAAAAATAATAATATAATAATAATAAAATAAATTTCCCCACTTTCACTATCGCTCAATTCTGCAAGTGTTCCAATTTACTAGCATTGTTTTCTAGCTGGTCTAAAACCACTTTTAGGTAAAGGTAAAGGGACACTTTTTGGTTGCTATGAACAATCTCCAGTTTCCAGGCAGAAAGAACAGTATATATCATATAAAACTGCATGCAGGGCATAGGACAAAGCACTGGGGACAAAAGGGATGTGAAATGATTTCATACAGTAATGTAATCTGTAAGATTACAATGTACTGTATGTGTTATGAATCTTCACTTTTTTGAATTTGCTGCCAGGCTCCGCCCCATGCATCGCGATGCTCGCAGGAAACGGAGCCCAGCACAGAGAGGCTTCGGGAGGAGCACAGAGCCCGCAGACACAGCGGGGGGGACATCGCAGGATCCTGGGGACAAGGTAAGTATACCGCACCAGGATCCTGAGATGTAATCCTAAGTGTGGCTCGGGGTTACCGCTAATGGTGCTGAAATTTAACCCCGAGCCACACTCGGGAAAACCACCAGGGAGGCTACCAAAGAATAGAGAAACATAATGTGGTGTCCAAAGTTGACTCTGACCTCCACTTACTGAAGCAATGGGGTATACGCCCAGAGAGACAAAGCAAGGTCACTACCTAAATAAAATCAAGTTGATGAGTTCATATTTAATGTCATGAGTGAGTACCCCTGCTCCCACTAAATACTAGCTATAACTTTCCTAGTAAAATAATAATCACAGCGCTTCAATATATACAAATTATAAAACAAGCACCAAGTTCCTTAAGCGCTAAAGCTGTGAGTTGGGTGTGTAAATACAGGACCCGTGGGGGTATATATTTGACTTTAAACCAGTGCAGCTGCCAATCACTGGAAAATGGATGATAAAACACAAAAACACAAAAGGCAAGGCTCTATGGGTACAGCAAAAAGTACATGTAGACCAATGGCTAGGTAACAGTTAGTTTATTACACACAACGGTGAATAGCCACTGCAAAAGTTTGTAAAAAAAAACTGTAAAATATTGAGAAAGATGCAGCAGTCAATCATAAAAGCATAAATGCATGTAAATGGAAATTGTTAAAAACATTGTAATAAAAAAGCAAAATGGTACCACACTGGCATCTGGGTAGAAGGGGGTTAACACCATCCAGGTGGCTTGCTGGTAGTACATTGAGAATGGACAATGGATGACCTGAACCACATTCACAGTGAGGGTAACCCGACAGAAACGGAGTGATTGACAGCTCACTGTCTTCACACTGGAAGTCAGGTTCCGATTGTGTCCAGGGAGACCACAGCCGTAGGAGGACCCGCTGCTGGATGGTGTGGAGTGCTGGGGCTGGTCTCAGGGAACGACCGTGCCGAGCAGTAGGAGGTGGGATGCAGGCAGTGAGGTGAACATCCGCCACTGGGGATAATGCCAGAATAGCCAAGGCAGCCAAAGGAAGCCACAGGAGCCAGGCGCGCTGGACGACGTCAGGGCTGCTGCCGGATGTGATGGGGAGAGAAAGCCAATGTGAGGGGTGAACCGCAAGCTCTAGGTTGCCGTGAATAACATGTTTCACGTGTTTGCGCTTTGTCAAAGTCACTGAGATAACGGCAGCCAAGATATTTAAACCCATTGAAGTGAAAGGGGAGGGAGTAGAGGGAGTGGAGATGACCAGCCTGGAGTATACTGTTAACCCCTCTCAGCCCTGTGACATGGAAGAACAACTATATGAGATATCTGTTGTGTATGAATCTATGTCACTACATATATTAAAATATAGAAAACTCTGTTGATAAAAACGCCACATAGCAATTGTATATATATATTAAATAAAACTTTTAAAACGGTAATACACTATCCAGTTTCCTCTGTTTTCCACATAAATATTGTTGCAAGCAGCCTTCCAAGGTTCTGAATGCTGACCATAAACACAGAAGTGGTTTAAAAGCATGTTTTGACCGAGCTTAGGTGCAAGGTCACACGCTCTAAGGTGAGCGCATACACCAAAGGAGGAGCACAAGAGTGGACATGATCACTATTGTTTTATTATCTGTTTTATCATCTGCAATGAGTACCAGAAGAATGGAGTAGTTATGAATGGACTTTATGTTGCGATTTTGTGGACACAGAATCATCTCTAAATATCATTTGGATTTTCACATAGTAGCTTGCAAGAGTTTGTTTTTTAGACCATATATGGTGTGAAACGCGATAGCTGCGCTGTTGGTCTGTATCTAAATATGATGTTTTGATTTCTACTTTTTACAAAATAAAGGTGAATATTTGGAGCGTGGCTGTCCAGCATCAACTTTTGTTTCTAGGCCTTAATGAAGAACTAGATATTCACAGCATTATGTGAGATCATCATATATGACATCTGTTGTATCCTGTCCCCAATATAACAGAATAAACAGGTCTTAGGCCTCTTTCACACGGGGCAGATCAGTCATGATCCCCCCCGTGAACATCCGCTGGCTCAGTGGGGATCGCTCCGCCGATCCCCGCTGAGCAGGAAGATGACAGGTGCATCGCTGCACGCTGTGCAGCGACGGACCTGTCAGAGCGCCGCTCTCCCCTATGGGGGGATCGGATGATGACGGTCCGTAGTGTCTGTCGTCATCCGATCCGATCCGAAAAACGGATGGAAAAGTAGGTTTTTCCTCCGTTCCGCTCCGATCCGAAAAGTGTGTCGGATGTCAGCGGACATGTCACCGCTGACATCCGATGCTCCATAGGGATGACTGTATGTCCGTTTTTCATCCGAAAACGGAAGGATGAAAAACGGACATACGGATCGTCCGTGTGAAAGAGGCCTTAGTTACTTTTCCCTTATCGTCTTTCAGGACAGCACTTGAGAGAGTGACTCCTCCCCTTGCCAACAGGAAACACCTCTTCCACCAAACTTTAAAAGGAGGCTCCTTTCCACATCTTGTCAGTTTTTGTGTTTCCTCCGGAGGGAACACTTCGTGGGGAAGTCAGGGCTCTCAGGTGCTGTCCTGGGAGCTCAGGTTTCCTGGTTTTTTTTTTCATCAAACACTTTGTTACCTCATGAGAGCTGTTCCTCCCATTCCACAGCTGAGGTGAAGTGCTGCTGGCTGGGCTCCCTCTCCCTCTTCATATGGGCTCAGGGTGAGTCCGACTGTCGTGGGCATCGCTCCTAGGCGGCGGCAAGACAGGCGGTGGCCGTTTACTGTGTTTTTTTCTCAGGTCCACCGCCTGTTGCTTATTGCACCGCCGCCATCTTGGGGATGGCAGCGGGGCTCCATCCGCCGGAAGTGAGGCATCCGGAGGGGGCGGAGCCCACGGAACAGGCGTCAGGCGTCATTTCCGCCGGAAATCGCAGAGGGAAAGGGGAGGAACGGGGCTGGTGCTTATTTGGCGGTTCCGGTCCGGTGCACAGGCGCTACTGGAGTCCGGAACCGGCATTTAGCCACACAAACACAGCAAGCGCTCCTCGATGGAATCGATGGCGGCAGCAAGTGGGACAGGCACAGGCACCAGCAAGGCCCAGGTAAGGGGCAGTTGTATACTGTCCTCCTTGTACTGTGGGGTCTCTCTCTCTATCTCTCCCCCCCGGTGGCAGGGGCCTGTCTGGGCACATAAGGCAGTTTAGTTCTTACTGTGCACCTGTGGTGAGCATCTTTGGGTATAGGACAGGTTGTCTCATTAGGATGGTTTCTTCTTTTGTCTCATGGCAGGCCAAGAGCTCTGATCCAGTGGCAAAAAGAAAATGTCCTTCATGTAAATCCAAGCTACCTGAAGGATGGAAGAAGACGTTATGTCAAGCTTGTATTGATTTGCTAGTTAAAGAAGAAGCTTCTTCCGCTTGCAGCGACTTGATTGCATCTGTTAAAAAAGAACTTGATGCGACTATTCAATCATTTCGCTCTTCCCTAGCAAACCCATCCCTGAGTCAGCCTACTACCTCACAGTCCTCCCAAGGCTCACTTATAGTCCCGGCGGTGGAGACTGAGGCATCTCCTACCCCAGAGGGACATTTCCCCTCTCAATCTGAGGATTCTGATGAGGGTGAGGAAGGAGAAAATTTACCTTAAAAATTTAAATTGTCTTTAGAACAGGTAGATGGCCTGTTAAAAGCAATCTATACCACACTGGGTCTGGAGGAGGAAAGAAAGGAGTTATCTCTGCATGATAAAATGTATGCAGGGCTTAGCGAGCACAAAAATCGCAATTTCCCAGTGCACTCTGTTATTTCTGAAGCTATTAAGAAAGAGTGGGCAGAGCCAGAGAGAAAGCCTTTCTTTCCCAAAGCCTTAAAAAGGAGTTTTCCTTTTGACGAAGATCCAGCGGCGGTTTGGAACAAAAACCCCAAACTAGATGCCGCGTTTTCCCAGGTCTCGAGGTCTACAGATTTGGCATTCAAGGACATGGGGGTGTTGAAGAGATCCCATGGATAAAAGGATGGACCAGGTTCTAAAAAAGGGCTTGGCAATCTATCATGGGAAATCTTAAACCAGCTATGGCAACTACAGTGGTATCCAGAAATATGGAGTTCTGGTTAGAGCAACTTAAGGCCCATATCTCAGCAGACTCACCAAAACAAGAGATTTTGGATTCATTCTCAACTCTGTCGGCCGCTGTCGCATTTATATCTGATGCATCAGCTGAATCAATTAAAATGACAGCTAGATCTGCTGCCCTGGCCAACTCAGCCAGAAGGGCTTTGTGGTTGAAAACTTGGCCGGGAGACGCGGCATCCAAAAACAAGCTGTGTGGGATACCGTTCCTGGGTGACTTGCTTTTTGGGCCTGACTTAGATGCGGTTCTAGATAGAACAGCGGATAAAAAGAAGTCTTTTCCCATCAAAAAGAAAAAACAGCCAGTTAAACGTTTTTTTCGTTCCCAAAGGGCTCAAGAACAAAACAAACCCCAGGAGAAAAGAAAAAATTGGGCTTCGCAGAAGGGAAAGGGAAAAGGAAATGTCCTTTTCCATCCTCCTGCAGCCTCCGGTAAAAGACAATGACTTGTGCGTACCGGTGGGGGGGAAGGCTGCAAGGTTTCCTTCCCATTTGGGCCAGCATGACAGAAAGTCTATATATTTTGGACATGCTGTCCCAAGGTTACAGGATAGAGTTTTCGGATCGCCCGCCAGAAAGATTCTTTGTAACAAACCTACCAAGGGATCAAACAAGGGCTCTGGCCATGAAGAACCTTTTAAGAGATCTGAGGCACCAGAGGGTAGTGATACCAGTATCCCCAGAAGAACAGGGTCAGGGTTTCTATTCTCACATCTTTCTGATAAGAAAACCATCCGGAAACTTCCGTCTTATCCTCAACCTAAAACCCCTGAACAGGTCAGTCCTATACAAAAAGTTTTGTATGGACTCAATCTTCACGGTCAGAAGCATTCTGACAAAAGATTGTTTTATGGCATCAATCGATCTGAGGGATGCTTATCTTCATATTCCTGTAGCACCTCAGTCTCAGAAGTTCCTGAGGTTTGCGGTGAATATGGGCAAGGAGATTATACATCTTCAGTTCAGGGCCCTTCCCTTCGGCCTGTCGTCAGCTCCTCGTATTTTTACGAAGATAATGGCGGAAGCCCTCGCCCCTCTTCGACTCCAGGGGATTGCGGTAATTCCATATCTGGACGACCTCCTCTTTTTTGCCCCATCCAGGGAAAAGTTGCAGGAGGATTTGAGCAAATCCCACAGTCATTTGGAGTCAATAGGGTGGATAGTGAATGTTCAAAAATCAAATTTCATCCCAGCTCAGCAAGTACTGTTTCTGGGCTATTTGATAGATTCAGTGGAGCAAAAGATTTTTCTCCCAGAAGAGAAAAAGATCAAGGTCCAAAAGGTAATAACGGCACTACAAACAAATCAACTGATTTTAGTCCGAAAGGTTATGTCGGCTCTGGGGACATTAACCTCTTCAATGCCAGCCATCCAATGGGCAAGGCTGCATTTCAGGACTCTACAGAGGTTCCTTCTAAGGACCTGGAACCACAGGATGGAGAGTTTAGATACAAAAGTAAAGATTCCCACCAGAGTCAAACGTTCACTTTGGTGGTGGAAAAGTCAGGTGGTACTGCAAAAAGGTCTTCTTTGGTCTTTTCTGACCGGGAAAGTGGTCACAACAGACGCCAGTTTGCAGGGATGGGGGGCCCACATGGGTCAGGCCTTAGCGCAGGGAACATGGTCCCAGTTCGAGGCCCAAAAATCCTCAAATTGGAGAGAGCTGAAGGCGGTTGCTCTAGCATTAGCTTTCTTCTCTCAAAACCTCATAGGTTGCCATGTCCAGATTTTGTCAGACAATGCCACGGCCATAGCCTACCTGAACAAACAGGGAGGCACAAGAAGCAGGGCTCTTCACTTACTGTCAGTAGAGATTCTGGAGTGGGCAGAGAACCACTTACTATCTCTATCCGCAGTCCATCTAAAAGGCACATTGAACGAAGTAGCGGATTATCTGAGCCGACAGAAAGTTCAGGAATCAGAGTGGAGTCTGAACAGGAAGGTGTTTGCATTAATCACCAGTGTTTGGGGCCTTCCGCAGGTAGATCTGTTTGCTTCAAAACACAACACGCAGCTCCCGAATTTTTTCTCCCTTCAGAGAGACATTTGCTCTCAGGGGATAGATGCTCTGGCGCATCCATGGGATTTTCACCTAGGGTATGCTTTTCCTCCATTTAGGTTAATCCCTCTAGTGTTGAGGAAAATACTAGAAGAGAGAGTAGCAATAATTTTGATCACTCCATATTGGCCAAAGAGGGCTTGGTTTTCCACGATTCTTCAGTTGGCAATAAAACCATGTTGGCATCTTCCGCTCAGTCAGGATCTGTTGACTCAGGGGCCAGTGCATCATCCAGATGTAGGCAGGTTAAAACTCACTGCCTGGTATCTGAGGAGCAGTTAATGAGAAGCAAAGGCTTTTCTGAACGTTTAACTACGATGTTGCTTTCCAGTCGGAAAAAGGTAACCAGGGATATTTACGCCAAAGTATGGAAAGTCTATGTTTCTTTCTGTAATTCTGAACATAGGGAGGTTAAAGATCTAGTTTGTGCTGGAGTTCTTGCAAAACGGTGCAGACAAGAATTTGGCGGTCAGCACCCTTAAGGTGCAGGTGGCCGCCTTGGGAGTTTATCTGGAGAGATCCTTATCTTCAGAAACTCTGATCATGAGATTTTTCAAAGCACTTTCCAGGTCTAGACCGGTCCCGGTGAAGCATTTCCCAAATTGGGATCTCTCGGTGGTTCTGCAGGCTCTGGCAAAAGAACCATTTGAGCCTTTACAGGCCATATCCCTAAAGAATTTAACTTTGAAGACTATTTTTCTGGTCGCAATTACTTCAGCAAGAAGGATTAGTGAACTGCGCGCTCTATCAGTAAAAGAGCCTTTTTTGTCAGTTTTTCCTGATAGAGTTGTCCTTAAAGTAGATCCGGGGTTTTTGCCAAAAGTGGCAAGCTTTAGTAACAGGTCTCAGGAGATTACTCTACCAACCTTTTCTGCTAACCCTTCGGGTGCAAAGGAAGAGCAGTTTCACAATTTAGACGTAAGACGTATCCTATTACAGTATTTGGAAGTAACAGGAGGGTTTAGAGTTTCAGATTCATTATTTGTTCTTTTTTCTGGAAACAAGAAAGGCCAACAAGCATCAAAAGCATCATTGGCTAGATGGCTTAAGACAGCTATTTCTGTAGCCTATTCTCAAATGGGTTTATCTTCCCCGCTGGGAATTAGGGCTCATTCAACAAGAGCCCAGGCCACTACATGGGCAGAAAGAGCTGGTGCCACCCCAGATCAGATTTGTAAGGCGGCTACGTGGTCAAGCTACTTAACGTTTGTCCGTCATTACAGACTGGATCTCCTATCAGCAGGTGATCAGGCTTTTGGCAGAAAGGTTCTGCAGGCTGTGGTCCCTCCCTAGGGGGGTAAGTCTCTCTTATCCTCTCAAGTGCTGTCCTGAAAGACGATAAGGGAAAATTCAAGTTAGACTTACTGGTAACTTGTTTTCCTTGAGTCTTTCAGGACAGCAGCATCCCGCCCTATTGTTTTTACATATATATACTGTGACTAATCATATCTCGATTATGTGTTCCAGTTTGGGGCCGGAGGTTCTCTACTACTACTGACAAGATGTGGAAAGGAGCCTCCTTTTAAAGTTTGGTGGAAGAGGTGTTTCCTGTTGGCAAGGGGAGGAGTCACTCTCTCAAGTGCTGTCCTGAAAGACTCAAGGAAAACAAGTTACCGGTAAGTCTAACTTGAATTTTCAGATGTATGTCCTTTCACAAGGTGTCTATAGACACCAATTAATACAGACCCATACATGCAATGTTCTGTTGTTTAGTATATGGGTTACCATATTGTCATCCAATTTATTAATATTGTCTATTCATCTATTGTTTATTTATTAATTTTCACACAGGCATATGGGTGTGGGTGAAAATGCATTGTTGATGTCAGAGGTCAGAGAAGAATGGGCAGGCTGGTTTGAGATGATAGAAAGGCAACAGTAATTTAAATAACCACTTGGTACAACCAAGGTATGAAGAATACCATCTCTGAATGCACAAAAAAAAAAAAAAAAAAATCGAACCTTGAAGCAGATGCGTTACAGCAACAGAAGATCACACCAGGTGCCACTCTTGTCAGCTAAGAAAAAGGAAACTGAGGCTACAATTTGCACATGCTCACCAAAATTGGACAATAGAAGAATGGCAAAATGCTGCCTGGTCTGATGAGTCTCAATGTCAGCTGCGACATTTAGATGGTAGGGCCAGAATTTGGTGCAAACATGAAAGCATAGATCCATCCTGCCTTTTATTAATGGTTCAGACTGGTGGTGTAATGTTGTGTGGAATGTTTTCTTTATTTTCTTGGCACACTTTGGGCCCCTTAGTACCAATTGAGCATGGTTTAAATGCCACGACCTACCCGAGTATTGTTGCTGACCATGTCCAACCCTTTATGACTACAGTGTACCCATCTTGTGATGGCTACTTCCAGCTGGGTAATGCACCATGTCGCAAAGCTCAAATCATCTCAAACTGGTTTCTTGAACATGACAATGAGTTCACTGTACTCCAATGGCCTTCACAGTCACCAGATCTCAGTCCAATAGAGCAGTGTTTCTCAACCCATGGGGGTACACGCACCAAAGACAGGAGGTACGCCCCCCAGAGCTGGTGTTACCATAAGGCAGCACAAATGGCCACCTAAGGCTTAGGGTGCCAGGCAGGGGTGGGCAATTTCCCCCAAGGCCACCCTAACTTACAGTATCTCACAAAAGTGAGTACACCCCTCACATTTTTGTAAATATTTTATTATATCTTTTTATGTGACAACACTGAAGAAATGAAACTTTGCTACAATGTAAAGTAGTGAGTGTACAGCTAAAATAACAGTGTAAATTTGCTGTCCCCTCAAAATAACCTAACACACAGCCATTAATGTCTAAACTGCTGGCAAAAAAGTGAGTAGACTCCTAACTGAAAATGACAAATTTGGGCCCAGAGTGTCAATATTTTGTGTGGCCACCTTTATTTTCCAGCACTGCCTTAACTGTCTTGGGCATGGAGTTCACCAGAGCTTCACAGGTTGCCACTGGAGTCCTCTTCCACTCCACCATGATGACAGCTGGTGGATGTTAGAGACTTTGCGCTCCTCCACCTTCCGTTTGAGGATGCCCCACAGAAGCTCAATAGGGTTTAGGTCTGGAGACATGCTTGGCCAGTCCATTACCTTTACCCTCAGCTTCTTTAGCAAGGCAGTGGTTGCCTGGGAGGTGTGTTTGGGGTCATTATTGTGTTGCAATACTGCCCTGCGGCCCAGTCTCTGAATGGAGGGGATCATGCTCTGCTTCAGTATGATACAGTACATTTTGGCATTCATGGTTCCCTCAATGAACTGTAGCTCCCCAGTGCCGGTAGCACTCATGCAGCCCCAGACCATGACACTCCAACCACCATGCTTGACTGTAGGCAAGACACACTTGTCTTTGTACTCTCACTTGGTTGCCACCACACACACTTGACACCATCTGAAACCAATAGGTTTACCTTAGTCTCATCAGAGCACAGGACATAGTTCCAGTAATCCATGTCCTTAATTTGCTTGTCTTCAGCAAACTGTTTGTGGGCTTTCTTGTGCATCATCTTTAGAAGAGGCTTCCTTCCAGGGACGACAGCCATGCAGACCCTGGAGGAGCCAAGGACGCTCTGTGCAGATTGTCAGTATCTAGCTGTGTACTGCAGCGATTCTGCTTGTGTCCGAGGTGGCTGACTGCTCTATACAACTGCTAATGCCTTTCACTATTGGGCGCACGTGAGTGGATCTAACACATATTTGCTTGTGTACCTGTCATTAAGAGCATTGTGCAATGATATCTTTCTTTTATCTGCTTTACATATGATGTCTGACGGGGGATCGTTACATCTAATGTGACTAAAGCAAAGGAACATTGTCGTTTAAAACTGCTAATGAGCACTCCAATTAAGCAATTGTGTGCTATTCAAAAACTTTGTTATTGGGACTATTAGCTAATTTTTATGTGAATTTGGTTGTCTGATTTATTTTTTCACGCTTTTTGGAATATCACTAGAAGTGACTCTATATATTACACACTAGTATTTATTTATTTATTTATATTTATTTATGCACATGGTGTCACAAATTTTTTAGATTGCATTTTTTTACCACTGCTGGATTATTTTTAGTATATGGCTACCAGTGTTTAAGAGCCAATTTTTCATGAATTTTATCGCACTGTGAAGCGTTTCAAACACATTTTATTCTTATTTTTTAGTGATTCTGAACACTTTTTTTGATAGCAGCCTCACTCTTCTGATCTGTATATTTATTAGTTATTAACCATCACAGCGCTTTGTGTTTTTATTTATTATCATCTTTAGAAGAGGCTTCCTTCCAGGGACGACAGCCATGCAGACCAATTTGATGCAGTGTGCAGCGTATGGTCTGAGCACTGACAGGCTGACCCCCCCCCCACCCCTTCAACCTCTGCAGCAATGCTGGGAGCACTCGTACATCTATTTCCCAAAGACACCCTCTGGATATGATGCTGAGCATGTGCACTCAACTTCTTCGGTCGACCATGGTGAGGCCTGTTCTGAGTGGAACCTGTCCTGTTAAACTGCTGTATGGTCTTGGTCACCATGCTGCAACTCAGTTTCAGGGTCTTGGCAAACTTCTTATAGGCTAGGCCATCTTTATGTAGAGCAACAATTCTTTTTGTCAGATCCTCAGAGAGTTCTTTGCCATGAGGTGCAATGTTGAACTTCCAGTGACCAGTATGAGAGAGTGAGAGCGATAATACCAAATTTAACACACCTGCTCCCCATTCACACCTGAGACCTTGTAACACTGAGTCACATGACACTTGGAGGGAAAATGGCTAATTGGGCCCAATTCAGACATTTTCACTTAGGGGTGTACTCACTTTTGTTGCCAGCTGTTTTGACATTAATGGCTGTGTGTTGAGTTAATTTGAGGGGACAGCAAATGTACACTGTTATACAAGCTGTACACTCACTGCTTTACATTGTAGCAAAGTGTAATTTCTTTAGTGTTGTCACATGAAAAGATATAATAAAATATTTACAAAAATGTGAGGGGTGTATTCACTTTTGTGAGATACTCTATGTTGAAAACAGCCAGCGGCCGCTGCCCACTGACATTTTTTTCCTTCTCTAGGCCACTGTTGCATTCTGGGAGTTGTAGTCCACACTTAAGCGCAGAGGAAACTACAACTCCCGGAGACCGAAGTCTTGGTGGCAGGGCATGCCAGGGTGTAAGGACGCGTGACTGGCTCGGGCTACGGGGCTGGGCACTGGCAGTAACTTGCACTCTCCAGTTTTAGTAAATCAATCCCCTGATGATCATGCCAGTCCCTCTGCTTTCCAATTAAAAACTGATTACGGTAGGCATGAGCGCACAGCGTGGTCAGTTCCTAAGCTGTGCTGAGAACTTGGCCTGCTCTCCTCCAATGATCAGACTTGCCCTGACATGCCCCTCCCCCTCACAGCTATTCACTGGGAAGACTAGTGTTCTTTAGTTTATCCTCCCTGAGCTCCTAATGCAGCTGAAATCCGAGATTATGTGATCACTTTTAAAAAAGGAGAAAAAAGGTATTTATAATTTTTTTTTCATATCTATGCACAAATGTTTTGCATTTCATTTCAGTTTTAAACTGAATGGGTTGTTTTACAAGGTGATCATTTACATATACTTTAGGTAAATATTTAGTCAGAAAAACATGGATAAATGGTTTTCAAATTTTTTACAAATAAATATGTAAAAAGTGTGCTGTGCATTTGTATTCAGTTGTATTCTCACCGGGAACAAAACCAACTTGATCCTTATGTATATTTGATGGCAATAGTGGGGAAAGGTGATTAGCCAGTATCTTTGCAAAAAGTTTGACGTTTATGTTGAGGAGGGATATGGGCCTATAGCTGCTGCATTGAGAGGGGTCCTTACTGAGTTTGGGAATAATAGAAATATGAGCCGAGTGAAGGTCCCGAGAAAGTGGTTGGGAATCGTCAATGGAGTTAAAGGTCTTGGCCAATAAAGGGGCAAGTAGTGGAGCAAAGAGCTTGTAGAACCTAGGAGAGAAACCATCTGGTCCTAGGAATTTGCCAGCTTTCAGGCCTTTAATAGCACCCAGGAATTCTGTATCTGACAGGGACTTATCTAGCTCCAGGGCCTGTTCGGAGTCAATTGAGGGTAGTGCAGTTTCGGTAATGTAAGATAACATAGACATGGGTTGAGATGTAGTGGTTCGGGAGTCATGTGGTGTGGGTAAGTTAGATAGGTTGGAATAATACCGGTTAAAGGCTGAAGAAATGCTCTTGGTATTGTGTATTTTCATTGTGGTCGAGTCTTGAATGAGTGAGATAGGGCATTGCGGAGATGTGGGTGGAGGACTCTTGCTAGGTGTTGACCACATTTGTTAGCGAGGGTGTAGTGATCGAAGCGACCCTTATCTTGTGTAATAAGGGAATGGGAGTCGTGGAGTTGTGGCAAGTCCCGCCTGGCATTGGAGAGATCCACATAAACAGAGGGACACAAATTCTGCTTGTCATGAACCTTGGAATACTGGATTGTCATGAAGCTTGGAATACTAAAGTATTTCTCCTTTGATTATATTACACAGTGGGGGTCTTCTGCCCTGTCTTAAGGCTAATCCCCTCCAGACTGCTCCATGGAAGGCATTGTTCTGTGTTTGACCATTTGTTTATGTAATTTAATTACCCCCTGGGGCTTCTCTGTGTCATTACACATATCAGTCCTCTTTTTCAAGTTATCGGACCAATCTCTGCTGACCCTGTTTCAAGTCATTTGCATGGACAAGAGGGCCTGAGTGAAGACTAGAGTGTACTTTACAATTGACCAATAGGAAAGTGGTTGTTGGGGGCGGGGTGTTCAAACTGCTGTGTATAAAAGTGTGTTGTGTGCATCAATAAAAATGAGATTCCTGTTTGAACTTACATACACCCTGCCTGGTGTTTGTTCTGAGCTATCACAACTGGATTTGAACGACACATAGCTGTAGTTCGATTCCCAGAGCATCGGATGACCGAACCATCAGACGTTGCAATCTGATTCAATAGCCACAGAGGAGTGTCGGGAGAGTAGAACCAAGTGAGCAGGGGCTCGTTACACTGCTTATGTGTAGTTTCAAGGGAAGCGATCGTGGAGAGCAGGCAAGCAATATCCACAGCACAAGCTTTCTTTCATTGAGAGCCGTGTTTTATGAAAACACCTCAGATAACACATTTCAAGGCCTCCTAGTGCGTCAGAGGGGTGGTGACGTTATCAGAACTATGATCCAGAACATAGTTCTGAATTGTGAGCTTGACATCAGCAACACATGGAGAGTCTTTGAGTAGGTTATCGTTTAAACGTCAGGAGAAGCCCCTAAGGGCAATGTCCGACGAAAGGAGGGTACCAATGGATGAATGAATGGGGATATCCAGGAGGGATTGGGACGACTGTAGGAATTTTGGGTAACGGAATGACAACTGTAGACCCTCTCCAAAGGATTTTGTGTAAGCCAGACATCTATTAATTTTTCAGTGTGTAAAAGGGATTTAATCTGCATTAAGGTAGAATGAGCAGTAGAAGACCTACCCGAGGATGTGTCCGTCCCGTCTATAAGAGAGTCAAGAACTTCCGAGTGGAAGGAGTTGCGGAAGGCTATAGATGCCCCTCACGATTTAGCCTGTGGATTAGTGCTATGATGCCATGAGTGATAGACGTGGTTATTTATGGCCGTGCTATCAGAGCGGAAGTGAGTCTCTTCGAGGAGCAAAATCTTGGAATGAGTTTTGTGGAAGAGATACAAGACTTGGCTCCTCTTCTCAGGCATATTAAAGCCTTGACATTTAAAGGAGGAGAAAATAATATGAACATGAACTGCTATAAGAGGAGGGGGGGGTGAGAAACCACCATAAAATGGAATCCCATAGTAAAATGGTCAGTTAGGTCACGAGAGAGCTCAAGAAAATAAAGAGGTAAGAGGAACGTAGTGGGACAGGAGAAAAAAAGGAAAAAGAGAAAAAAAGAGCAGAGAGTGGAAAGACGACAGTCCTCGTCCACAGCATAATGAGATACAGCCTGTGAATGTGGCAGGAAGGAAAACCACCAGGTATATAAACATATCAGGCCACTAGGTGGCAGTATATCACCTAAATGGTGAAAGCCAAAACAACAAAAATCACAGAACTGTAGAAACATAGTCCAGTGCATATTTCTGCATGGGGGGGGATTAAGTGGAGGTAGTAGTAAAGAAGGCACACGGTCCAGCTCCTGGGCCCATCCTCCTGCAGGATAGTAATTGAAAAACTAGAAACATTAGGCATTACCTTAACCGGTTCCCGACCGCCGCATGTAGATATACGTCGACAAAACGGCACGGCTGCGCAAATGGGCGTACCTGTATGTCTCTTTGAATTTGCTGCCGCAAGCACCATGAGTAGAATCGCGGGTCCCATGGACTCGATGTCTGAGGGGATACCAGCGATCGTTTCACAGGGAGGAAGAACAGGGAAGTGCTTGTTTACATTAGTTCTGCCTAGTGACAATGTCATTGATCATAGCTTCCTGTAATCGAGAGCTGTGATCAGTGATGTGTTACATGTAGCCCCTCCCCCCCACAGTTAGAATCACTCCCTAGGACACACTTAACCCCTGCAATGCCACCTAGTGTTAACCCCTTCACTACCAGTCACATTTACACAGTAATCAATGCATTTTTAATTGCACTGATTGCTGTATAAATGTGAATGGTCCCAAAAATGTAAATAATGTCGCAGTCACAATAAATATCCCTGAACGCCGCCATTACTAGTAAAAAAAAATTATTAATAAAAAATGCCATAAAACTATCCCCTATAACTTTTGCGCAAACCAATCAATAAACGCTTATTGCGATTTTTTGTTACCAAAAATATGTAGAAGAATACATAGCAGCCTAAACTGAGGGAAAAAATGTTTTTTTTTTTTATATATATTTTTTGGGGATATTTATTATAGCAAAAAGTAAGACATAATTTGTTTTTTTTTTAAATTGTCGCCACGTTGCACAAGCGCACAATTGTCAGTTAGCGCGACACAGTGCCGAATCGCAAAAAGTGCTCTGGTCTTTGGCCAGCCAAATGGTCCGGGGCTGAAGTGGTTAAGGGTGTAAAAACAAATACATATTACAAAAAAACAAAACAATAAAGAAAACCGACTCAGGCATGGTAAAAGGTACAGTGCACAATCGATTGTAGAGATGCATATTGCAAATGCCCAAGTGAACCTAGGCAATGTGGTATTAGAGCTTAGCAGGGCACAATGGGGATACCACAATCAGAGTCAGTAAAGTCACTGAGCCCTGTGGAATGAAAGCAATAATGAAAAATAAAAATTATCCAACAGTGATAACTAGAAAAAAATCTAAAACAAGGAAGAGAAACAATGGTCAAGACCCGGCAGGGCCTCTTGGGTCGAGCCAGAGCTCATTTCTGAAGTAAGGTAAGTCCTGAATGCAGGGGGATCCCCAGAAGGAAAAAAGGCCATGGTGACGCATAATGTCAATCATCTGGTGGTCTGTGTGAGGAGGATCTAGGGCGCTAGTTTTTCACAATTTTCTGCCACTGAGTGGCGTAAGGAAAGCCAGGTGTCTTCAGCAGAAAATGCCAATCTGGTAGGGAAGCATGGGGCAATTCCAGGGTTCAGAGGAAAGTGGGTAGGTCCCCCAGAGTGCGAAACAATGCCGTGTTGCCCTAATGGTGCACTCTGACAAGAAAGGGAAACCTCCATTGATACTTGATATATCTTTTTTGGAGAAGATGTGTAAGTGGTTTCAATGCCAGTCACATGGCCAGGGTCTGACGAGATCTGGTAAAAGCATGACAGGCATGTCATTGGATAGAATGGTGTCTTGGGAGCTTGCAGCCCACATAATATTCTCCTTGATCCTGTAAAAGTGCTCTTAGCGTAAGGTATCACGGATGAAAGACGTGTCAGGGTGTCTGGGACCTGAGGTCCTATGTACTCTGTCCAGTTCCAGGGGTGCATCTTTTGGCTGCTGCAATAATTGGTCGAAAATGGTGGCGGCCGCCGCAGCAAGGTCTTTATGTTCAACAGTTTCAGGAATGCCCCTTATCTAAATATTATTACATCTGTTTCTATTTTCCATGTCAGCCTGTTGATACATAAGCTGCTGAATCAGCACTGTATGGGGATTCAGGGTTTCATCATGAGATTGTAAAGCATTGCAAGGGCCATCGGTGGTGTGCTCAATGTCCTCCATATGGACCCCCAGGTCTTTTTTTAAGCTCATTGATCTCTGAGCGGTAAGTCTTTTCAATGCAAGCTACACAGTGTTCAAAGTCAGTTTTAGTGGTTAGTGATCTGATGTGATAAGGCTATGTTTACCTACCTCACTTATATGCTTAATGATACATAAAATAAGTGATTAAAAACCTTTTATCTATATATGAATCAACCAATACGGTTGCAGTTATTATGGATAGAATTAATAACGAATGATAACTGTGCAAAAAGAATAACAATTAAATGTATTTATACAGAAAAGAAACATTAGAATTTACCAAATATAACATAGAGGATACAACCTTAAAACAAAGATGTTACCAATGATACAAAGTAATAGAAATAGGAATATTGCTATAATGGACCTACAAATGCTATCAATGTATTAAGACAAATCATAGGACAGGAAAAGTTACAGCAAAGAAAAGAGAAATAAAATAATACAGATTACAGAGAAAAACAAACAAACAATATATAACTGTCCTAAAAAAATATTATAAAGTGCCTTGAAAAATAATACATTGCAGCTGTTGCAGCAGCAACTTGGCAAAAAAAAATAATAATAAAGAGGAACAAAAAAATAAAAATAGATAACTCCTCTCCCATATTAGTGATCAACAGGTGAACAGGATCACTGTCACTAAACATTTACAAGTCGGGGACAAAAAAATATTAAAAAAGGGAGAGAATAAACAATGGTTGCCAAAAACTTTTAGAATTTAGTCAAACCCGACTGCACTTTATTGCTCAAAATTTTTTTGGAGGCTTTTTCACAAAACAACAAAAAGAAAAATATAGTTCTAGGGTCCTCTTTTAAATGTGCACAATACTCTACATCGGTCTCTTAATAGCTACCAACATAGGGACAGCAACAGGGTGGAGTTTACTAAAGCTGTGGCCCTAAAATGATACCTCAATAAACTTTTCCTATTAAGAAACCTTAGTTTGAGATATTTGGACTTACCTCTTTCGATCTTGAGATATCCCCCAAATTACCAGCTCCCTTGTTACCTCCTCCCATGCTCAACATCAGGACAGCTCCAGAACCTCTGGAACTCCCCACCCCAATATGTCCAGCCAGCTCCTACCCTGACCACCACTAGGTGATCCCTAAAAACTCTTTTATTCCGGGAAGCCTACCCCGCCTCCACCCAAAATGTTACCTCGGTCAGCTCTATGTCAGATCATTCCCAGCAGCTATTATTTTGTACCACCCTCCTCCCCTTAGATCATAAACAGGGCCCTTCTATTCACGCCCTGCACAGCCTGTTGGCACTATCTACCTGTTGCCCAAACTACCCAACTTTTAACTCCTCCCCAAATCCCAACGGAAGTTTCAGTAGGTGTAAGGGGATGTCAGGTTTTCTATAAAACCTTTCTTCAGGAGTGATCGGGGTACAACCCAGTGTTCCTGCTATATCCATTCCAAGGGCAAGAGGAGATGTACAATAGACTCCCCAAGGTAGTGTACCCTGCTGAGTACTATTTAACCTGATGCTGAAAACAGTGCATCATTAGGCATGTGATACCAACACCAGTACCCTGGTCTCAGGTCTCAAGTATTTTAAACTTTGTTTAGGACCAGTTGGGACACTACTCCAGCATCCATTAGACATGACCCCTTCCTGTGCCAGCATTGTTGCCCCAACTACGTCATCCACCAATCTATTATGACTCATAAGCAACCTGGATACTACCCACACCTGCCTGTCCTTGCAAAGTGATAATTAACCTACTGAGAAGGAGTCAGTCACTTCTCCAAGGTCCTGGATGCTGGACAGAGCAAGTTGGCTTTCCTAACCCATTCCCTGATATATAGCACAAGACCTCCCATTGCGGCCCTGAGTATCTCCAGCTCCACAGTGTTTTAAGGTACCCAGTGCCCCACCTCCAGCTCCAACGGCAGTCTCCATTAAGCCTCTCTTTATCCTAAGTATGGGAAATCGTCTGAATACCCGGATTGAAAACCACCTGCCAACAGGTACACTCAATTCTTTATAGAGGCTGCACACCTTTTCCCTCCTTTATCAATTCAGTAATCAGACAATGTTATCCTTCACCCATACAAAATAAACTGCCTACACTCTTCAGACAGGACTTACATGAATGACAGGGGCATAGAACAACACTGGAGCGATGGTCTTCCTGGCATGCAGGACACAGAAAGCTAGTTAAGGTACACAAGGTGTCTAGGACAGGAAGGACATCTATGGGTATTAACTGAGGAGAATACAGCATGCCCACACATATAACCAAAGTGAGGGTCCTTGGAACAGCCAAGAGCTGGTAACACCCCACACAATCTTCCTGCACAACTCTTCTCCAGACTTACCCAAACGATACAATACAAGGCCAGACCTATACACTCAACTTGTATGCCATCAGGCAGGCCCTCGTACTACACATTTGAAGGTAAATCTAAAGGAAACCGAACAAAAAAAATTGCATAGTGTGTATCCAGCTACCAGACACAACTGGCCTCTTACCGCCCCATCACTGTTGCTGCTTTTCACTACTTGTCAGAACAGTTTCCCTGTTCGTGACGATAGTCCTTCAAGTCAACCTGGAGATTTTCCCAAACTCTTTCGTTCAATCTCCCCCTTGGACTTTTCAGAAGTATTCTAAAACATGGCTTAAAGTAGGGCTATTACTTTTGTTATCTCAAGAATGATTAGAGCAGACTTGGACAACAAAAGAAAATATATGCATGCTTGGAGTACAGAAGGCAGTCAACTGTGGCACACTTATTTGCACTATTTTTTGTATCAGTTACAGTATAGCCAGTATTCCCAGGTCTAATTACAAAGCTTACAATAACCAGTTAGTAATTGCAAAGAAGAAAGATTCATACCCAAGATCATTCAGTGTGATTTAGTCTCCGTTTCCCCTGATGCAACTTGTCATGCGACTTTGGACACATAAAGTCGCATTACAAGTCGCAGCCCATTGATTTCAATAGCACCCTTTCCAATCTATGCAACTCAAAGCTGCAGCGACTCTGAAAAGGTACCTACACCACTCTGATGCGACTCTAGACGTGACTCCAACCCAGAGTGTAAATTTGGATCAAAGTCACACTCAAAGCTACACCACAGTCGCTCTAAAATCAAACCTCAGTCACACTCTCAATCATGCAACCCTGGAGTAGTACCAGTGGAAATGTAGCTCTATGCCCACAAGTGCGTTTCAATCCCAACAATTGACCTAATCTCATTCAAAGGGTCAACTGGAATTGCATTTTGGCAGAGAGGCACATATCCTTTTCCACTGCTTCCAAGATTCCAAAATGGAGCCCTCATCATTCACACTTACAATTTCATTTTATATATACACATTATCTAAAATCAGTCTCATCAAAGTATTAGTATAGACGAAAGGTAAAAAGTAAAGTTCTGAGAAGTTTTTTTAGTCTGGGTATTCAGATGGGAGACAGGTGAACACAAAAAACATTAAAAAAAAAACGCCTAGCTTTTCTATAGTTAGGACTGTATATACCATCTCTGTCTAGAAAGAAATAACATTCACCCAAACGTTAAGCTTCCTCACACAAGGGGCACCATCCATAAAATAAGTGATTAAAAACCTTTTATCTATATATGAATCAACCAATATGGTTGCAGCTATTATGGATAGAATTAATAACGAATGATAACTGTGCAAAAAGAATAAAAGTTACAGCAAAGAAAAGAGAAATAAAATAACACAGATTACATAGAGAACTCTTATGTGACCATCTTTCATCTAGACCGCGAGCCGAAGAGAGATAGCCAGGGCTGTGTATTCTGATATATACACCCTTGTAACCCCCCCCCTTCCATATGCTAAAACTGCTACATTGTGTCAATGGGGGTGGGGTGCTCTTTTACCAGCTACCATTTTATGACCAAGTTATTCCTGTTCCCTTCCCACCTCCTTTGAAGTGACGTTATTCTAACTGGAACTGTTTTGTGACACTGTATTTATTTATTGTAATCAGAGCACTGGTGATCAGTGCCCTGATTACATCCCTGGATGTCCTCCTGTGAGGAGATGCCGCTGATCGGCTCTCCTCTCCTCACACTCTGACGGCGTCCCAGAACGAGAGTTGCACCGCCCCACCGTCATTTGACGGTTGGCGGGCAGCAAGCAGTTAAAGGAATATTTCATTTCTATAGTTTCACTTTAAGCATTATAAAAGAAACCTGAAGGTTAATGCTGCACTAGAAAAAAATATAATAAATTAAAAATATAAAGAAGGGTATAGAAAAGCTGCCAGCACCAAAGAGTCCAATACTAAACTCAAATGAATTAAAATAAAAATAAAGATGCAGCGCTAATGAAACAAAAAAGAAAATTACATAATAAATTAAATCCAAAAAGAGTAATGGTGAAAAACTCTCAATAAATAAAAACTAAGGCAACTAGCACACCAAAAATGAATGAGGGTGGTAAATGATTACAACATAACAGATACAGAAATATTATTTAAAGATAAAAAATGAAAATGAGGGTAGTGGTGAAAAGAATTCTCACAAAGAAAACTAAGGCAGATATCGCAAAAAATTCCTTAAAATAAGTATAACTAATAAATAAGTAAAGTGATGAATAGTGAAAAAATAACATAAACCAATCATAAAAAGGAAGAATAAACAAAAAATCCAAATCACAAATAGTGCAAAAAATAATTAAGTGGAAAATGCAATATAACTGCGCTAACCCAGTGAATAAAAATGGAAAAAATCAAAACTGCTACACAGGAATGTGACAAATATTCAGATAAGGTAGTATAAAAGATGTAGCGCTATAACAAAATGGTGTCGTATTAACACATATAATACAAAGACATAATAGTGTTCAAAAATTGGTGAATATTGAAGTAATTAAAATAATTGTCCGAATTTTAAATGCAGAAGAAATTCCAACCAGCAAAAAAGCATTTAAGCATTACTTTAAGCATTAAAAAAAAAATCACTGCTCCCGAAAAAACGGCCGTTTAAAAAAAAAAAAAAATTGCATTGATACATATCCCCTGGGGCAGAACCCAGGTCCCCAAACACTTTTTATGACAATAACTTGCATATAAGCCTTTAAAATTAGTACTTTTGATTTTTCATGTTAGTGTACCATAGACTTTAACGGTGTTCCGCGCGGGCTTTCGAATTTGCCGCAAACACTGCATATTGTTCGCTGTTCAGCGAATAGGCGAACCCTCAATGTTCGACTCGAATTTATGTTTGACTCGAACATCAGGCTCATCCCTAATAATCATATGTATTTTAAAATATCACTGAGCAGACAGAATTCAAATGTCTTCCTAAAGTGTTTGAAATGAACTTTGGACAGACTCAATGAATATTTAGATTTAGAGTTTAGCTGTATAAACATTTCCCAGAGTTTAAACAATGGGTTCCATTAGATATGGGTGATTTCTCTTTGAGAACAATCCAGATATGGTTTTTTCTTCATCCTAATTAGAACATATCAGACATACCTAAATAAGCAATTTTAAGAAACTTCCAAGAAAGTACACTACTGTGCAAAAGTTTTAGGCAGGTGTTTAAAAAAAAAAAGCTATAAATTAGTATTGTTTTCAGAAATAAGGGTTAGTTTATTCTTATCATCAATGAACAAAATACAAATTAAAGGAACAGAAGAAAAATCCAAATCCAATCAATATTTGGTGTGGCCTTTAAAACATCATCAATACTTCTATGTGCAATTGTACACAGTTTTTGCAGGAAATCAATAGGTAGGTTGTCCCAAACATCTTGGAGAACTAACCACAGATCTTCTGTGGATGTAGGCTGCCTCAAATCCTTCTATCTCATATAATCCCTGACAGACTGGATGATGTTGAGATCTGGGCTCTGTGGGGGCTAAACCATCAGTTGCAGGACTCCTTGTTCTTTACACTGAAGTTAGTTCTTAAAGATATTGGATGTATGTTTGGGGTCGATGTCCTGCTGCAAAATTAATTTGGGGCCAATCACATACCTCCCTGTTTGTATGGCAGTACTCGCGGACATGGGAAAAGTTCTAACCCACACGGCGAACTCCATTGAAGTCTATGTGAGCTGAACAGGAAAAATCTAAAGTGCCAGTTTTGAAGGCTTATGTACAAGTAATTGGCCATAAAAGGGGTATGGGGGTCTGGGTACTGCCCTGGGGGGACATGTATCAATGCAATTTTTTTTTAAACAATCATTTTTTTCAAGAGCAGGGATTTTAATGATGTTTAAAGTGCAATAATAAAAATAAAAAATCCCTTTAAATATGACAGCAAAAATGAAACTGTTTTAAAGATTAAAAAACAAGTCAAATCACATTTAAAATGACTTGTGATTGCAATTGCTGGCACCCGGCTATTGAAATAAAATAAAGAAAAACACTGCGTGGGCCCCCCTCCAGTCCATACACGACCCTTCAAGTCTAGTATACATTTTAAAAGGATCCTCTCGCCAAAAAATAAAAATGGTGTGGGGTCCCCCCCAAAATCTATAACTGACCCTTATCTGAGCATGCAGCCTGGCAGGTCAGGAAAGGGTGGGTGGAGTGAGCCCTACATGGGGTAGTGAATACTTTGGGGCATGTTGATGGGGACAGGGGCATCATCCCCAAAACCATGGCCGGTGGTTGTGGGGGTCTGCAGGCAGGATTTTATCGGATCCTGGAAGCCCCCTTTAACCACTTCAGCCCTGGATGGATTTGCCCCCTTAATGATCAGGCCACTTTTTGCGATACGGCACTGCATTTAACTGACAATTGCGCAGTCGTGCGACACTGTACCCAAACAAAATTGGTGTCCTGCCTTTTTTTTTGCGCTATAAACAAAGAGTAACAATTTTAAAAAAAACTTTTTTTACATTTTGCTATAATACATATCCCCAAAAAATATTTAAAAAAATAAATTATTTATGAGTTTAGGCCGATATATATTCTTCTACATATTCTTGGTAAAAAAAAAAAATCGCAATAGGCATATATTGATTGGTTTGTGCAAAAGTTATCAAGTCTACAAAATAGGGGAAAGATTTAGGGACTTTTATTTTTTTTATTGTTTTTACTACTAATGGCGGCGATATGCGATGTTTAGCTGGACTGTAACATTGCGGCGGACAAATCTGACCCCAAATTACACTTTTTGGGGACCAGCGACAATATTACATTGATCAGTGCTAAAAAAAATGCACTGATCTATGTAAAAATGACACTGGCAGGGAAGGGATTAACACTAGGGGGCGATCAAGCGTTTAACTCTGTTCCCTCAGCATGTTCTAACTTTAGGGGGGATAGGCTTACTGGGACATGACAGAGATCACTGTTCCCGATCACTGGGAACAGTAGATCTCTGACATGTTACTACTTAGAACCGGGAAATGCCTTGTTTATAAAACAAAGGAGATGCAGCGATAAGAAATAAGTGTACCCTAGATTATGCATCAAAGGAGTAAAATATAAAATATAAAGTGCAGTGAATCAAATATGTATATACTCAATGAGTAACCTTAGGAATGTTGCAAATAATAATGAAAAAACATGAAGAGTTCATAATGATAAAACAACATGAAAAAGGTATATAAACCCACAACAGGTAAAAGGTTTAACATATATTAACCAGTTGACATCCGCACTATAGCGGAATGACGGCTATAGTGCGGATCTGAATTCCCGGGAGGCCGTCATATGACGGCCTCCCCTGTGCACCCGCCCTGCATGCGCCCTACAGGGCGCACGTGGAGCGCGCTGTGATCACCGAGTCACTGAGACTCGGGTGATCACCGAGCCGAGTAGGGGGCCAGTCCCGGCCCCTTACCATGTGATCAGCTGTCAGCCAATGACAGCTGATCACATGATCAAAACAAAAACTCTGTGATTGCTGACAGCGCGAGGAGAAAAAAAGCCGATCACCGACTCATCAGCAAGGGACATTGGTCCCGAAGAGGAAGAAGCAATAATGCCTCATATGTGCCACCAGTACCCCCTGCCAGTGCCATCTGCCATTGCCACCTGACAGTGCCCACCAGTGCCACCTATCAATGCCCATGAGTGCCACCTATCAATGTCTACAAGTGCCACCTATCAATGCCCACAAGTGCCACCTATCAATGCCCACCAGTGGTGCCAATTAGTGCCACCTAGCAGTGCTGCCTATCAATGTAACAGATCAGTGCCCATTATTGCCACCCATCAGTGCCACCTATAGGTGCCCATCAGTGCCGCCTCATCAGCATACATCAATAAAGGAGAAGAATTACCTTTTTTAAATTTTATAACAAAATATTAACATTTTTCTTTTTACTTTTTTTTTAACAAAAAATAAAAACTGCAAAGGTTATCAAATACCACCAAAAGAAAGCTCTATTTGTGGGGAAAAATGATAAAAATGTCATTTGGGTACAGTGTTGCATGACAGCGCAATTGTCATTCAAAGTGCGTCAGCGCTGAAAGCTGAAAATTGGTCTGGATAGGAGGGGGGTTTAGGTGCCCAGTAAGCAAGTGGTTAAAAAATGGAAAACCGCATAAAAGCAAAGAATGTAGGTACCAACATTCAAACTAGAGAGTCAGTATAGCGACAAAAAGTTCATCATAATAGATATATAGCGTTCATGGACATGGCCACAAAATGATGTTATTCACAAGATGTAGTTGAATGGCTGGATCATACAGAGAGGCATTATCACACGACACCCAGGATTGTGTTGCCAACACCAGGGGAAAGGGATGGGTACCCTTACCCTAAACTGTGGACACCCACGCCAGTGGCGTTGGGACAAAAAACTGCTGTGGCTGGAACTGGTGTATGCATACACCTGCCTCAATCAGGCAACAGATGGTCTAAGAAACCAGACTTTCACCGCAACGTTCCTGATATATGTAGTACTCCTCCCGTCGGGAAAAGTTGTGGATCGTATGAAAAAAATAGAAGGCCTCCACATAGTGCAGATGAATCCAAAGTATAAAATTTAATAATATAAAAAAAGTACAGACATCACTCAAGATGCATACAGTGGTGATCACAAAAAAGAATAAAAACAAGCATGGTATGTAGAGCTAAGCAGACTATGTACCCAACATGTTTCGTACAAAGGTCACCAGTGGAGATCGAGTCCACCCGACCCACGGGCATGCTCCCGCAGCGTGCAGCAGGAGCGAGCACGCACCCGCAACAGCGCCTGAGCAAGCCACCGTACAGCTATAGTGATTCGCACAGGAGTGCCATACTGTCACTGTATAACGACTGTAGGCGGTCGGGAATTGGTTAACAAGGGGGTCCCCCAGATCCCGGCCCCCCTATGTGAATGAGTATGGGGTACATAGTATCTATACCCAGTCATCAAAAACTTGTCAAAAAGTCATAAAAACACAAAACAGTTTTTGACAATTCTTTTTTTTTTTTAACCACTTGACCACTGGGCACTTAAACCCCCTTAATAACCAGACCAATTTTCAGCTTTCGGTGCTCTCAATTACTCAGTCATGCAACACTGTACCCAAATGAAATTTTTGTCCTTTTTTTCACACAAATAGAGCTTTCTTTTGGTGGTATTTAATCACCGCTGGGTTCTTTATTTTTTGCTCTATAAAAGAAAAATGACCGAAAATTCTGTAAAAAAAATGCATTTTTCTTCGTTTCTGTTATAACATTTTGCAAATTAGTAATTTTTTCATCATATATTTTGGCCAAAAATTATACCGGTACATATCTTTGGTAAAAATAACCCAAATCAGTGTATATTATTTGGTCTTTGTGAAAGTTATACAAGCTATGGTGCCAATCTCTGAAAATTGATCACACCTGAAGTGCACACAGTCTTATGCTGCTTGGTCACACACAGTTTCAAGAGCTTCAATGCACACAGCTTCTGGCTCCTTGGATGCACACAGCTTTGAAGCCCTTCAATGCATACAGCTTCTGGCTCCCTGGACGCACACAGCTTTGAAGCCCTTCAATGCATACAGCTTCTGGCTCCTTGGACGCACACAGCTTTGAAGCCCTTCAACGCACACAGCATCTATTCTCACACAGAGACACTTACCAGCAGCCACTGCTCCAACTTCACTTTCCTCCACCCTCACTAGCCCCTTTGTTATATGGGCTGTGTGCACCTGGGCACACACCCTGCTTGCTGTCCACAAGACCCGGACACAGGGTTGGAGATCCCGTCCCAACCAAGACTCTGAAGGATCTCCAAATTACAGAGCCCCATAAGGAACTAGCAAAACCTGGAGAAAACTGCCAGAGCAGTTTTCTCCGTTTCAAATTTACACTCTGTAGCTCTGCACTCAGCCAATATGCAGACTCTGTGTCCACTTTAAGCCCATTTTCATAGGGATAGAGCCTTGCTCTGCCACAATATATACATATATATATATATATATATATATACACTGTATTCAGTTTAGCTAGATCCATTCCTATTATTCTCTTCCTAATATACTGACAGGCCGGCAGGTGTTTTTACAGTATTTCCAGTTAGTGTACTGTGCACCGTGCACAGTTGCACCTACAGTATAGCTACCTGAAGACAAGTGCTTGTATGCTTCTTCTGATCCTACTAATAGCACAGGCAGGCTCTTGAAGTATTTACAGTTAGTGTACTGTGTAACCCCACACAGTTGCACCTACAGTATAGCTACCTGAAGCCAAATGCTTGTATGCTTCTTCTGATCCTATTAATGGCACAGGCAGGCTCTTGAAGTATTTCCAGTTAGTGTACTGTGTACCCTGCACAGTTGCACCTACAGTATAGCTACCTGAAGACAGGTGCTTGTGTGCTTCTTCTGATCTAATTAATAGCACAGGCAGGCTTTTGAAGTGTTTCCAGTTAGTGTACTGTGTAACCCTGCACAGTTGTACCTACAGTACAGCTACCTGAAGCCAATTGCTTGTGTGCTTCTTCTGATCCTATGAATAGCACAGGCAGGCTCTTGAAATATTTCCAGTTAGTGTACTGTGTAACCCTGCACAGTTACACCTACAGTATAGCTACCTGAAGCCAAGTGCTTGTGTGCCTCTTCTGATCCCATTAATAGCACAGGCAGGCTCTTGAAGTATTTCCAGTTAGTGTACTGTGTACCCTGCACAGTTGCACCTACAGTATATCTAGCTGAAGCCAAGTGCTTGTGTGCTTCTTCTGATCCTATTAATAGCACAGGCAGGCTCTTGAAGTTTTTTCAGTTAGTGTACTATGTACCCTGCACAGTTGCACCTACAGTATAACTACCTGAAGACAGGTGCTTGTGTGCTTCTTCTGATCCTATTAATAGCACAGGCAAAGTTCTTTGGTGTGGGCCTTTTTTGAGACGAGTGCATCAGATCGCACCGCTGCTATTTGCAACATATGTCACAAGCATATCTCGCGTGGCCAAAACATCTCCCGCTTGGGCACCACATGCTTGACCAGACATATGTTGACCTGCCATGCAGTTCATTGGCAAGTGTACCTAAAAGACCCACACCAAAGAACAAAGAGGACCTCTCCTTGCTCCTCATCAGCTGGGATCTCCAACCCCACTATACCTTCAGTCCTCTCTAAAACCTGCACTGAGAGGAATGAAGGTGTAGAATTAGGTGTGTCACAGCCAAGTACTTGCAGGCAATCTGCTATCGGTACACCGACGTCAGATTGTGCCAAGAAAATTTCCCTGCCCCAGCTGCTGCACCGCAGAAAGAAGTTCGCTCCCAGCCATCCACATGCCTAGCGGTTGAATGCTAGCTTGGCTAAATTGCTAGCACTTCAACTGCTGCCTTTTCAGTTGGTAGACTCTGCCCCCTGAGTTTGTGTAATGTGTAATGTGCGGTTCCTCAGTGGCAGGTTCCCAAACGCCACTTTTTCTCATGGAAGGCGTTTCCAGTTCTCTACCGGCATGTGGAAGGCATGTCTTGGCCTCGCAGGACAGGGCGGTCAGAGGTATTACCACTGACTCATGGTCCAGCAGGCATGGACAGGGACATTACCTAAGTTTCACGGCGCATTGGGTGACTCTGCTGGCAGCTGGGAAGGATGCAGGACAAGGTGCAGTAGTGTTGGAGGTTGTTCCGCCACCATACCACCAAAATGCTACTACTGGTGATTCTGACACACCTTTCTCCTCCACCCCCTCCTCTTCTTCTTCCTCCATGGCCTCTTCCTATGCTTTGTCCTCGGAAGCAGTGGTGCTCCGTAGGCGTTCAAGGGGCTACGCAAGTATGCAGGCCAAAAGATGCCATGCGGTGCTTGAGCTGGTGTGCTTGGGGGACAGGAGCCACACTAGGGCAGAGATTCTGTCAGCTCTGCAGGGGCAGGTGCAGAGGTGGTTGACACCATGCCAGCTTAAGGCAGGAATGGTGGTTTGCGACAATGGCACCAACCTCCTCTCCGCCCTCTGACAGGGACAACTGACCCATGTGCCCTGTTTGGCTCACATCCTTAACTTGGTGGTGCAGCGGTTCTTGGACAGGTACCCGGGCTTACAAGATGTCCTGAGGCAGGCTAGGAAGGTCTGTGTGCATTTCCGCCAGTCGTATAATGCCAGTGCTCGGCTGGCTGACCTCCAAAAGGAATTTAACCTGCCCAAGAATCGCCTAATCTATGACTTGCCCACCAGGTGGAACTCAACGTTGGCCATGCTGCAGCGGCTTCACACACAGCAGATTGCCATCAATGAGTACCTGTGTGACTATGGCACCAGGACAGGGTCAGGGGAGCTTGTTTTTTTTCCCCACACCAGTGGGCCATGATCAGGGATGCTTGCACTGTCCTGTCACCATTTGAGGAGGCCACAAGGATGGTGAGCAGTGACAGTGCATGCATCAGTGACACTGTCCCCCTTGTCTACCTGTTGGAGCACACGCTGCATGGAATAATGGACAGGGTACTTGAGGCAGAACAGAGGCAGGAAAAGGAGGACTTCCTTAGCTCTCAAGGCCCCCTTTATCCAGACAGTGTTCCTGCATGCCCGCCGATCACACAGGAAGAGGACAATGAGGAGGAGGAGGAAGAAGATTATATCAGCATTGAGGTGGAGCCTGGCACTCAGCATCAGCAGAAGCCTTTAAGGGATCATTTACAGTCCCAAGAAACCCATGGACTTGTACGTGGCTGGGAGGAGGTGGCTGCAGATCATGTCGTCCTTAGTGACCCAGAGAACTCCGAACTGAATGCCTCAGCAAACCTATGCTGCATGGCCTCCCTGATCCTGCAAAGCCTGCGGAAGGATCCTCGTATTCGTGGTATCAAGGAAAGGGATCGTTACTGGCTAGCAACCCTCCTTGATCCACGTTACAAGGGTACGGTTACAGACCTTACCTTGCCATCGCAGAGGGAGCAGAGGATGAAACATCTTCAGGAGGCCTTGCAGAAAGGTCTGTGCAACACATTCCCAGAGACTGGGAGGTTACAAACTCCTGTTCCTGGACAAGGTGTTGCTGAGGCTTCGGTTAGTCAAAGAAGGAGCGGTGGAGAAGGTGGCCATCTGACCAATGCGTTCAGACAATTTTTTAGTCCGCAGCCCCAAGGTATGATCGGTTCCAGCAACCAGTGCCAGCGTCTGTTTTACAAGGTGCAGGAATACCTAGGGGCAAGATCTGACTTGGACACCTTTCCCACCGAAAATCCTCTGGGTTACTGGGTCTTGAGGATGGATCACTGGCCAGAGCTCGCACAGTATGCAATTGAGCTACTGACCTGTCCTGCATCCAATGTTCTTTCAGAACGCACATTCAGTGCTGCTGGAGGCTTTGTAACCGATCACAGGGTGTGTCTGTCCACCGACTCGGTCGATCGACTGACCTTCATAAAAATGAATCAGCCTTGGATCACCACAAGCTACCAAGCACCTGATGCTGATGTAACCAAATCATTTTTTTTGAAATGTCAGATTCCTTCAAGACTCCCTTTGCTGATGCTGAGTGACTATCCTGTTATGCTGAGTGATTATCCTCTTCCTCCTCAACGATCATGCTGATAGCTTGTAAGAATATTTTTGGTTCTGGGCGCCGCCACCAGTGGCTAAGGCCCAATTTTTCAGCCCCTGTTTAACAGGGGCATGTAATTACAATTTTTGATGCAATACTTTGCAGCAGGGCTCGTTCCTGCGCTCCAACTAGAGTATCTGTGAGGGGTTGCAGTGTTGTTGCACCAGCACCAGTGCGTAAGGCCCAATTTTTCAGCCCCTTTTAACAGTGGCGTTTAATTACAATTTTTGATGTAATACTTTGCAGCAGGGCTCGTTCCTGCACTCCAACTAGAATATCTGTGAGGGGTTGCAGTGTTGTGGCACCAGCACAAGTGCCTAAGGCCCAATTTTTCAGCCCCTGTTCAACAGGGGCGTGTAATTACAATTTTTGATGCAATACTTTGCAGCAGGGCTCGTTCCTGCACTCCAACTAGAGTATTTGTGAGGGGTCGCAGTGTTGTGGCACCAGTGCCTAAGGCCCAATTTTTCTGTCCCTGTTCAACAGGGACATGTAATTACGATTCTTGATCTAATATTTTACAGCAGGGCCCATTTCTGCGCCCACCAAGAGTAACTGTGGGGACTTACAGTGTTGTGGCACCAGCACCACCACCACCACCAAAGGCCCAATTTTTCTGCCCCCGTTCAACAGGTGCCTGTAATTACAATTCTTGATCTAATATTTCACAGCAGGGCCCATTCCAGCACCCACCAAAAGTAACTGTGAGGACTTACAGTGTTGTGGCACCAGCACCAGCACCACCATCACCAAAGACCCAATTTTTCTGACCCTATTCAACAGGGGCATGTAATTACAATTCTTGATCTAATATTTCACAGCAGGGCCCTGTGAGGGCTTACAGTGTTGTGGCAACACCAACACCTAAGGCCCCAATTTCTGCAGAGTATATAGAGCAGGCTCCTACTTTCAAACATCCAACTTACAAACGACTCCTACTTGCAAACGGAAGGAGACAACAGGAAGTGAGATGAAATCTACCCCTAGGAAAGGAAATTCTCTCCTGTAAGAGTTAATATGGGAAAAACATTTCTCCACTGATGCTTTATCACCAATCCTTGTTTCACTAAAAACCCCAAATTTTCAAAAAACATCTGTCATTGGGACAGAAAGTGAGGTAAAATCTTCTGAAGAGGAGGACAGACAGCAAAACAAATGTCACAGGGGTGATAACCCTTCCCTATGTTTTCCAAAAAGCTGAAGCTAAACACGTTAAAAATGTACCAGTTCACAATTACAAACAGATTCTACTTAACAACAAACCTACAGTCTCTGTCTTGTTTGCACCGCCTGTATACAGAGTTCAGAGGCCCTGGGGTCCCACGCCTTTCCTTTTTTTAATTTGGGTTCGGGGTTCCCCTTAATATCCATACAAGACCCAAAGGGCCTGGTAATGGACTGGGGGGGGGTACCCATGCCGTTTGTCTCACTGATTTTCATCCATATTACCGGGACATTACATTAAAGCCATAAGCAGTTTTAAATGACTTTTATTACTTTAAAAATGTCATTTTGTGCAGGGACTGTTCTAAGCACAGGAAACACGCGCAACTTTACAGGCATGCTATAAACACCCCCCTAGGTACGATATTTAAAGGAATATTTCACTTTTTTTTTCACTTTAAGCATCATTAAAATCACTGCTCCTGAAAAAACGGCCATTTTTAAAACTTTTTTTTGCATTGATACATGTCCCCTGGGGCAGGACCCGGGTCCCCAAACCCTTTTTCGGACAATACCATGCAAATTATCCTTTAAAATTAGCACTTTTGATTTTGAATGTTCGAGTCCCATAGACTTCAATGGGGTTCTACGATTCGTGCGAAGTTTCGGTCCGTTCGCAGGTTCTGGTGCAAACCGAACCGGGGGGGTGTTTCGACTCATCCCTACTCATTAACATAGGAGGGGCCAGGATCTGGAGCCCCCTTGTTAAAGGGGGCTTCCAGATTCCTATAAGCCCCCTGCCCACAGACTCCCACAACCACTGTTAAGACCCCCATGTCAAGGACATGTGACCTGATATGGGTCGGGGGGCGCTCGCTGACCTGCCGGGCTGCATGCCCGGATAGGGGGCTGGTATGGATTTTGGGGGGGCCCCACGCTGTTTTTTGTTTAAATTTTGGTATGGGAGCTGAAGACTGGTCGAATGGTCTGGTATGGACTGGGGCACCCCACATGTTTTTTTTTTACTTTTTTTTCTACCGCCAATTTTTTTTTTTTTACTCAGCTGTCAGCAGGAAAACCCATTGACAGCTGATGACTCACAGGTTGTTACGGGCACCGCGGTCGGCTTCTAGGCCCTGCCTCTTAACAACCAGATTATACTGCATCCCGATTGCGTAAAGATTTGCCCAATTAGGGCGCAAAATGCACTGTGCAGCACACACTGCATTGCAGGTTGTTCGGCGGGGGCATTAAGTTATCCAAATTATTCTGCTTCAGTGCCCTTTTTTATATCATATGAATGAGTTTTACACATTGCAACATGCTTAATAACATTATTGGAACAAGTCTCTAGGGATTGGCGGTGTTGTCTACCCCTCATTATTATTATTATTATTATTATACAGGATTTATATAGCGCCAACAGTTTACGCAGCGCTTTACAATATAAAAGGGAGACAATACAGTTATTATACAATAAAATACAAGAGGATTAAGAGGGCCCTGCTCAGAAGAGCTTACAATCCTCATGAAACAGTTTGTTCCCAGATGGTGTTTCTGGGGGGGGGGGGGGTGGATAATACTCCTTACTTTATATTAAGCTCTTGAAAAGAGGTTACATGGTTCACGCATGTCTGTTAAAACTGTTTTGATGTTTGTACCCACTCATACACATCTACTTCATATGTACTATTGTATGGCAGATATTGATCACATTTATGTTCTGGTGCAAATCGAACCGGGGGGTGTTTGACTCATCTCTACTCATTAACATAGGAGGGGTCAGGATCTGGAGGCCCCTTGTTAAAAGGGGCTTCCAGATTCCTATAAGCCCCCTGCCCACAGACTCCCACAACCACTGTTAAGACCCCCATGTTAAGGACATGTGGCCTGATATGGGTCAGTGGGGGCGCTCGCTGACCTGCCAGGCTGAATGCCCGGATAGGGGGCTGGTATAGATTTTGGGGGGCCCCACACTGTTTTTTGTTTAAATTTTGGTATGGGGGCCGAAGAATGGTCTGGAATGGACTGGGGCACCCCACATGTTTTTTTTTTTACTTTTTTTTCTACCGCCAATTTTTTTCTTTTACTCAACTGTCAGCAGGGAAACCCATTGACAGCTGATAACTCACAGGTTGTTACGGGTGCCACAGTAGGCTTCTAGGCCCTGCCTCTTAACAACCAGCTTATACTGCATCCCGATTGCGCAAAGATTTGCCCAATTAGGGCGCAAAATGCACTGAGCAGTGCACACTGCATTGCAGGTTGTTCGGCGGGGGCATTAAGTTATCCAAATTATTCTGCTTCAATGCCCTTTTTTTTATAATATGAATGATTTTTAAACATTGCAACATGCTTAATAACATTATTGGAACAAGTCTCTAGGGATTGGCGGTGTTGTCTACCCCTCATGACACAGTTTGTTCCCAGATGGTGTTTCTGGGGGGGTGGATAATACTCCTTACCTTATATTAAGCTCTTGAAAGAGGTTACATGGTTCACGCATGTCTGTTAAAACTGTTTTGATGTTTGTACCCACTCTAATGCCCCGTACACATGGTCGGATTTTCCGACGGAAAATGTGTGATAGGACCTTGTTGTCGGAAATTCCGACCGTGTATGGGCTCCATCACACATTTTCCATCGGATTTTCCGACACACAAAGTTTGAGAGCAGGCTATAAAATTTTCCAACAACAAAATTTCCGATCGTGTGTACACAAATCCAACGCACAAAGTGCCACGCATGCTCAGAATAAATAAAGAGATGAAAGCTATTGGCTACTGCCCCGTTTATAGTCCCGACGTACGTGTTTTACGTCACCGCGTTCAGAATGATCAGATTTTCCGACAACTTTGTGTGACCGTGTGTATGCAAGACAAGTTTGAGCCAACATCCATCGGAAAAAATCCTAGGATTTTGTTGGCGGAATGTCCGATCAATGTCCGATCGTGTGTACGGGGCAATACACATCTACTTCATAAGTACTATTGTATGGCAGATATTGATCACATTTATGTTCTGATAAACTTCAATAAAATATTGAACAAGAAAAACAATTAAAATATATTTTTGAAAGCAATCTTACTTTACAGCATTTTTTTCCACCTGCCTAAAACTTAGCCATAGTACTGTTGATGAGGGACTGTGACAACATAGCTATAGCCAGTTCAGAAATTTGGACCTACTATGTACATCCAAAGAGTGAACCTTTAATCACAAGCTGATGGCTGCAGTAGTGCAGTACACAGTATATACTACAGTGCAGTGCACAGTATCAGGATCTGTTGCTGCATTATTAGTACTCCCCCTTCTGTGTTGCAGGTGTTATTCCTTTTGGGTCAGCACAGCAGTGGTATATCTTAATAAAATGTTGCAGAAATATGATATAAAAATATATAATATAGTGAGGAAACAGTTCATATGATAAAGTGAAGGTGAAATAAAGTCCAAAAATTATGATATTCAATGAGGGACCCTGGGTCAGTATTCCACCGCTAGTGCTGCCCACCACCTGGTGATAAAGTAATGGAGGCTTACTGGAAAGCCTTCGACCACCCTTATTCAGGGGGGTCAAAACAGGCTTAGTAGAGATATATGGACCACAGGGGATGTTCCGTAGGAGATACTGCTGAAATCTCACCAACCTCCTTCATTAGCAGCTGATCAGCAATAACAAGGAGCACCTTAGAAGATGTAGTCCCAGGAGCACTTCCTATAGAGCAATCAGTGTATGCTTCCAAAAATCCAGCAAAGATGAAACGTGAATTCCAAAAGAAAAAAGACTCCAGTAGTGCAGAGAAACTATGGCTGATTTATTGAAGTTAAAAAACAATGACATAAAATTCCTAGCAGGGGGTACACAACAGTGCACGTGCATGCGCCTTATAAGCCCAAATGGCGCGGTGAGAAACGCAGCCGTTGGCTGGCTAAAAACATTGCTGAAGCCTGATTGGTCACAATAAACGTCATAAAAGGGAACCCCATAGCTATCCTCCGAATGGTGTATGGGTAAAATTGGAGATCAACGCACCATATACTCAAAACAAGCTTTGCAGACCGCACTCTGGCAAGCCCACTCAATGGAGAAATACCTCCGGAGGCCTCACTCCCCTGCCTCAAGTACTCCGGAGTCAGCCGTGAATCAAACAGACAATTTCCCGTTGGTCGACCCCTCTCTGTTTATTGAAGACCCTTTACACCTGATTCCCCCGCAATGTCACTACCTGTGACAGTCGACATTTTAGATACCAAGCTGCAGGCTCTGCTCCATAGCATCACCCATAACATCACCAAAGAAGTAAATAAGCTAGTCCATGAGCTTAGGGGTGAAATAGATCAGCTAGGTGAACGTACAGATCATTTGGAAACTAAATTCGACGACATGGTTCAGTATATCCATGTCTTAGAGGAAGAAAATGCAGGTCAGAAAAATACAGTCTCACAACTACAGATGCAGCAAGAGGACCTTGAAAATCGAGAATCCATACCAGATAAAGAAATTCGACCCTACCTCCTTGCTCTCTTTGTCATGTTGGTACCTCATATTCCTGACATAGAATGGCCCCTTGATAGAGCACATAGACCACTGGCTCCTAAACCTCCTCAAGATGCTAATCCCAGGGACATCATCACTCGTTTCCATTTTTATGAGAGAAAGGAGGCCTTGACCATTGCTACTCGAAACAAATCAAGGGTGGAATTTAAAGGCACAAAACTTCAAATTTTTAATGACTTATCGCCCATCACCTTGGCTAAACACCGCACCTTATTCCCAGTCACCTCTCACTTGCAGCAAAATCAAGTCCCTTATCGTTGGGGTTTCCCGTTCCGACTGTCGGTCATTAAAGACGGTTCACAACACTCCATGCGAGACCTGCAAGAATGTGAGACTTTTATTAAAAACCTAGGTCTCCCTCCCATACCAGATGAAGACCTGCAGATACAAATTCCACCATCTCGACAGATGTCCACACCTGGGAACATCTGGACCCCGGTGCGCCAGAGGTCAAGGAAGACACCAGCTGCTCCTCAAAGAGCTTCACCATTCAAAGGCCCTACCTGAAAATGACCTAATGACCTATGACATATCCTTTTATTCCCTCTTTACACATAGGTCCTACTTTTGACTTATGTGTTCTGAGACTCTGGGCTCAGAGTCAAACTTCCACACCTGAAGTGTCTTACACATATGCTACATTCTCGCACAAAACCTCCATGTTGGTGGTTCCCTGTTTTTCCCTCTTATTTTTTTTATAAGCTGTTCGGATTAGGCGGAGGCCTACACGACTGATTATGTAGGCTGACATGCCCCCCCTTAACATGGTCTTGAATCGAGACCATGATTTCCTGAGGTTTTCACGTTCCTCAGGCCTAATACCTAATTGGTATATATTTTTGCTTTTTTTGTTTTTGCTAGAGATCCTTCTTGGTCCTATCCTGGATCCTCCTTTTTTTTATTTTTCTTGGTTTTATTTTTGTTTCCCTATCCCTTGTTTCGATTGAATTTTGTCTACACATGGGTTTTTTTTTTACCCATATTCAAAATACAGTTGTGTTTCAAAAATTAGGCAATACTGTCATATGATTATTAATGATGTTTATGCTGCTATGTTTTATACATCATGGTACACATATCTTTACCACTTTTTAAATGTAATATGTGCTTTACTCGCCTACCTGAGCTATGGCTGTAAGTATAATTTCATGCAATGTTAAAGGCCTAGGTTCCATCCGCAAATGTTGGCTGGCGTTGAAAGAGTTTAGGACATCTAAAGCGGAAGTATCTTATTAAGTGAATGGAAGAATATTTGGGAAAGTGCATCTAAGATATCTAGATGTGTGACTCAGAAAGAAACAACCTATAAAATACTGATGTTCTGGTACAAGACCCCGAAATTTCTACTAAGACAGAAACTGACTACCTCTGGGCAGTGCTGGAGATGTAGTTCATTTTTAGGCACCCGTTTCCATATATTTTGGGAATGTCCTCTGATCGTACCCTACTGGTCACAGATTCATGCCCTTCTGGAGAAGGTCCTAAATATCTCTGTACTCCACCAACCTATATATATCTTACTAGGCCTACCCCTCCCAAAAACACCAAAACCCTCAGGAAACTGATGGCTTTCATTTTACTAGCAGCTAAACGGGTTATACCCCAATGTTGGTTAGCCAGTACCCCCCCTACTTTTGCACAATTTTTGTCAGCCATCACAGATATTCGCAGGATGGAACGTATCACAGCCATAATTGATGATTCCCTCCCCAGATTTGATGCTATATGGGGAAACTGGGATTCCTCTGAATAAAACATAGAGAATCCCCAGGTAGTCTTGAGCTAATGAGGTGAAATGACTGATTCCTCTATTGTACGAGTAAAACAATGCCAATGATCACAACATTGCTCTGTTTCACTAACTGATCCTCTTATTCTTTACCATGATGTGTATGTAATGTCTGATAATCATCTGACACTTTATGTTATTTTTCTTGATGCATAATAGGCTACAAAATTTTTGTTTCATTAAGATTATGCTGCTTTTGATGACTTTTCTATGTGAATGTATACTCTGTTTCTGTATACTTGAAAATACTTAATAAATAAACAATTTAAAAAAAAGAGCAGCATATCATCCACAAACAGAGCACACTTGTGTTCCTGGGGGCATCAGAGAACTCCTTTAATGTCCGGGTTGGATCTAATGGCTATAGCTAGCGATTCGATTGCTATTGCGAATATGAATGTTGAAAAAGGGCAACCCTGTCTAGTGCCTTTATGTATGTAGAACTTGTCGGAGTAGTGTCCCATAAGTAGTATTTGTGCACTTGGGGAGGAATAGAGAGAGCGAAGAGAGTGAATGATGCCCAGGAAGTTGGGACCAAATCCCCAACTTCTCAGGATATCAAAGAGATAAGGCCAGGAGACCAAAACGAAGGCCTTCTGTGGGTCATTAGATGCTAGGAAACCTTCTTGTGGGGTCCCTCTGTCCCAATTTGAGTTCAATAGTGAGATAACATTTATGGCCCTTCTGACCTGGTCCGGGCCCTGTCTCCCTGGGATGAAACACACCTGATCTTTATGGCTATACTACGCAATAAAGTCAGACAGTCTGTTCGCCATGATTTTGGTCATTATTTTAATGTTATTGATGAGAGAGATTGGGTGATAATTTCCAACCTCTCTACCATCTTTCTCTGGTTTAGGGATAACCAAAATAAAGGCCTTGTTCAAGTCTCTATCCATCGGGGTACCAACCTTCAGGGAGGTAAAAAAAGTGTGAGGTACAGGGCCAGAGTGGTCCCAAATTTTTTATAATAACCACTGGAGAATCCGTTCGGACCTGGTGCTGAGCTCAGTTTCAGGGATTTTATGACCCCTAGAACTTCGTCCGTAGAGAACGGGTTGTCCATAAGGTCCCTGTGCTCATCCGATAATTTAGGGAGTGTTAGGTCATGAAGAAAGAAGTCCTGTTTGTTTTTGGTAGGGGGGCTATTGTCAGAGTATAATTTGGAATAGTATTCTTGGAAGGATTCCATGATGCGGCGGGTTTTGGGTCAGATCTCCCATGGAGCGCCGAATTTTAGGGAGGACTAGGGATCATGTTTTGGGGCTTAGTTTTGCTGCCGGATTGAATTCTATTTTATTTGATTGGTAGTAGAATTTTGCCCCCGACCATCTGAGGAATTTCTCTGCGTCTGTGGTGAGGGCTAAATTGAGTTGAATTCTAGCCATCTCCAGGGCATGTAAAGAGGCGGGTGTGGGATTGCGTTTATGTGCTCAACTCAAATATAGGAATTCTTTGTTCAACCTCACGATTTCTGCTTTATATAGAGGACATCTGAAGCAGTGTGCCCCTCATTACCGACTTATGTGCTGCCCAAAGTGTGGATGGGGATATATTGTCAACATCGTTGTCTAGAAAATATTCTTGTAGTGATTTCTCAAGGGGGATGAAATGTACAGGTTTGTTTAGGAGGGATTCGTTGAGATGCCACTTAAAGGGTCTCTTAGATACTCCTGCGTATTGCATAGATAGAGACATCCTGGAGTGGTCTGATAGTGGGGTATCTCTGATCTTTGGTTAGGGGGATGGTAGAGGCCGATACGAAAATGTGGTCTATCCTGGCATAGGTCTGGTGTGGGGCCGAGAAATGGGTGAAGTCTTTGGCATGGGGGTTCAGTTCCCTCTATATATCAACTAGATTAAGGTTGTTTAATAATTGTGCAATTTTCAAGCTCTGTTTTGGGGGGGGGTGTTTAGCAGTAGATGATCTCCCACTGGACTTGTCCAGGTATATATCAAAAGGCAAGTTTGTGTCTCCCCCTAGAATGAAGGTTCCCTTCAGGTGTGGTTTTAGTTTGGTCATCATAGAGTTGAAAAATGTTCCTTGGCCTTTATTCGGGGCATAATATGTTACAAATGTGTACGTCCCTCCATTTATGGTGCCTTCAAGCAGAAGGAACCGTCCCTCCAGGTCTCTAACTTTGCCAGAATGAAGTTAAGGTTGCAGGAGAAGCAGATGGGCCACCCCTCTCATTTTATTCTCGTGTTAGCCAGATAGAATTATGGGGATTGGTTGTGTAGGAAGGTAGAATTGTCTGTGGCTGGGAAATGCTTCTAGTGGAGAAGAACAATAGCTGCCTTCATGGAGTGGTATAGTTCGAATATCTTTCTGCATTTTACCGCAGAGTTTGTATGTTATGAGATAGAATGGACAGGGTCAGGTTGCATTGTGGCGGATCAGTCATGGATCAGAGAGGTGGGAGAACGCTATAAAGATAGGTAACTTACCCCATACCGGATGTTGTCTAGGAGGCATGGCAGATGCTAGTGTTCCCCTGTAGTCCGGGCCCTCACTTCCGTGATGGTCAGGCCCCTTCATCTGCTTGAATAGGTCGGTAACCAGATGCTTGGGAGAGAGTAGAGTATAAAAGCATAGAGAAAGAAAAAGACATAAAGAAAATGGTTATTACGTAACTGAAAATCATTGGTGAACAAGAGAGTTGAGTGGGGTTCAAATCTGTCCCCACCCCCCTCAAACCCAGGGGAGGCAATGTTCCCCTCTTTCCCGGACGAGACCTGTAATCCCTGCAAGGAGAACTTCATCCTCACAGTGACTATGGGAGGTGCATTGTGACCGTTCCGGCCAATCAGCCCTTGCATACAACTCAATTCTAATGTAAGACAGAGCCCTGTCAGTAAACATAACATGGGCGATACGGGGGAAGCCTACTCCCCGAGAATCCGTGACCACACTGGGGGGTCCGTTAAACTTGGGAGCCCCCTCGTGGGCATTCACCTCTCCTTTGTCCATTGTGGCAGTCCATTCAAGCAGCTATTGCTGTCCTGTGGATCCCTATTTCGCTAAAGAGGGTTTTGTCGTAGCCTTCCCTGTGAGATATGGCTAAGAGCTTTACCCCCCTCCCTCCAACTCCCTCCCAATGCCCTGGTCTCTGGCTGGTCCCGAACCTCTGGTGACCAGTGTTTCCTGAAGTGATGGAGGAATACCCATTTGACCTTCCGACATATATGGAGAATTCGGAGGGGATAATTGAGTTGGATTATTCCATGTGGGTAGGAGAATTTGAGTGGGCAGGTAGGTAACATAGTCCTGTTCATCTCGGCCGCAGGGATAATAGAACCGTAGAATTGGATGCCACATGATAAAGCAAAAGTTCCCTTAAAGAAGGGTTTGTTGTGGACCTAGGGGGGGTCCCAGTTAGGAATGGAAGGATCCGATCCGGGGTAACCGCAGACTATGAAGATATTAACAAGCAAAGGCCTCTCATCTTGGTGGGCAAGTGTTTTTCGACCTTTTTCGACCCTGTATTCCTCCTCCTCTTGTACAGGACCTCGTGGAGGTGCGGCCGCCATTTTGGAGGATCCGTTCGGCTGTGTAGTGGCTTCCAGCTGGCGGGAGAGGCTCCTCCTCGCCGAACCTGACATCTGGTGGTTCCCTGGTATGTCCCAGGCAGATGGTAGAGGAACCGGCCCACTCGGTGAGCTTTGTCAGCTGTGGCTGGGGTTGTGTGGCCGGAACGGTGCAGAGCTCCCAGGCTATGCGGCCATCATGGGGAGCCTCGCGCATGCACCCCCCATACCCAGATTTTACATACTATTCAGCTGTCTGACTGGGAGGCCTGCTTTCCCCCCACCATGGACGACCCATTGCCCATATGATTCAAATTGCTTTTGGCGGACTCTGCGTCCAGAGACCCCTTGAACTTTACTTCGGAGCGGTTATCGTTTGTGCCTTTATCACTATAACCGGCCAACAGATTTCCGACTATTTTACAGGGCCTTACCGGTCTGCTAGAAACTACTCCTAACGTTATATGCTAATACAACCAAGCACTAGACTCCCAACTATTTTATATGGCCTTACTGGTCTCACATTATACAGCCCTATAAACGTGTTCGTCAGATAACTATAAAGCATGATGAAATCCTCCACTGCACAAAACAATATTATGGCTTTTTTCTATCTGTACCAAGATGTTACAACAACAATGCGGATGCCTCTTACTGTTTACTCACAGAATGTTGACTGTCTCTACCCAAAACTGAATTACAGTATAAGGCCCCTTTCACACATGCGGACCGTATGTCCGTATTTCATCCATCCAATTTCGGATGAAATACGGACATACATGCATCCCTATGGGATAGCGGGTGTCAGCGGATGTACATCCGCTAACACCCGATGTCATCCGGCTCCGCTCTCGTCCGATTCTGCAGACGGAAGAAAACCCTATTTTTCTATCCGTCTGCAGAGCGGATCGGATGAACATGGACAGACGGTCCGTGTTCCTCCGATCCCCCTTAGGGGAGAGCGGAGATCTGACAGGGTGGTCCCTGCACAGTGTGCGGATCCTGCCCTGAAAACGGAGCGATCCCCGCTGAGCAGCGGATGTTCACGGGGCGGATCAACATGGATCCGTCCCGTGTGAAAGGGGCCTAAAACTATGATAAACAACTGAAATTAAATGTAGAAACCAAAATGATCCTACTCAAAACAGAATTCAGTACAAAAACAGGCTATTTTCACTCCAGACTGAAATATTGCACAAAAAGAATGCAACTAAAGCAAACCTGAAATTCCTGTGAAAAGATGAATTAATTACACGAATTGCTGAAATTCAGCCAAAAAGCAGAATGATTGCACCCGGAACCAAAATTCAGCATATACAAAATGGTGGTACTAACAACTGAAATTCAGTCCACAAAAAAATGGTGGTACTAATGAATGAAATTCAGTCACCAATCCCACCAAAACCAGCACAAACCAAGATTTCTTCACTAGAAAACCAAAATTTTTCTCCACAAAAACTGACTATACAATTAAAAACACAAAATGAACAGTTAACGTATACAGACTAAACACTTTTGGTTATATTGATTAGGGCCTATAGAGGACTAAAATATAGGCTATTTCCCTAATCAATATATCCAACATAAAATGCCAAAGTTACAGCATAAAACACACAAAAAAAAACACCATTATGCCAAAAGAGGAAAAACAAAAATGATTCTTTTGCCAAGCAGAATTTACCTGATATAGCGGACAGAGAAAACCAAATCCTGGCCTCAGGACAAAAAAAATTCAAATACTGAAATTATGAAATTTGGCATTACCAACTGCCGGCCATTTTGTTGTCTCTGGACCCTGGATCTGCTTCTTCCCTCTCGATCTGCTGGGAAGGAAATTCTGTTGGCTCCGAAAATCCTGGCCCGCCAAACTGTTGTGGAAATTAATATATGCTATGTGCAATCAACTTCGCTTGCGCTAATTAGTGCCCTTTCCGATCTTTTGGATAATGCAATTGAGTGCACTTGCGCTTACCAAGTAAAACAGAAACAATAGTTGTTCTCACATTGGAAGCTCCACAGACAGTCCTGCATGACAATGGGAGCTTCATTTATAGGACTTTGAATAGGGGTAACAAAAGAGACTTGGTGACTATTCAGTTCAGCCAATCAAGCCAATGCATTCCTTCAGACAGTAGGTGTTGTACAAAACTCAACCATTGAAAACACTTATGTATATTCAAAAAGAACAATGACTAGGGGAGTGTCTGGTCGTGTCTGTGCAGACCAGTGTGCACAATTTCCCGCCCTTTGTACCAGAAAGCTGTGCTTCTACAGTTAACAAAGGAACCCGCGTGTTGTGGGATTGGCGCCTAAGAAATTGTGAACGCTGTTCTGACCAGACTCGCGCACACATTCCCACTTGTACCATTGGCGCAGATCCTTATTCTGCATTGTTCGGAGAACAATGCATAGCCGGATTATGCTACTGTTCCTATGGACATGAGGCTATATTCAGGGACACGCTAAGGCCTTTCCACCTGGTGATCAGACACAGACACAAGCGTGCTTCCCACTGCAAAAGCAGATAGGTTTTAAACCAATGTTTTTGCAGAGTAAAGATATCCCCACCAATCCAACAAATCTGTGCTTAACGCAGGAGCCCTCGCTGGCAGACATATCTTTGCATGGCGAACATCTCTCCACATCCACAGGAAGCTTTTCACTACCAATGGTGCCTCACTGGTGCCGGTTCACTCTTATGAGTGAGCTGCAAGTAGAACTAACACTGGGAGACACTGTCACAATACATATTGAACACATCTTAATAAAATTTCTACAACAGGTACAGTGTTGCATAACTGAGTAATTGTCATGCAATGTGTGAGAGCACTGAAAGAAAAAAATTGGTCTGGGCAGGGAGGGGTGAACATGCCCTGTATTGAAGTGGTTAAAGGGAACCCTGTGATAGAGCTAAGAAAAAAAATGGTGCGGGGTTGCCCCTCCCCCTAAAATCCATACCAGGCCCTTTGGGTCTGGTATAGATTTTAAGGGGAACTCTTCGCCAAAAAAAAAAAAACAGCATGCCCCCCCAATCCATACCAGGCCATTTGGGTCTGGCATGGATTTTTTTTTAACTTTTATTATTGTGGAGTATTGTACAAATGTGTTACAGAAACAGAGGTACATCCAATATATCAAGTATGTACTTAATATGAGGTGAATGATACATATAAAAAGAACATGGCAATACAATATAAGAACAATAATGGTGAGATCTAATTTTGAATTTTTCCTATCAGGTTATATAATTTAAAACACAATTTTTTATATACAGATCTGTATTATTAGGCTAAATAAAGTGATATTTAAGGAAGTGGTATGTCCCGAGGGGACCATTTTTTTTTTTAAATGTGCATGGTGTCAAAGAGTGTATGGTGACTACACTCTGAGAGTTTTATTTGTTCCATTCTACTCAATACCTGTGACTAAGGGACTGTTGATGCATGCCAATTAAAAGCTACCATGCAGTGGATTGAGTTAAACAGTGTGTATTAGTCTATTATGCTGTGTGGGTACATTAGGTATAGGTGCAAACAATAAACACATCTTAGGTGTGAGGGGATTTTTTTTACCTATAATATGTTCGATCTTAGCAGCTGCTTGTAGCCATATGGGCTTCAAAATTTTGCAGTTCCAGAAGGTATATAAGATGGTACCTTGATCTGGGCATCCCCTGAAACATGTGCGAGAAACATATGGATAAAATGAGTTTATATTATACGGGGTTATCTACCTTCTGGTGTGTATCTTGATGGCTGTTTCTCTCGCCAAAATTGAGCGAGTACATTTCGGTAGGTTTTGAATCATAGTGGTCCATTCTGGTAGTGTAAAAGGTCCAAGTCAATTTCCCATTGAAGCATTGGTTTTGACTTTTCTGAGAGTGAAAATTAATTTAAGCAGCGGTAAATATGAGAGATCAATCCCCTATCTCTTGGTGAGGAGTTGCAGATTTGTTCAAATTGGGAATAAGGGGTGTTTTAATGTTAGAGAAGTATTTTTGGTAGAATTTTTCAATTTGAGTATAATGAGGTAATTCAGATATTGGGAGATTGTATAGTTCACACACATCTGAAAAAGGGTGACATTTATTATTTAGGGATAGGAATTTCAAAGTAGTGGGGTTGCATAGTTTCCATATATAGAAAGTGCTGCTATTTCTAAAGGCCGGGAAGAATCGGGGGTCTCCTATAAAGGATGCTGGGGGGGTGGGGGGGTGGTAGAAATCAAGTCAAATTTATCTTTATATCGATGCCATAATTGACATGAGTGAGCCACCACCATATTTAAAGGGAAAGATCTCTCTAGGTTGAATCAACTAGGACCATAAAATACCTTCAAGATGGAATGGTATAATTGATTGTTCTTCAAAATGTAACCAAGAAACTTGATTTGAAGGAGCAAACCATTGAGCTAACTGTGTAGATCTAGCAGCAAGATCTGTGTAGATCTTGCTGCTAGATAATAACACCAAAAGTTAGGAAGGCTTAAACCACCATTTGATTGAGATCTGTGTATGAAACCTATCCTTGTTTTTTTGTTGAGCCATACAAATGTGTTAATTTCTCTTTGAAGCAAGTCTAAAGTGCTTTTAGGGATCGGGATGGGTAAAGCTCTGAAATAAAAAAGTATTTAAAGTAAAATCACCATTTTGGTAGCTGTTATTCTCCCCAAAAATGAGATGTGATAATTAGACCATAATTTTAGTAATGTTTTAATATTTGTGAATAGTGGTGGATAATTGGTTTGAAACAAAGTTTTATAAGATGGGGTAAGGAGGATGCCCAAATATTTAAAAGAGTGTGAAGTCCAGGTGAAAGAAAAGCTCTCCTGTAAAGATGCCGTTAACAATGATGGAATGTTTATAGGCATTGCAGTACATTTGGATAAATAATCCCCTAGGCTGGTGAGGTTCCGAAAAGTTTCTAGTTCTTTGATGAGGTTTGGAAGGGATATGAAGGGGTCTGAGAGGAATAGCAAAACATCATCGGCGTAGAGGCTCAGTTTGAAGTCTTTTAGGCCTTTGGAATAGCCTTTGGAATAAAAAAAGTGTCACTTTTATTCCTATTACAAGGAATGTAAACATGCCTTGTAATAGAAAAAAGCATGACTTAAATATGAGATCTAGGGTCAAAAAAAACTCAGATCTCATATTTACACTAAAATGCAATAAAAAAAGTTTTGTCATTTAAAAAAATAAACAAAATAAATTGGCCCTTTAAGAGCTATAGGCGGAAGTGACGTTTTGACATTGCTTCTGCCCTGCAGTGTCATGGAGACGGTTGGGGACCATCTTCCCCTCACTCGTCTCCATGTCAGCCCAGGGGACAGACGCGATCGCCTCCACTGCTGCCGATGCTCCGGTAAGCGATGGAGGGCACCAGATCACGGTGGGAGGAGGGCGCCTCTCCCACCTCCGATAAAATTCATCTCGCTGCGAATCTGCTGCAGAGACCACTTTTATCTTGTACCGGACCACCGGCAGAACACGGGGATACCGAGGTTATGGCAGCTAGCTGCTGCCATAACAATGATATCTGTCCCCAAATTAGGGACGTACATCGGCGTGCAGTGGTCCAGAAGTGGTTATTACACCATTTATATGGAGTAGGGGCTATGCCTATGTGAGAGGAAGTGAAAGAAACAATGTGATTGTCAGACCAAAGGCATATATAGATGTCAGCATTGGATGAGTTAACTAAAAGGATTGGGGTTTCAAAAATATAGTCTAATCTTGCATAGCTTTCATGTAGATGAGAATAAAAAGTATAATTGAAGGTTGTGTAGGAAGCAGGAAAGAGACTTAGGGAATGCCTTTGACGAAGAGACAACTCTACTACTATCGAGTACAGAATTTGCCTTTTAAATTAAAGTCTCCCCTTACTATTAAGTGAGGGGAATGATATCTGTCAAGAATATCATTTTTTTTTTTGAAAAATGCCTCATTTGGGGCATAAATTGAGGTGATAGTGATTTGACGACCTTTAAGGGTGCCTTTCAGGATCTGGAATGTACTCTCTGGGTCCTTGTATATGTTGAGTATTTCCATGACTAGTGATCTCCTTATGAAGATGGCAGTACCACAAGCCTTTGAAATATAATCTGTACAATAATGTTGCCTATAAGATTTGTCAAAATATTGCAGAGGATTATTGGTGGCGAAGTGGGTTTCCTGCAGTAAAATAATATCCGCTCCTAATCTTTTATAGTTACAGAATTCTTTTTTCACATTTACTGGGTGAATTAAAACCTTGAACATTGTGCGATAATACTTAAAGACCCATTGTAATAATCATAGATAGATCTGATATGATAGTAAGCTATATTCACTATAGTAGGGACCATTAAAACTAGAATTATATAACCATATTGTTTACTTATATTATTCTTAAACTCACAACAAATGGGGAATAGAGTATCTGTCAAGCAGAACAACAGAAATGATAACCTTAGAGAAAATATCAAATATGCATTGCATAAGGTTAAGCATATATAACACCTTGAGGAAAAAAGTTTTTGTTAAACCTTTTAAAAAAAACTCGTAAAAATTGACTAACTTAGAAAAACTATGAGAAATAATATATATAGATTGGGAGTCAGGGTGTAGAACACTGCCTGACCAAGAACCATTTTGGTGTGGACAATAATGTCCAAAACTCACAAAAAGGAGCCCTATCCATTAAAACAATAGATAACATGATCAGTCGCATAAAAATCGCCGCAAGCTGAACCATGTTTTGGGATCCTATTGTGAGTAGGGGGACAAACTAATGGAGGCGGAGCAGCTCAGCCTCAGCAGAGATTCTATAAAACAAAAAAGTATGTGCATGCTGTATATCATTTATTGAAAAAGGGAAAAAGAAAAATATATACATTTGTATAAAAGGTAATATGATATATCAACTAGTGTCCTTTTAAAGGAGTAGATCAACTGATTTCTTTGAGCTGTCATGTAAACTTGCAAACTTTCAAAACTTTAATAACTTTTCTTTGAGCTTGATGGAAAAATTGGAATTGTTTGATCATTATTTCCTTTTAATTCCTATCTTTGCCGTGATGTTGTATTTTTGAAGAGGGAAACCAAGTTAGCCAAAGGAATGAAACATCTTCTTCTTTAGGCATCCATATTTCTGAAGGATTGTCATCATCTTCTTTAATCCCGATGTGTGGCTAGGGTAGTCCAGATAGGTGAAATATGGGGTGTAGTAAGAGGTCTTGCAACTGCAACCGAATCCAAAAGTCCCAACTTTATCAGGAGATCTTTACCTTCTGAGACATTAAAGACTATGTAGATGGTGCCATTGTGTGGTACTGTTAATTTAAATGGAAATCCCCACCAGTATCTGATGTGAGCAGATTGTAATACAGAAGTTATTTCCTTCAATTTGCGACTCCTTTCCAAGGTCGCTTGGGAGATATCAGGAAAAATTTGGATTTTTGTGCCATCCAATTCAATGGTGTGCATGTTTCTGGAAGGTAATATGCTTTCTTTTGTGATGAAAGCCTTCATGCACAGAATAATGTACCGTGGAGGTTTGTCTGGAGGTGGTTTAGGACGCAGGTCCCTATGGATTCTGTGACATGCAAATGAAGATGGATGTGACTCAGGAAGGAGATTGTGGAATAGTTTAACCGCTTGCCGACCGCCTCATGACGATATACGTCGGCAGAAGGGCACGTACAGGCAAAATCACGTACCTGTACGTTGCCCTTAAAGAGGCGGCCAGCGCACGCGCCCCCTGCAAACTCCGTGAGTCGGGTCGTGGGTCCCGCGGACTCAATCGCCGCGGGGATACCCGCGATCACCTCACGGGGAGGAAGAACGGGAAGATGCCGATGTAAACAGCATCTCCCTGTTCTGCCTAGTGACAGTGTCACTCAATCTCTGCTCCCTGTCATCGGAGCAGCGATCAATGAACTGTCACACATAGCCACCCCCCCACAGTTAGAAACACGCCCCTAGGACACACTTAACCCCTACACTGCCACCTAGTGGTTAACTCCTTCACTGCCAGTGACATTTTTACAGTAATCAATGCAATTTTTTAGCATTGATCGCTGTATTAATGCCAATGGTCCCAAAAATGTGTCAAAAATGTCCGATGTGTCTGCCATAATGTCGCAGTCATGATAAAAATCGCTGATCGCCACCATTTAAAAAAAAAAAAAATTAATAAAATGCTACAAAACTATCCCCTATTTTGTAAACGTTATAACTTTTGCGCAAACTGATCAATAATCGTTTATTGCGATTTTTTTTACCAAAAATATATAGAAGAATACGTATCGGCCTAAACTGAGGAAAAAAAAATTTTTTTTATATATTTTTGGGGGATATTTATTATAGTAAAAAGTAAAAAATATTGCGTTTTTTTCAAAATTGTCGCTCTATTTTTGTTTATAGCGCAAAAAAAGATAAAAACCACAGGGGTGATCAAAAATACCACCAAAAGAAAGCTCTATTTGTGGGAAAAAAAGGACGTCAATTTTGTTTGGGAGCCACGTCGCACGACCGCGCAATTGTCAGTTAAAGCGACGCAGTGCCGAATCGCAAAAAGTGCTCTGGTCAGAAAGGGGGTACATTCTTCCAGGGCTGTAGTGGTTAAATACTGTAGGCATCAGGTCAGAAATTGATTCTGGGATGCCACAAATGCTGAAGTTGTTCCTGCGGTTTCGATTATCAAAATCTTTCACCTATAATTGGAAACATGAGTATTTTTCAGCTAAAAGTCTTTTCTAAGATCATTATGTGCATGTGATAGCTCATCATGCTTGGCTTCTAGAACATCTGTGCACCCCCCCCCCCCCCCAGGGTTGCCATTTCTTGTGTGAGCATGCTTGTTGTTTTTTGGAGCTCATACTGCATTTTATCAGCAAGTTTTTCATAAATCTTAGTTAAGCTGACATCTAAATCAGCTTTTGTGAGCTGAGAGGAGTACTCACTGTTATTTTGTGCGGTAGCAAACTCCTGCAAGGAAACGCACGCTGTTGTAGGAGACTGTGTAGGCTGTGGAGAGCCGCGCCATTTTAAGCCATTTTCTTCTTCTCCTTATTGCGTAGCAGATAGGTAGTCAATAATTGTTGTTATGAATGGCGACTGAGCACCTTCTTGCCTGACGGCATGCACTGGTGTGTCCTGCAGAGGTGGTGATGAAAATTGGAGTGGTTTTTAGTGGTATCTCCCTGCTGTGTGCTTAATAACACTGCTGATCTGGCAGGGCTCCTGCATAGAGCTGCTGACTCACATCGTGCCTCCCATGCACCCCCTTTTAGCAAGGATCGCGGCCTTGGCTCGTCTCGTCACCTCCACTACATATTGATATGTAGATGTGCTGCAATACTATTGTGGGGCGACAGACTGTCGGGTGAGGGAGCTGCAGCGTCCTGATGGTCTAGGGCTGGGCAATTTGTTCGGCCTGAGCATAAGTTCGGGCCGAACTTTGGTTGTTTGGACATAAAAATGTCCCGCCATGTAAATCCATCTCACGCCACCCAAAAAAAAAGCTGCAACAGCTCCGCCTCCATGGGAGCCTTCCACCGAGTGGCGCTTCTTCTCAATGACAGCTGTTATATAGCTGAGGGTGGGGCCACCTGGTGATGTAAACAGGTGACCCCAACTTCCCCTGATGTCATGTGGTGTCAGAGGGCGGGCGGGGTCACCTGTTTATGTCACCGAGTGACCCCGCTTTCAGCTATAGAACGGCTGTCACCGAGAAGAAGCTTCACTCAGCGGGAGGCTCCCATGGAGGCGGAGCTGTTGTAGCTTTTTTTTTTCTTTATTCGGTCCATTGGGCAGCGTGAGATGGATTTAAATTGCGGGGCATTTTTATTTTTTTATTTTTTAATAAAAGGACTTGTCCCAAAGTGTCTCGTAATTTTTACAATTTTAAAACTTTTTCTGTGAATTGGTAGGGGATAGGGGGCTGGGATCTTATCGGAGGCAGGGGGCTTATCGGAGTCTGGAAGCCCCCCTTTAACAAAGAGGCCCCCAGATCCTGCCCCCCCATGTGAATGGGTATGGGGTACATTGTAACCCTACCCATTCACCAAAAAAATTGTCAAAAAGTAAAGACCACAGACATTTTTTGACAATTCCTTTATTAAAAAAGAGAAAAAATGTGTACTGCTATGTCCATCCATTTTTAGTCATGCCACTGACAGACCCAAAAAATTGAATTTTTTTAAAGATCCACCTCTATGGGAGGCATCTTGGTGACTGTTGTCTCTTCGCTTTGAGGCAGAGTTTTTCTGCTTTCTCTATTATTCGGGTCCATCAGGTGGCATGATTGACAATGGATTTACGTCGCAAGACACTTTTTTTTCTTCTCCTTTTTAATAAAGGAGTTGTCAAAAACTTGTGGTTTTTACTTTTTGACACTTTTTTTGGTGAATGGGTAGGGGTTTAATGTACCCGATACCCATTCACATAGGGGGTGGCCAGGATTTGGGGGCCCCCCACCCCAAAGCACCTTGTCCCCAAGTGCAAATTTGCGACAATCTTGGCCTGTGGTTGTCAGGGTCTGCGGGCAGGTGGCTTACCAGAATCTCTAGATCCCCTTTACCAAGGGGGCCCCAAATCCCGCCCCCCCTAAGTGAATGGGTATCGGGTGCATTGTACCCTTACCTATTCACCAAAAAAGTGTAAAAATGTAAAAACCACAGACAGTTTTTGACAATGCCTTTATTTAAAAAGAAAAAAAAGAAGTGTCCCGCAATGTCCATCCATTTTTACTCACGCTGCCGGCGGACCCAAAAAATAGAAAACATTTAAAAAGCTCCGCCTCCATGGGAGGCCTCCCGGCGAATGCTGTCTTTTCGCTTTGACAGCTCTTACATAGGCAAGGACAGGGCTACCCGCTAACGTAACCTGATGACCCCACCCTCTCTGATATCACATGACGTTTCATGACGACAGAGGGGGCAGGTCACTTGGTTACATCACCGGGAGGCCTCTCATGGAGGTGGAGCTTTTTAAATATTTTTTGGGTCCATCGGGTGGTGTGACTGAACATTGCAGGACACTTTTTTCATTTTTCATAAAGGAATTGTCAAAAACTGTCTCTTGTGGTTTTTACTTTTTGACACTTTTTTTGGTAAATGGGTAGGGGTACTATGTACCCAATACCCATTCACATAGGGGGGGTGAGATCTGGGGGCCCCCTTGTTAAAGGGGGCTTCTAGACTCCGATAAGCCCACCACCTGCAGACCCGGACAACCACTGGCCAGGGTTGTTGGAAAGAGACCCTTGTCCCCATCAACATGGGACAAGGTGCTTCGGGGGGCACCCCAAAGCACCCTCCCCATGTTGAGGGCAAGCGGCCTGGTATGGTTCGGGGGGGTACTCGCTCTTTCCCTCCATTTCTTGGCCTGCATGCTCAGATAAGGGTCTGGTATGGATTTGGGGGGGCACGCAATTTTTTATTTCCATTTTGGCGTGGAGGGCCACTTAAAATCTATACCAGACCCATAGGACCTGGTATGGATTTTGGGGGGATCCCTTGCCATTTTTTTTCTTAATTCTGTCATAGGGTTCCCCTTAACCACTTCAATACAGGTCACGTTCACCCCTTTCTGCCCAGACCAATTTTCATTTTTCAGTGCTCTCACACTTTGAATGACAATTACTCAGTCATGCAACACTGTACCTAAACAACATTTTTATCATTTTTTTCACACAAATAGAGCTTTCTTTTGTTGGTATTTAATTGCCACTGTTTTTTTTTTACTTTTTTGTGATATAAGTAAAAAAATAATAAATTTGGGCTAACATTTATACTGCTAATTATCATTGGTAAAAATAACCCAAATTAGTAGATATTTTTTAGTCTGTGTGAAAGTTATAGAGTCTATAAGCCTTGGTGCAAATCATAAAAATGTGATCACACCTGATACCTCAGCTACCTCAGCTTCCCACATTGTTATTTTTATGCTTTTTATCTGTTCGTGATCACCTGCATTTTGTATGATTTTTTGGACCATTAAACCTCATTTTGATCTACACTATGTGGAGTCCCTTTTTCTTTTCCTCCATGGGCCCACCAAGAACTATCTGCTTCTGATCGATTTGTTCCGGAACCGTAGATCGGGTGTATTGGAGATCCACCGCCTGTCCAGGACAACCACCCCTCCATTGGTGGTCGTGACCCTGAAGACATCATCTGGTTGGATATCCTTGATGACCATCCCCTTTGCCTTACTGACGCACTGCTATACGGCAGATGCGTCCCACGGATCCGGTAAGAGTACCCACCTTTTTTCTTGAAGATTGGAGTGTTATTGCAACCTGTGGTTGCCTCCTACTCGAGTGTCCATAGCCCCTCCAAGACACTGATACCCCCCTGCTTGGGAGAAGACCTCCACACTTTTTCACTGTTTATTGACTTTTGAGTGTGTCCCACCTTCTAGAGACATCATTTTGTCCATTCGCACTATGCCATTGTATTTTTGCCATTTGTCACTTTATTACAGATATATAGAGTTACACAGTAGTTTATTAATTTTTTTTCCACCTATAGGTTAGCGCTGCACTTTATTTTCACATTGCTCATAGGTAATCCTGCGCCATATAATGTAGACAATGTCGATGGTTGCTTGAAACCTAACAGCCCTGGGTGCTGAGGACTAAAGAATTGTTTAAAGGCATCGGTCAGCCAGCCACCTTCTCCACTGCTTTGCCTCTGACCGAACAAAGCCTCAGAAACACGTTGCCCTGGAAACAGTGACCTCCCAGGGTCTAGAAAGGCATTACACAAAAATTTTCTTCAAGACGTCCTGACGGAGTTTCATCCTCTACTCCCTCTGCGAAGGCAGGAAGAGCTCTGCAACTGTACCCTTGTAACATGGGTCAAGAAGGGTTGCCAGCCCGTAATGATAGTGTCAGGGATGTACTGCCCACTCCAGAAGGCATGCGCTTATGCACACGCATGAATCACGGACTTCGCACATGAATGTGCACATGCGCGTGCATTAGACGCGCTTTGGCGCCCAACAGCCTATAAAAGACGCTCCAGGAATGGTACCCCTTGTGGTTTGATCTGCTTCTGTTCCCTGTGTTCCTGATTCTGTACCTATATCCTGTTCCTGTGTTTTGATCCGGCTTCCTGACCTTGCTTCTGTCTCCAGTCCTGACCTCGGCTTGTTTGACCCTGCTTAGTTACCTGCCTGATTGCCTGTTGCCAAGACCCAGCCTGGACTCTGACTACTCTCTGCCTACCGTTTTTGCTGTTTACCCTGATGTGTATGGCCCGGTTAGTCTGACTCCGCTTCTGTCTGCTGACCTGCATCCGCTACACCTGCTGACCTGCATCCGCTACACCAGCTGACCTGCATCCGCTACACCTGCTGACCTGCATCCGCTGCTCCCTGTACCAGCTGTTCCAGCTTCCACTTGGCTACACTACCCAAGCAGTGAGTACCAAACAGGCACCCTTACCTCACAGTGCTCTTACCACCACTGTCCCCACTCCAGTGGTCTCTGAGCCGGGGTTGTACGGGAGGTCTCCCTCCACACATCAGAGTCACACCTAAGGTACGTTACAGATAGCACAAATCCATTTGCAGACTTTGCAGAACCAGGGAGGCCATGAAGCGTAAGTTTGAAAAGGCATGATATTCTGAGTCATCTAGGTCACAAAGGATGACATTGTATAGGAACTACCTCCTCCCAGCCACGTACAACTCCTTGGGTCTCTCTGGACAGAAAACCATCCCTTGAAGACTGCTCTATGTTATCCTCCATATCCATGCTGGCACAATCCTCCTCCTTTTCCTCCTGTGTGTTTGGCGGCCCCACAGGAATGGTATCTGCATAAAGGGGGCCTTGAGAGGAAAGGAAGTCCTCCTCTTACTCCCTCTGTTCTGCCTCAAGTGCCCTGTGCATGATGTCACAAAGTGTGTGTTCCAGCAGGTACTACTAGAGGGACAATGTCACTGATGCATGCATTGTCGCTGCTCACCATCCTTGTGGCTCCTAAAATGGTGACAGGACAGTGCATGCATCCTTTATCAGTAGCCACTGGTGTGGAAAAAAGAAGCCAAGCACCCTTTAGCCTGTCCTTGTGCCATACTCACACAGGTACTCATTGATGGTCCACTGCTGAATGTGCAACCGCTGCAGCATTGCCAATGTTGAATTACACCTGGTAGACATGGCACAGATGAGGCGGTTGGTGAGCAGGCTGAATTCCTGTTGAATGTCAGCCAGCTGAGCACTGGCATTGTATGACTGTCAGACATGGCCACATATTTTCTGGCCTGCCTCAGAAGATATTGTAAGCCTGGGTATCTGTTCAAGAAATGCTGCACCACCAAATTCAGGACGTGTGCCAAGCATGGAACATGTGTCAAGTGTCCCTGTCGGAGGGCGGAGATAAGGTTGGTGGCATTGTCACATACAACCATTCCTGGCTCCAGCTTCTGTGGCGTCAACCACCTCTAACCTGCCCCTACAGAGTGGACAGAATCTCTGCCCCAGTGTGGCTCCTGTGTCCTAGACAGACCAACTCAAGCACTGCATGACATCTTTTAGCCTGACTGCTTGCGTAGCCCCTTAAACGCTTAGGGAGCATTGCTGGTTCAGAGGACTATTTAGCAGAAGAGGCCATAGAGGAAGAAGAGGGGGGTTGGAGCAGGCAGATGTGGCATAATCACCTCCAGCTTTTTGGAGGTATGGTTGGTGGAACAAGCTCCAACACTGAACCCTGCCCTGCATCCTTCCCAGCTGGCAGCAGAGTTACCCAGTTTGCCGTGAAGTAAATGTAATGTCCCTGACCATGCCTGCTGGATCATTAATCAGCAGCAAGGTGAACCTTGCTGCTGACCGTCCTGTCCAACGAGGCCAAAACATTGCCTTCCAAATGACGATAGAGAGCTGGAATGGCCTTACGTGAAAAGTAATTTCTTTTTGGAGCCCGCCACTGTGGTATAACATATTCCACAAATTCATGAAAGGGGGCAAATTCTACCAGATGAAAAGGCCAAGCTAGCATTTAGATGCTGATCTTGTGGATGGCTGGGACAGTATTTTTTTACGGTTCAGCAACTGGGGTAGCGAAATTTGCCTGCTGAAATCAACAGGTTGTGTATTGCTAGTAGATTGTCTGCAAGTACTTTTGGCACCCATTGCTATACCATCATTCCTCTCAGTGCAGGTTTTTGAGAAGCCTTGAGGTATAGTAGGGTTAGAGATCCCAGATGAGCAGCAAGAAGTCTGCATTTTTTAATGATGTGGGTCTTTCAGGTGCTGTTGCCAATGGACTGCATGGCAGGTTGTCAAATGTCTTGTCAAGCATGTTGTGCCCAAGCGGGTGGTGTTCTGGCCACGCTTGATCAGCTTCAGACAGAGATTGCAAACAGCAACGGTGCAATCTACTGCACATGTTTTGAAAAAAGCCCACCCCAATGAACTTTTGGAAGTCAGCGAGGAGTCAGCAGTGCCCTGCACCTGTGTAGCTCTGTGGTTTGATGCAATAGGGTGGCTGCCCTTAAGCTGGTCTCTGGAGGACATCCTGCTTCAGAGTTTTGGCTCCTCCTCACTTTCCTCCTATGTTCTCTCAGGTACCCAGGTACAGTCAGTGACCTAATCATCCCCTCCCTCCTCATCACTGAAGCAAACTTGGCAGTATGCTGCAGCTGTGGGCACATGGCTGTTGGTTTCTTGTCCTTCTGTGGCACCCCATCCCTCTAGGCTCACATTACTCCCTTCGTCAACATGGGAACCAACATTGGAGCATTCAAATTGCTGTACATCTTCCAGCAGCATGTAACTGACACTGATCAAATCATTTTGGTAACTCTTCTGTGCACTATGGTGGGGCTATGGAAGGAGAAGCTGGACAAGGAGCCAGTGGCATAGGCTGCTTTGGCAGATGGGGTGGAAGGCAAACTAGTATGAGCCTGGGTGACAGAAGATAAGGAGGATGAGGATGGCTTAGTTATCCACTCCACCAACTCTTCTGCATGTTGTGTCTCAATAACAAGGCCAGCAGCGGAAAAAAAGGACAAGCGTGCCCCGCCTGAGGATGCACCATGTTCACGACCACCACTTTTCACTGTAGACACAGAGGCTGCTTGTCCTCTTTTAGTGCACTGTGAGTGTCTGCCTCTCCTTGTTGGCCTTCCAGACACAATGGGGATTTTTGGTTATTTTTTGCACTATAAAAGTTTTATTATTATTATTATTTATTTTTTTTTTGAGGGGGGGATTTTTATAACTCTTTATTACAGATTACAGAGTGTGGAAAGGGAATATTGTGCTTGGGTGCAATATATATATATATATATATATATATATATATATATATATATAAATAATGATACAGCAACTGTGGAGAATTTGTTTTCACCGCAAAAAAATAAAAAAATTAAATAAATGTAAAAAAAAATAAGTAAGGGCAAAAAAAAGAAAATGGGAACCACTGCTGACGCAAAGAGAGAAATATCGGTGACGCAGAAGGGGGGACAGCAATTATGCCCTAAATATTCTTAGTGCTGCTGCACCATGGAAAAAAAAAATCAAAGGTATACCACTGCTGTGCTGACGCAAAAGGAATAACATCTGCGACACAGAAGGGGGAGTGCTAATAATGCAGCAACCTAACCTAATACTGCAAAAAAAAAAGAGAAAGTTTATTGAAAAACTAAAAATGGGATCGAAGGTGACACACCGACTCTTCAGTAGCACCACAATGCTGTGTTATTCACACTACATTGCACTGTATTATATACACTGCACTATACTGTGTTACTCACAGAGCAGTACACTGTATTATATACTCTGCCCTGCACTTAAAACTGTGCACTGTACTGTAATATATATATATATATATATACACTGCACTGTAGTATATACTCTGCACTGCACTATATACTATGCACTGCATTATATACACTACATTGAATGCACTGTATTATGTATGATGCACTGCCTACACTGTAATATATATACTACACTGACTGCACTGTTATATATATATATATTACACTGACTGCACTGTAATATATACTAAACTGACTGCACTGTAATATATATTCAACACTGACTGCACTGTAATATATACACTACATTGACTGCACTGTAATATATTTTCTACACTGACTGCACTCTATATTTTCTACACTGAATACATGCTCAACTAACTAACCTGCCTACGCTATCTCCAACATGATACATACGGCTGCCGTGTAAGCAGCCTAATATAGTGTGGGGCGTGGACTTGGCCCCTGAGCCATGATTGGCCAAAGGCACCCTGCCTTTGGCCAATCATAGCTCTCACAGCACATTGCACTGTGATTGGCCAAATCATGCAGGTCAGGTGCATGCTTTGGCCAAGCAGCAGCCATCAATGTACTGCGGTCTCGCAGTGCATTATGGGGTGCTCCTTGGCGGGCAAACTTGCCACAAGCGCCCCAAATGTTTGTTCAACGAAACACAGCTGATTTTTGAATCGCAAACACACGTTCGACTCAAACATCCAGCCCATTGCTAGTGGATAGGAGTTGAGGGTGCATTTATGAGCCTTTTGTGAGCAGAAATGAGTCTCCTGAATGGTACCTCAGTGTGAAGCTTGTTAGCTTCATACCACACCGCTCTCCACTTAAGTGGACTATTCAGTCCATGGGCATTAAGGGAAACAATCTTGATCCTCATTTTGAAATATGCACAACCGATAATGGGAGGCATCTAAGACACCCCAAGTATACTTATTGATATCCTTAGAGTCCATCAGGTAACGATCCATAGATGGTCTGAGCTGTCTGGGCAGTAATACAGTCATTCCTTCCATTTTGTCCCTTTTCGGGTGAAAGTAGGTGCGGCTGACCCAGATACAGTATGTAGAGCAATCTGTATTGTAAAGGAGGCATAGAAAGAAAACAAAAAGAAATAAAAAACAACCAAACATTGGTACTAAAAATCGTAGGATGCATATGAATAAGCTAATGTCAAGAAAATTCCTTTTCAACTAAAGATAACAGTAGCTTTTGCTACTTCCTGGAATAGGCGGGAACTCCTAAAGAGTCCAGGGAGATTAAACTACCAGCGGCTGTAACATTCTCCAGAGGATTTGAAGTTTTCAAGCAGGAAGTGAAGTAAAAATGGTATAAATGAACAAACTGAAATTCACATTTTTGAAGCTCAAAAACTTCCAGGAGATCCACGTTTGTAGACCAGCCATATGCAAGCAGGCACATGCAATTTTAAGACTTGGAATATTTGGTATCTATTTACTTGATACAACCTCTTCTTTTATATTTTAACCAAAAATGGGTATTATATTGTGTGTTATGTGAATAAAGCAGCGCTAGCGACAATAAACTAAATAATATGTTACCGCTGCTGTAAGAAAGTACAAGTACTTGAAAATTATATATCAAACATATACAGCGCTGGTAAAAAAATGTGCTATACCATGAATATCCTATATGTAAAGTGCTCTGTGCAATACTGAAATACTTAAATCCATAAATAACATGGGTAGTGAATAGGGATGAGCCGAACACCTGCCGGTTCGGTTCGCACCAGAACCTGCGAACGGACCGAAAATTCGCATGAACGTTAGAACCCCATTGACGTCTATGGGACGCGAATGTTCAAAATCAAAAGTGCTCATTTTAAAGGCTAATTTGCATGGTATTGTCCTAAGAAGGCTTTGGGGACCTGGGTCCTACCCCAGGGGACATGTATCAATGCAAAAAAAACTTTTAAAAACGGCCGTTTTTTCGGGAGCAGTGATTTTAATGATGCTTAAAGTAAAAAAAAAAAGTGAAATATTCCTTTAAATATCGTACCTGGGGGGTGTCTATAGTATGCCTGTAAAGTGACGCATGTTTCCCGTGTTTAGAACAGTCCCTGCACCAAATGTCATTTTTAAAGGAAAAAATCTCATTTAAAACTGCTTGCGGGTTTAATGTAATGTCGGGTCATGGCAATACGGATGAAAATCAGTGAGACAAACGGCATGGGTACCCCCCAGTCCATTACCTGGCCCTTTGGGTCTTGTATGGATATTAAGGGGAACCCCGCACCCAAATTAAAATAAGGAAAGGTGTGGGGCCACCAGGCCCTATATACTCTGAACAGCAGTATACAGGTGGTGCAAACAAGACAGGGACTGTAGGTTTGTTGTTAAGTAGAATCTCTTTGTAATTTTGAACGGGTACATTTTTAATGTGTTTAGCTCCAGCCAACAAATCTTTTTTAAGCTTTTTGGAAAACATAGGTAAGGGTTATCACCCCTGTGACATTTGTTTTGCTGTCTTTCCTCCTCTTCAGAAGATTTCACCTCACTTTTTGTCCCAATGAAAAATGTTTTTTGAAAATTTGGGTTTTTTTGTGGAACAAGGATTGGAAAGCATCAGTGGAAAGGAGAATTTTTTTCCCATATTAACTCTTACAGGAGAGAATTTCCCTTCCTAGGGGTAGATTTCATCTCACTTCCTGTTGTCTCCTTCCATTTGCAAGTAGGAGTCGTTTGTAAGTTAGATGTTTGAAAGTAGGGGCCTGCCCTATATACTCAGCAGAAATTTGGGCCTTAGGTGTTGTTGGGGCCACAACACTGTAAGCCCTCACAGGGCCCTGCTGTGAAATATTAGATCAAGAATTGTAATTACATGCCCCTGTTGAACAAGGGCAGAAAAATTGGGCCTTTGGTGGTGGTGGTGGTGGTGCTGGTGCCACAACACTGTAAGTCCTCACTCACTCTTGGTGGGTGCAGAAATGGGCCCTGCTGTGAAATATTAGATCAAGAATTGTAATTACATGCCCCTGTTGAACAAGGGCAGAAAAATTGGGCCTTTGGTGGTGGTGGTGGTGCTGGTGCCACCACACTGTAAGTCCTCACTCGCTCTTGGTGGGTGCAGAAATGGGCCTTGCTGTGATATATTAGATTAAGAATTGTAATTACATGCCCCTGTTGAACAAGGGCAGACAAATTGGGCCTTTGGTGGTGGTGGTGGTGGTGCTGATGCCACAACACTGTAAGTCCTCACTCGCTCTTGGTGGGTGCAGAAATGGGCCCTGCTGTGAAATATTAGATCAAGAATTGTAATTACATGCCCCTGTTGAACAAGGGCAGAAAAATTGGGCCGTTGGTGGTGGTGCTGGTGCCACAACACTGTAAGTCCTCACTCGCTCTTGGTGGGTGCAGAAATGGGCCCTGCTGTGAAATATTAGATCAAGAATTGTAGAATTGTTGAACAGGGGCTGAAAAATTGGGCCTTAGGCACTGGTGCTGGTGCCACAACACTGTAACCCCTCACAGATACTCTAGTTGGAACGCAGAAATGAGCCCTGCTGCAAAGTATTGCATCAGAAATTGTAATTACACGCCCCTGTTAAGCAAGGGCTGAAAAATTGGGCCTTAGGCACTGGTGATGGCGCCCAGAACCAAAATTGTTCTTACAAGCTATCAGCGTGATCATTGAGGAGGAAGAGGATAATTACTCAGGGATAGTCACTCAGCATCAGCATAGGCAGTCTTTGAAGGGATCTGAGATTTCAAAAAAAATTATTCGGTTACATCAGCATCAGGTGCTTGGTAGCTGGGGGTGATCCAAGACTGATTCATTCTTATGAAGGTGAGTCGATCGACCGAGTCGGTGGATAGACGCACCCTGTGATCGGTTACAAAGCCTCCAGCAGCACTGAATGTGCGTTCTGAAAGAACTCTGGATGCAGGACAGGCCAGTAGCTCAATTGCATACTGTGCAATCTCTGGCCAGTGATCCATCCTCAAGACCCAGTAACCCAGAGGATTTTCGGTGGGAAAGGTGTCCAAGTCAAATCTTGCCCCTAGGTATTCCTGCACCATGTAAAACAGACGCTGGCGATCATAGCTTGGGGCTACGGACCAAAAAATTGTCTGAACACATCAATCAGACGGCCACCTTCTCCACCGCTCCTTCTTTGACTGACCGAAGCCTCAGCAACACGTTGTCCAGAAACAGGAGTTTGTAACCTCCCAGTCTCTGGGAACGCATTGCACAGACCTTTCTGCAAGGCCTCCCGAAGATGTTTCATCCTCTGCTCCCTCTGCGATGGCAAGATAAGGTCCGCAACCTTACCCTTGTAACGTGGATCAAGGAGGGTTGCCAGCCAGTATTGGTCCTTCTCCTTGATACCACGAATAAGAGGATCCTTACGCAGGCTTTGCAGGATCAGGGAGGCCATGCAGCGTAGGTTTGCTGAGGCATTCGGTCCGGAGTCCTCTGGGTCACTAAGGACGACATGGTCCGCAGCCACCTCCTCCCAGCCACGTACAAGTCCATGTGTTTTTTGGGACTGATCCCTTAAAGACTGCTGCTGATGCTGAGTGCCAGGCTCCACCTCCATACTGACACAATCTTCCTCCTCCTCCTCCTCCTCCTTGTCCTCTTCCTGTGTGATCGGCGAGGACTTAGGAACACTGTCTGGATAAAGGGGGCCTTGAGAGCTAAGGAAGTCCTCTGCCTCTGTTCTGCCTCAAGTGCCCTGTCCATTATTCCACGCAGCGTGTGCTCCAACAGGTGGACAAGGGGAACAGGGTCACTGATGCATGCACTGTCACTGCTCACCATCCTCGTGGCCTCCTCAAATGGTGACAGGACAGTGCATGCATCCCTGATCATGGCCCACTGGAGTGGGAAAAATAGCAAGCTCCCCTGACCCTGTCCTGGTGCCATAGTCACACAGGTACTCATTGATGGCCCTCTGCTGCATGTGCAGCCGCTGCAGCATGGCCAACGTTGAGTTCCACCTGGTGGGCATGTCACAGATTAGGCGGTTCTTGGGCAGATTAAACTCCTTTTGGAGGTCCGCCAGCCGAGCACTGGCATTATATGACTGGCGGAAATGCACACAGACTTTCCTGGCCTGCCTCAGGACATCCTGTAAGCCCGGGTACCTGCCCAAGAACCGCTGCACCACCAAGTTAAGGACGTGATCCAAACAGGGCACATGGGTCATTTGTCCCTGTCGGAGGGCAGAGAGGAGGTTGGTGCCATTGTCGCAAACCACCATTCCTGCCTTAAGTTGGCGTGGCGTCAACCACCTCTGAACCTGCCCCTGCAGAGCTGACAGAACCTCTGCCCGAGTGTGGCTCCAGTCCCCCAAGCACACCAGCTCAAGCACTGCATGGCATCTTTTGGCCTGCGTACTTGCGTAGCCCCTTGAACGGCTACGGAGCACCGCTGGTTCCGAGGACAAAGCACAGGAAGAGGCCAGGAAGAGGAAGAAGAAGAGGAGGGGGTGGAGGAGAGAGGTGCGTCACAATCATTAGCATTTTGGAGGCGTGGTGGCGGAACAACCTCCAACACTACTGCACCTTGTCCTGCATCCTTCCCAGCTGCCAGCAAAGTCACCCAATTCGCCGTGAAACTTAGATAACGTCCCTGCCCATGCCTGCTGGACCATGAGTCAGCGGTAATATGCACCTTACCGCTGACCGCCCTGTCCAGCAAGGCATGGACATTGCCTTCCACATGCCGGTAGAGAGCCGGAATTGCCTTCCTTGATAAAAAGTGGCATTTGGGTACCTGCCACTGAGGAACCACACATTCCACAAACTCACGGAAGGGGGCAGAGTCTACCAACTGAAAAGGCAGCAGTTGAAGTGCTAGCAATTTTGCCAAACTAGCATTAAACCGCTGGGCATGTGGATGGCTGGGAGCAAACTTCTTTCGGCGGTGCAGCAGCTGGGGCAGGGAAATTTGCCTGGTACAATCTGACGTCGGTGTACCAAAAGCAGATTGCCCACAAGTACTTGGCTGTGATACACCTAATTCTACACCTTCATTCCTCTCAGTGCAGGTCTCAGAGAGGACTGAAGGTATAGTGGGGTTGGAGATCTCAGCTGATGAGGAGCAAGGAGAGGTCCTCTTTGTTCTTTGGTGTGGGTCTTTTAGATACGCTTGCCAAGGAACTGCATGGCAGGTCAACATATGTCTGATCAAGCATGTGGTACCCAAGCGGGAGATGTTTTGGCCACGCGAGATACGCTTATGTTGCAAATAGCAGCGGTGCGATCTGATGCACTCGTCTCAAAAAAGGCCCACACCAAAGAACTTTTTGAATAACGTGCAGAGACTGCAGCTCCCTGCACATGTGGAGCTTTGGGGTGTGATGCAGTCAATGTGCTGCCCTTAGGCTGGCCCTGGAGGGCATCCTGCCTCGTTGGTGATGTGCCACCTCCTCCTCCTTCTCTCTCCTATCAGGCACCCACGTTGAGTCAGTGACCTCATCATCCCCTCCCTCCTCATCACTGGAGCAAACCTGGCAGTATGCTGCAGCAGGGGGAGCATGACTGCCAGATTGCTGTCCTTCTTGGGCACCCCCTCTGTCCATGCTCACGTTACTGCCTTCATCGAGCTCAGTATCATCATCAGAACCTTCCAAACGCTGGGCATCCTCCTGGAGCATGTACCCAACACTGTGGTCAAACAGTTTGAGGGACTCCTCAGGAGGACATGGTGGGGCTAGGAAAGGAGTCACTGATTACATTGAGCCAAGAGAAGAGGCCGCTGCTTTGCCAGACAAAGTACCCTGGGCATGGGTGAGAGAGGATGTGGAGGATGAGGACGGCTTGGTCATCCACTCGACCAAGTCTTCCGCATGTTGTGGCTCAACACGGCCAGCTGCCAAAAAAAAGGCCAAGCGTGTCCCACAGCCATGTGCTGATGAGGATGCACCGTCTCCACGACCAGCACTAGACACAAAGCCTGCTTGCCCTCTCTTATTGGCTTGTGACTGTCTGCCTCTTCTTCTTGGCCTTCCAGACATACTAATGGCCTGTAGCTGCACTAAGCTAGGATATATATATATATATATATATATATATATATATATATATATGTACTGATACTGCAGCTAGCAAAATCAACTGCCTGCCTGTAGTATGAGAACACCACCAACCTTCTACAGGTAGCTTTAGCTGAACACTGTGCAGAGCTCGCAAAAAAATAACTTGTAGGTTTAGCTGGACACTGTGAGGAGGAAGCACAACACTAACTTGTAGTTTTAGCTGAACACTGTGAGCAGGACGCACAGCACTAACTTGTAGTTTTAGCTGAACACTGTGAGCAGGACGCACCGCACTAACTTGTAGGTTTAGCTGAACACTGTGAGGTGGATGCACCACACTAACTTGTAGTTTTAGCTGAACACTGTGAGCAGGATGCACCCCACTAACTTGTAGCTTTAGATGAACACTATGCAGAGGTTTCACTACACTATCTTGTAGGCTTAGCTGAACACTGTGAGGTGGACGCACCACACTAACTTGTAGTTTTAGCTGAACACTGTGAGCAGGACGCACAGCACTAACTTGTAGTTTTAGCTGAACACTGTGAGCAGGACGCACCGCACAAACTTGTAGGTTTAGCTGAACACTGTGAGGTGGACGCACCGCACTAACTTGTAGTTTTTGCTGAACACTGTGAGCAGGACGCACAGCACTAACCTGTAGTTTTAGCTGAACACTGTGAGCAGGACGCACCGCACTAACTTGTAGGTTTAGCTGAACACTGTGAGGTGGACGCACCGCACTAACTTGTAGGTTTAGCTGAACACTGTGAGCAGGACGCACCGCACTAACTTGTAGGTTTAGCTGAACACTGTGAGGTAGACGCATCGCACTAACTTGTAGTTTTAGCTGAACACTGTGAGCAGGATGCACAGCACTAACTTGTAGTTTTAGCTGAACACTGTGAGCAGGACGCACCACACTAACTTGTAGGTTTAGCTGAACACTGTGAGCAGGACGCACAGCACTAACTTGTAGTTTTAGCTGAACACTGTGAGCAGGACGCACCGCACTAACTTGTAGGTTTAGCTGAACACTGTGAGCAGGACGCACCGCACTAACTTATAGGTTTAGCTGAACACTGTGAGCAGGACGCACCCCACTAACTTGTAGTTTTAGCTGAACACTGTGAGCAGGACGCACTGCACTAAATTGTAGCTTTAGATGAACACTGTGCAGAAGTCTCACTACATTAACTTGTAGGTTTAGCTGAACACTGTGAGGTGGACGCACCACACTAACTTGTAGTTTTAGCTGAACACTGTGAGCAGGATGCACCCCACTAACTTGTAGGTTTAGCTGAACACTGTGAGCAGGACGCACCCCAGTAACTTGTAGTTTTAGCTGAACACTGTGAGCAGGACGCACCGCACTAACTTGTAGTTTAAGCTGAACATTGTGAGCAGATCGCACAGCACTAACTTGTAGTTTTAGCTGAACACTGTGAGCAGGACGCACCGCACTAACTTGTAGGTTTAGCTGAACACTGTGAGGTGGATGCACCGCACTAACTTGTAGTTTTAGCTGAACACTGTGAGCAGGACGCACAGCACTAACTTGTAGTTTTAGCTGAACACTGTGAGCAGGACGCACCGCACTAACTTGTAGGTTTAGGGGGGCGTGGTTTGCCTTGAGAGAAAATGGCTGCTTGATCCTCTGGCTCCCTCTCACCACAGCCTACAATTCGCTGTTAACGGGGTTCCCGGACGACATCCGCCCCTTAATAATGGGAACATCTTCCCGCGGAACATCACACAGCAGATCCCGGTACCCGAGAGAACTTGCTAACCGCACAAATCAAACAATACCGGAGATCTTCCGGACACAGCGGACTACAATGACGTCTCATCCACCCGCCACAACTTCGCCTCTACCTTCTGCCGATATCATTCTAACCCCCACCGATCTTAGCCATTCTCTACAGGAACAGTCTCCACTATCTCACCGACAACCAAGCCTCCTGGACCTGCAGGCAGTGGCGGCTGACATAAAGGACACCCTGTTCTCTGCGATCACAGACCTGCGTCATGAGCTGCAGGCCATCACAGGCCGCATACAGCGTGTGGAAGACAAAACAGCCCATCAACAATCCGCAGTGAAGATCATTCACAATAAAGTAGACTTCCACACAATGCAATTAAAAGATCTTCAACGCCATGTTGAAGATCTCGATAACATGGGCCGAAGACACAACCTGCGGGTAAGAGGTATACCCGAATCGGTTGACCAAGATAGAATTATCCCGGTGGTGACAGGACTTTTTAACCACCTTCTAGACCGCCTGGAGCTCCCACCAATCACTATGGAGCGCATACATAGAGCGCTTCGCCCAAAAGGGAGAGACACTGACTCTCCACGGGACATTATCTGCCATGTGAATGATTTTTCTGTCAAGGAAGAAATACTACAAAAAGCCCGCAAAAAAACAACCCTGGAATATGATGGCTACCCCATCCATATCTATCAGGACCTTTCTGCCATTACGTTGCGACACCGCAAGGATCTGCGCCCTCTACTGAATGTCTTGAGAACGAAAAGCATCCGCTATCGTTGGAAGTTCCCTTTCGGCCTTTCCGCCTCACACCAAGGCCGTACAGCACTCCTCAGAGTTCCAGAGGAATTGGATGCTTTATGCCGTACGCTGGATATACCATACACCCCAGTCCCCAACTGGTACTCTGAATTCGACCTACAGCCTCCCAATCGACTCCCTCAGACAGAAGAACCGATGGACGCGCTCAACACCAGCTTCCACAGAAGACGTTCACCTTCAGCCGTCAGAACTGACTCCTCTTCAGGCTCCCGTCTCCCACCATCCAGCCCCATGACGGCACCCCTGCCTCGCCGAGCCCGCCGAGACCGCTAAGGATCCCCACCTCTACAGGAAAGAGACCCTTACCGCATCACCCGCCCGCGCTATACACCGCTACGAAAACTGGCTACCCTGCTTTACAGAACAACATATACCGGACCCTCGACACCCACACAGATGACATCAACGAAGGAAGAACGGACAAGTCCTGACCACAGAAATAGACACTGCACCAAGACATTTCTCTTCACTCGAACACCGATGGCCATCTATCCAACACTTCAAATACCAGCTTCACCCTCTCATCTCATCCGACAGACTAATCACTGATTATCTACCAACCGAAACCTATCTACAGAGACATATGTATCATCTGCTCTGCCTGCATGAACTTTATTGTTCTACAGAATGCTCCACTTCACATTAAGGGTTAATAATTAGGTAGCACCATACACGCAGACATCTTATGCTCAGGATACCCCCCTGATGGTACGGGGGACTACACGCTCCCTGCCTTTCCCGGTCTACCACATTATTCTCCCATTTCACCCTTTCAGAACCCATAACATCAACAATACATCGTTTTACAATGCACCTATACTAACACCACCGTCACATCCCACACAGACAGATAAGGCTAAACACACAGAAACCCTGTAGAGACACACATCCCCTCGCTACACATTGCTCCGCATACCTATCAAAAACCGGGAGGTTAACGGATGTAATACCCTACCACACGGCACACGCAGCAAACCACACCAATCACAGCTGGAGTTATCGACATGAAAGATTTACCATGTACACACGCTGCTTTCTCCACTATCCCCCTTGGGAGACACATTAGCTGCTTCTATATTATATTGCACTCCTCTTACTGCCAAAGATACAACACCTATTACAGACTAATAGAAATGGAAGCATGTAGACACGCATACATTTATTCATTACCCATACCAACACATTTTCTGTGATTGATTGTATTCATGGTTATAGATCGTACCACCCCCATCAATCACCATATACCAGACACATAGAGACAATGTTGTACACAAATTAAACACCCACTCTAATACTCTTCACAAACAGATGAAAACCAAGCCACGGAAGCCACGCTGAATATGTTATTTTCGGTAAAGCCGCTTTTATTTTACTATGCTTTGAATGTATTTTACTGGTTACAAAAAATTGTTATAACTGACTGAATACGCACGACCTTCTTGTGCGCTTTGTCGAAAATGCTTCAATGTCGCAGACAAAACGGCCATCCGTTGTCTCTTTTTAGATCAACAATATCGAATGTTACCTGCTACTTTCTATGCATGTACCCCTATCTCAACCCCACACACCAACTTGCTTGCTCACAGGTATCCCATGCAGGGTCACACCCTATATTACCACTACCATACCTGACTACCTAAAAACTTCAACCTACTGCACTTATCACACCCGTTCTCTACACATGAGCCAACACATCCTTGTGATTGCTCCGTACACAATCCACCTACCAATACCCATTGTCACACATGTACCCCCAGTCCCATGACATATGGCTGCTGGTGAGATGGACCACTATGGTCAAATCTATATACCCCTTTTTTTTTTCTTTCTCTATTCTCTTCAGACTCCATATCTCTCATTTGACAAACCAACCCCCACACAGTTGACAAACATATTTCACCTAACCCCTACACACATTACTATACGATTGAAACCACTGAATTTTACCGGTGAATACATATTTGTGGCTTGGAACATCGTTTAGGTGACCAGAACGCCACACAGTGCCGGCCCCTTTTACCTGTCCCCTCTGTAAGCTTTCCCTTGCCTTACTACCCAGATCCTACCCCGCCCCACATCCACCCTCCTGCCACAGCCCACACCACGCTGTAAACATACATAAAAATTACCGTTACCATGTTACCAAAAACCATAACAAACGATAAACTCGATTTTCATTGCAAAACACTGCCCCTTCCAGATCCAGGACTCGCTTCTAGACACAGATGGCAGATATCTCTTCCTAAAAGGTTCTCTACATAACAAAACAATAACACTAGCGAACATATACGCACTGAACAAGCACCAAGTCCCTTTCTTTAGGTCTGTAACAAATGCTCTCACAACCTTCAAAGAAGGCACTCTTGTATTAGGCGGCGACTTCAATGTCCCGCTAAATCCCATCCAAGACACATCATCAGGATCCTCAACACTTTCCTATAAGGCCCTCAGAGAAATCAAATCCCTACTTACAAGACTACTACTTCATGACGCATGGCGCACGGTAAACCCAGACACTAAAGATTACACCTTCTATTCCACACCACACGCCAGATATTCCAGATTAGACTACATTTTTCTATCACAAAATGACCTACATCTGATTCATCAAACATCCATTGAACCCATGACCATTTCGGATCATCATCCTGTCTCTTTATCGCTCCAGTTTCCCGAAACAACACCGAACTCGAGAATTTGGAGGTTAGACCCCTCTTTACTCACCGATCCCTCCGTCACAGTGGCAATAGACTCCACCTTACAAAACTTCTTCAAAGAAAATAACCCAGAAGACACATCCCCAATAATCAACTGGGAAGCACACAAAAGCGTAATTAGGGGCAACTTTCTCGCAGCAGCAGCAAAACGAAACAAAGAAAGAAGAAAACAACACTCAGATCTGATAGACAAGATTTGCAAACTTGAAAGGGTACACAAACAAACAATCTCAAGCACACACCACTTTTAATGACCTGATACAAGCTAGAAAGGATCTTCTAGAACTACTAGACAAACAAATACAACGCAAATATATCCTATCTAAGAGAAAATTCTATGAATTTGGCAACAAAGCAAGCAAAATGCTGGCCAGAGCCCTACAAATATCTAAATCCAACAGGACAATCCACCATATCATAGACCCCGCAGGCAATAAACTAAACAAAACGCCAGACATTACCCAACATTTTGTAAAATATTACAGTAAACTATATAACCTAGACAAACCCACCCCCCCGGGGACTCCACCCGCGCTCAAATGATATCCGAATTTTTTTTTAAATACAGCCCAACCCCCATATCGGAATCCATAGCCCAGGAATTAAACACCCCACTTTCTCATACTGAAGTGGAACTGGCTCTAAAACAGATGAAAACGGGCAAAAGCCCTGGCCCAGACGGTCTCACTGCAGGCTACTACAAAACATACGCAGAACTGCTTATACCCGCCTTCTTAAAAGCATTCAACTCTTTCGCACAACCAACTGAACCCCCAAGAGACTTCCTTTCAGCCCACATAGCTGTAATTCCCAAACCTGACAAAGACCATTCCTTAGTCACCAACTACAGACCTATCTCACTTCTCAATGTTGACCTCAAATGGTATGCAAAAACCTTAGCAAACCGAATCCTACCTTTGATACACCAACTAGTTGGCCTTGAACAAGTAGGTTTTGTCCCCGGAAGAGAAGCGAGAGATAGCACTCTCAAAACGCTCAATATCCACCATTGGCTTACATCCACCAAAAACAAAGGTTTTATGCTTTCCCTCGACGCGGAGAAGGCGTTCGACAAGGCGGCTTGGGACTACATGCAAGAAACTCTTAAAACTATAGGCCTTCCCCAAATGATGCTAAATTACATATCAGCTCTGTACTCCAGTCCCACTGCAAAAGTTAAAGTTAACGGTCACCTGTCGGATGCCTTCTCCATGTCGATTGGAACGCGTCAAGGCTGCCCACTTTCCCCTTTAATCTTTATTCTTTCTCTTGAACCTCTACTTCGACGTCTTAATTCCAACCCTGACATCAAAGGAATACAAATTAAACACCGCACATATAAACTAGCAGCATTTGCGGATGACATCCTCCTATTCCTCACAAACCCACTTACCACGATCCCAAACCTGCTTAAAGACTTCCAAACCTTCCATACCCTCTCAAATCTCCAAATCAATTTCTCAAAATCCAATGCCCTGAACATCACCCTACCCCCAGATATTTGTCAACAATGCCAACTCAACTTCCCGTTCACCTGGAAGAAACATGCACTTCCGTACTTAGGCATTCAGGTGCCGACCTCTCTAACCAATCTATACACCCTGAACCATGCCCCACTCCTCCAAAAAATACAAGCTGACTTACAGAAATGGTCCTTCGGTTACTTCTTCTGGTTCAGCAGGGCAGCTATTGTCAAAATGAACACATTACCCAGAATTCTATACCTCCTACAAACTATCCCGATCAAAATACCACCCAATTTCTTTACTACCTACCGAAAAGCTTGCACGACATTTATATGGGGTACAATGCGCCCACGATTGAGCTTCTCAAGACTGACCGAACCCAAACTATTAGGAGGCATAGGTACCCCAGACATACGCAAGTACCAACAAGCATGTCACCTGGCTAGAATCATTGATTGGAATGTACACTCCGAACATAAAGATTGGGTTCACTTAGAACAAGCGTTCTCAACAGTGTCCATTCAAAACTTACCGTGGATTAAATCCCACTCATCACTCTTTGAATACTCCCAACACCCACTCATCAACCCTACACTGATTTCTTTCAGGAACACCTGTAACAAACACAAAATCTCCTCATTAAACGGACCGATGACACCTATTAGACAAAACCCTGACTTCTCCCCGGGAATGCATGCTTCATTCCTGACATCCATATGGCCACACCAGACTGTCAGAGCCGAACACTTCTTTGAGGGAGGCTGCCTCCTATCGCAAACCGCTTTAGCCTCAAAACTAAATATAGACTCCTTCCCTTTTTGGACATACGTCCAACTACGTAATTTCTTCAACAAACCAAAACCCAAACCGAACTGGTCCAGAACCATGACCCCATTTGAAAACTTATGTCTAAGTAACTGCACCCAAACGCACCTGATCTCACAAATATATACCCTCCTCTTGAATGAACACAACTTGACAACACATTGGACTAATAGACAATGGGAACGAGACCTCTCAATACAACTAAGTGATCAAGAATGGGCTAACATCCACACTTTAATCCACAAAGGTTCGATGAACGTGCAAGTCCAAGAATCTGCATATAAACTATTCTCCAGATGGTATAAAACTCCACTCCTGTTGCATCGCTTTAATCCAACAATTCCCCAAACGTGTTGGAGATGTAACGCAGACACAGGTTCACTCATACATATTTGGTGGTCTTGCTCCAAAATCCAACCTTTCTGGAAAGAAGTGCACACCCTCATCACACGAATCACTACTTACACCCTAGACTTCGACCCCGCAATGTTCCTACTACATCATTCTTCTTTTCACATACCAGCTTATCATCGTTCTCTGGCCATGCATTTGGTGAACACTGCAAGAATGTTCATACCCCCTAAATGGTGCTCACCTGAACCACCTACCATAAAGGAGTGGTCCATCGTATACATCATACACAAGTAATGGAAGACCTCATCCACCAATCCAATGACACTCAAGCAAAATTCACCAAAACATGGACATCTTGGATACACTTCACCACTACAGATGTATACCAACAATACATAACATGATTACCTTCACTGGGCTGTGGCAGGAACTAGGTACTTCCCTGTCCCCTCATCCCACTGTATCCCTAGACTTCTCCCTCTATACTTCCACCTCCCCCCCTCACTACGAACTTCTTGCTCTCTTCCTTTTTTCCTCTCTTCCCAATCCCCCACCCCAATAACACTCAATATCCATCCGTAACCATAAACTAGACTATTAAATACTACACCACTCTGTTGACTTATCATACCAAATTCCCCCACCTACATACCTCTTAGGCCTCTTACATAACCCGTCCCAACCCTAGCCGGTGCCCCGGCATCGGACGCCCTATCTACATACACGATTGACAATGCTGAATTTACCCCGAACTAACCCCAATACAGTACCCACTGAGATATAATGATTTACTTATACTTTTATCCATACACAGTAATATATCTGTTGCCAATAAGAACACACATTAGCGTCCCCAGGCTTATTGTAACAAAAGTTGTACCCTCCTTTTTTTTTTTATTCCTCAAAGCATAAACTTTCCGTAAAGTTACTGTTTAAATCTTAATACCAAAGCGGCTGCGTCCGCATTACTGTATTTACAAGCAATTTCTTACAACTCTTCTGTAACATGTTGACTCCTGTTTGAAAATTCCAATAAAAACTTGATTGAAAAAAAAAAAAAAAAAAAACTTGTAGGTTTAGCTGAACACTGTGAGGTGGACGCACCGCACTAACTTGTAGTTTTAGCTGAACACTGTGAGCAGGACGCACAGCACTAACTTGTAGTTTTAGCTGAACACTGTGAGCAGGACGCACCGCACTAACTTGTAGTTTTAGCTGAGCACTGTGAGCAGGACGCACCGCACTAACTTGTAGGTTTAGCTGAACACTGTGTGGTGGATGCACCACACTAACTTGTAGGTTTAGCTGAACACTGTGAGCAGGACGCACCCCACTAACTTATAGTTTTAGCTGAACACTGTGAGCAGGACGCACTGCACTAACTTGTAGCTTTAGATGAACACTGTGCAGAGGTCTCACTACACTAACTTGTAGGTTTAGCTGAACACTGTGAGGTGGACGCACGACACTAACTTGTAGTTTTAGCTGAACACTGTGAGCAGGACGCACCCCACTAACTTGTAGGTTTAGCTGAACACTGTGAGCAGGACGCACCCCACTAACTTGTAGTTTTAGCTGAACACTGTGAGCAGGATGCACTGCACTAACTTATAGTCTAGCTGTCTGACTGTGGTACTAATAGGATCAAAAGAACACCAGCAATTTTCTTTAGGTAGCTGTAAATACTGTAACAAGACAAGCCTGCCTGTCAGTAAGAAGATAACAGGAACGGATCTAGCTAAACTGAATACAGTGTATATATATATATATATATATATATATGCAACACCTGGGATGCATATATATACACAATACACTGTAAGTGCAGCTAACTGACTGACTGTTCTGCCTAATCTATCTAACTCAAATCAAATGACACTGTCTGTCTCTCTCTCTCTCTATCTATGAACGCCGGAACACACACTACACAGGGCCTCTGTGCAGGTGGCCTTATATAGTGTGGGGCGTGTACTAAATCCCCTGAGCCATAATTGGCCAAAGCCTCCTTGGCTTTGGCCAATTACGGCTCTCTGTTCAGACGGCGCTGTGATTGGCCAAGCATGCGGGTCATAATGCATGCTTGGCCAATCATCAGCCAGCAATGCACTGCGATGCATCAATTATGGGCTGTGATGCGCCACACGAATTTGGCGCGAACAGACGATGTTCGAGTCGAACATGAAGCTCATCCCTAGTAGTGAATATTGGTGTACACTGGGTGCAATACACAAATGGGTGCAATACACAAATAAACTTCTAGTTCCCCATAAACCTTATGCATAAAGTGCAATTTACAATAAATCCGCAACATCCACAAGTATATGACTTATCTGCATGAACATCTATATCGGCTCCCATTGTAGAGGCATCACATTACAAAATCCATGGTGATTGATTGACAGCTCAGGCTGAAGAGTTGCTGTTTGCTTCTAGTGGGACTGCTAATGAGGGCTTTGTTTAGTAGCCCAGCCGGTATTTATTTAGGATTATTTATTAGCACTATATCAACTTTGTTGGCACATTTATTATTTAATTAGCAATTGGAATTACCGATTGCGGATTTATTGTAAATTGCACTTTATGCATAAGGTTTATGGGGAACTAGCAGTTTATTTGTGTATTGCACCCAGTGTACACCAATATTCACTACCCATGTTATTTATGGATTTAAGTATTTCAGTATTGCACAGAGCACTTTACATATAGGATATTCATGGTATAGCACATTTTTTACCAGCGCTGTATATGTTTGATATATTATATTGTGTGTTATTCATTTTTATTATTATTTTCTGAAAAATGTTGTTTAATATATATTTTATATATATATACACTGTATATATATATATATATATATATATATATATATATATATATATATATATATATATATATATATATATATATATATATATATATATACACATACATACACACATGCATGCACACACACACACACATAGTATCTCACAAAAGTGAGTACACCCCTCACATTTTTGTAAATATTTTATTATATCTTTTCATGTGACAACACTGAAGAAATGACACTTTGCTACAATGTAAAGTAGTGAGTGTACAACTTGTATAACAGTGTAAATTTGCTGTCCACTCAAAATAACGAAACACACAGCCATTAATGTCTAAACCGCTAGCAACAAAAGTGAGTACAACCCTAAGTGAAAATGTCCAAATTGGGCCCATTAGCCATTTTCTTTCCCTGGTGTCATGTGACTCGTTATGCCCTGTACACACGGTCGGACATTTTTTCCGACGGATGTTGGCTCAAACTTGTCTTGCATACACATGGTCACACAAAGTTGTCGGAAAATCCGATCGTTCTGAACGTGGTGGGACTATAAACATGGCAGTAGCCAATATCTTTCATCTCTTAATTTATTCTGAGCATGCGTGGCACTTTGTACATCGGATTTGTGTACACACAATTGGAATTTCTGACAACGGATTTTGTTGTCGGAAAATTTTATAGCAAGCTCTCAAACTTTGTGTATCGAAAATTCCTATGGAAAATGTGTGATGGAGCCTACACACGGTTGGAATTTCCGACAACAAAGTCCTATCACACATTTTCCGTCGGAAAATCCGACCGTGTGTACAGGGCATTAGTGTTACAAGGTCTCAGGTGTAAATGGGGAGCAGGTTTGTTACATTTGGTGTTATCGCTCTCACTTTCTCAAATTGGTCACTGGAAGTTCAACATGGCACCTCATGGCAAAGAATTCTCTGAGGATCTGAAAAAAAAGAATTGTTGCTCTACATAAAAATGGCCTAGGCTATAAGGAGATTGCCAAGACCCTGAAACTGAGCTGCAGCACGGCTGCCAAGACCATACATCGGTTGAACAGGACAGGTTCCACTCAGAACAGGCCTCGCCATGGTTGACCAAAGAAGTTGAGTGCACGTGCTCAGCATCATTTCCAGAGGTTGTCTTTGGGAAATAGATGTATAAGTGAGTGCTGCCAGCATTGCTGCAGAGGTTGAAGGGGTGGGGGGGTCTACCTGTCAGTGCTCAGTCCATATGCCGCACAATGCATCAAATTGGTCTGCATGGCTGTTGTCCCAGAAGGAAGCCTCTTCTAAAGATGATGCACAAAAAAGCCCGCAAACAGTTTGCTAAAGACAAGCAGACTAAGGACTTGGATTACTGGAACCATGTTCTGTGATCTGATGAGACCAAGATAAACGTATTTGGTTCAGATGTGTTAAGCGTGTATGGTGGCAACCAGGTGAGGAGTAAAAAGACAAGTGTGTCTTGCAAGCATGGTGCTGGGAGTGTCATGGTCTGTGGTTGCATGAGTGCTGCCGGCACTGGGGAGCTACAGTTCATTGAGGGAACCATGAATGCCAACATGTACTGTGACATACTGAAGCAAAGCATGATCCCCTCCCTGCAGAAACTGGGCCACAAGGCAGTATTCCAACATAACAACCCGAAACACACCTCCAAGGTGACAACTGCCTTGCTAAAGAAGCTGAGGGTAAAGGTGATGGATTGGCCAAGCATGTCTCTAGACCTAAACCCTATTGAGCATCTGTGGGGCATCCTCAAACGGAAGGTGGAGGAGCGCAAGGTCTATAACATCCATGAGCCCTGTGATGTCACCATGGAGGAGTGGTAGAGAACTCCAGTGGCAACCAGTGAAGCTCTGGTGAACTCTGTGCCCAAAAGCCCAAAATGGTTTAGACAGTGCTGGAAAATAATGGTGGCTACACAAAATTTTGACACTTTGGGCCCAGTTTGAACATTTTCATTTTGGGGTGTACTCACTTTAGTTGCCAGCGGTTTAGACAATATTGGCTGTGTGTTGAGTTATTTTAAGGGGACAGCAAATTTACCCTGTTATACAAGCTGTACACTCACTACTTTATATTGTAGCAAAGTGTAAATTCTTCAGTGTTGTCACATGAAAAGATATAATTAAATATTTACAAAAATGTGAGGGGTGTACTCACTTTTGTGAGATATTGTATATATATATATATATATATATATATATATATATATATATATATATATATATATATATATATATATATATATACCCACAAGACCTTGATGTTGCAATAAGTCCCTACCTGCCGACTATGTCGGTGTCCGTCTGAGTTCAGCCTCTTCCAGGCACAGTCCCACATCTTAGGTTTCTAAATGCACCAACAAGGTGGGGAGCCCCTTCTGGTGGTCTTTTGGGGCTGAAGAGTACTCTAACTAGAGATGTCAGAACCTCATGTGTTGCAACTAAGTTGGTGTGTGGTTGCTGCAGTCCATGATACATGTGTTTCTCTGCACACCAGCTGAATCCTGGTGTTAGTGCTGCCTTTTCTTTTCTCCCACAGGTATGTGCTATCCCTTTTTTCTTTTTCCTCCCTTGCTTCTAACTTCATTAAGCTTCGTTATTTTTCCTTTGTGGGAGCGGTCTGGGTTTTTTCTTTTGTTTGCAGTTTTTTCCTTTCATCTGTGGCTATTCCTGTGACCAGCGTGTTGCACAATCTGGTCCTGGTTTTGTGGCTGTTTCCAGTCTCAGGGCCAGTTATGGTGTCCACACATGTGCTGCGCAGAGTCCCTCATCTGATGGCCATCTTTGTCATGGCATGTCCAGGCTCTCAAATGCGTGAGGTGGGTTTTGCACAAAAAACATCTTTTGTTTTCCCTAGCCAAGACCGCCATGTGCTCAAGTAGGGACCATCAGTCTGATAAGTAAGAAGGGGAATGAGTACCTTTCCATTAGGGTGACCTTCGTCTTCTGGTGCAACCTAGCCCACTCTCGCTCTTGCTTAAAGTGATTGTTATTTTAAAAAATAAATGAGAAGGCTTACAAACATGTCATACTTACCTCCACTGTACAGCTCATTTTGCACAGAGTGGCCCAAATCCTCCTCTTCTGGGGTCCCTCGACAGCTCTCGTGGCTCCTCCTCGCATCAGATAACCCCTTAGGAGAAACGCTCTCCCAGAAGGTTACCGTGCGGGTGCCCACATCATTGGATTTGACTGACAGCAGCAGGAGCCAATGGCTACACTGCTATCAATCTATCCAATCAAGAGCCAGGATCCTGTGCAGAGAGGGAGAGCGCATCTCCGCCAAGGGAATAAAGGGGCTCAGGTAAGTAAAAATGGGGGGGCTGGGGAGCCGGTTGTAACGAGCCCCTTGCTCGCTCGGTTCCACTCTCCCGACACTCCTCTGCTGTTATAGAATCAGATTACAGATCGCAACATCTGATTGTTCGGTCATCCAATGCTCCGGGATTAGAACTACAGCTATGTGCCGTTCTAACCCAGTTGTGATAGCTCAGAACAAACCCCAGGCAGGCTGTATGTAAGTTCAACCTCTTTGAACTCAAAAATACAGGCTCTTTTATGCACTAACAGTGGAGGTGCATACCTCTGGCTCATATTACTCTAACAATACACCTGTAACCTAATTAACCTAATTAACATGGGCTAATTAACTAATCCCTTTAGACAGCCTAGATGACTCAGACATGACCTTTAGGCCAGACTAGCCGTCTTGTAGCTTGGAAAATCCAATCAACATTATGACAATAGCAGAATTAATTAAACACAAACAACAATGGGGATCTAATGACTCTTAGATCCCTTACTAGAGACTTATTTACAATACACATTTTAACAGACAACAGACAGGTAGCTGGAATTGATGACATTAGCATTTAACAGTAGGAGTCCCAACGGTATGAATCAGTCACTATTCCAATATTGCAAATCCAGGGTCCCCAGTTACTGTGTGTCCGGGGGACCAGGACCCAAATCCACAGTAATACCACCTCAAGGGTCCCCAGGCATTCAGCTTACAAAGAACACCATTTCCCCAAATGCCAGGGCCCACGATCGATCGGCAAGAGCCTAGCATACAGTCCCCTCCAAAAGTCTCTCTCCTGGCTAGGTCTGTCACACCGGTCATTGCCAGAGTTTTTTTGTAAACACAAAGGTTTACAACTCGGACTCCGGGAGCAACGTCAAGGACACAGCCCTGCAGATGAGTTCAGGGCATCACAATTAGCCCTTCTAACTAAGGAAGCCCTGAGCCCATTACAGCAATCTTTGTTTCTGGCTCTGAGGACACCTTTATCCAAGCCATTCACTCCTGCCTTACACCTGGTTACACCAGAGGTAGTAGAGGGTCAGTCGTTCTCCTTGAAGAGGCTAAGCAAGCTTTGAGTATCTCTTAGATCCAGTTATTCATTAGGGCAGTTAAGCAGGCCCAGAATGGGATGACCCAGATGACTGCCTTTGAATTCAGATACTTCATGTTTTCAAGACATGGCCTTCCATACTCCCCAATGAATGGAAAGGTGAAGAGGTTGATTCAAGATGAGTGGCAGTAGTGATTTGAAGTTTTACATAAGTAAGCAGCGTCAAAATTATACCCTACCCCGGAGGGAAATGCTGATTCTCTGATCAAAGGAATGGCACTGCAATGTGCTAACACACTTAACATACATTGCAGTAACACACACTATACAGCACTGCACTCTACTGAAGATGTATGAATGCTACTATTATGCATTTTGTCAGGAGTGTTATTCTTCCCAGGGAAGATTCCATTTCCATTGGCTGTATCCACGATCAATGAATTGACGGATATCTGAGAAATTCATATCGAGAGGCAGGGGGCTCTTGTAAGCCAGTGATCGCAGGAGTTTGTGGTAAGCGCAATACAGTTGGGACCCAGAATCTCAAAGTCACCATCACCCATGAATTGCTGAAAGAGCAGATTATTAGTGCTCTTAGTGAACTTAAGTACTTGTCAGATTTTGTGGATGAAGTAGCATTTGTTCCCCTAAGGCAGTGCTGCATTCAGCGACAATGAAAATGGCTTGAAAGCCAAGTCCTTGGTCAACAAACTCATCCTCAGGCAGGGTGGTTGTAAGTGCCTGTATAAGTTTTTCCCTCTGACCAGAAGTTTTGACTATTCAAAGAGACTCACCGCTGCTCAAACCTGGATGTCCTCAGTTTGTTGTGCTGATAGATGGTGTTGGCAGTCAGCTCTTGATTGAAATATAACAGTGTTTAAGTTTCATAGAGCATTACACATCCTTGGAATGTCGAACAATCTTTATTGGTCACAATTAAAAAAATCACATGTACATCCTAATGCTAAGCACTATTCCAGGAGCAATCGGTGGTTAGTCTGGCCTTCCTCCTCATAGAAGTTTGAGGCTCCAGTGAGTTCTCTCTGCTAGTTTGGTCCACTCAACATTTCAGGACTCAAGATACTTTACCAGGATGGAAAACTTCAAAAGTGAATGGAAGGGTGTGCAAGGGCACCTTTCTGAAGAACGTACAGCCATGACCCTTTTCAAACCCTTCATCCCCTACAAGAGCCTGGTTGATGGGAGACCCCCCCGGCTAGTGTGATGAGGGCCAGGGTGGCCGATTGTGCACATAGATGGTAAAGCCCTTTTTGGGACCCATGGGTGCCTTTCTTCGGTAAAACTCTGTTACTTCTGGAGCTTCAGATACCACTCTCCAGAACTTTTTTTCATCCTGACCAGAATAGCACATTCCACTCAGTGGGTGGATGTCCTCTTTGATTACATCAATAAGAGTCTCAGTGGAAGATGGGCATTTTCAGTTTGAGTGTCTTCCTTTCAGGGCTCTACACCTCAAATCTATCAAATGCTTCAAATCCATCATTACTTGGATGGTATTCTACTGTTGGCTCAGAGTCCAGATGACTCCAAAGATCTTGCCCAAATCACTCAAGAATAGGGCTACCCTCAGCTTAGTCTGTTTGCATCAACATTCATTCACAAGGTACCTTTCCTACCCTCACCCAAGCGAGGTGGAGGAAGTGGATACCCTCACTCACCCAAGGAATAGTCACCTAGAAGATGCCTTTCCTCTACTGCCTTTGGTCATGAAGTTCCAGGGGATACTGTTGTTTCCACAACACCTGTCCCAAGATTGACTGGAAATTAAGGGGAAAGATTGGAGGACTTGGGCCGTCTTCTGGAAGTGGTTCAATCCTGGCAAGGTTCCAGAAAGGATGTCAACAAATCCTATTTACTCCGAAGTCTGGAACAGGTTCACAGCCTTTGCAGCTGAGCAGAATTTCGATCTTCGCAACCCGAAGGTTGCAGAGTAAATATAATTTCTTTACATGGATCTGGATTTGGGGTTCAGACTATTTCCATAAGGGCTAAAATTTCTGCCATTTCGGCTTTCACCAGGGAAAATGGGCATGTGAGCTGCCAGGGGAATGCTTCACGAGGTTTGTCCTGAAACTTTGCCCTGAGAAGGAATAACGTTCCCCAGTAGGTTTTTATTCTGGTCCTGGTTTTACTTGCCAGGACTCTGTTTACATCATCAGAAAGCAGTCCTCAGTGGGACATCAATTGAGAGGCAGTGTCAATGGAAAAACTTAAGACGATAACTTCAAGCATCGGATCTGCAAGAAATTGAAGCTACAGAGTCCTACTTCTTACTCCTTCTGGACAAGTTGGAGCCTATGACCCTCAAGCACCTTTGTTCCCAAGGTGGCTTCTGTTTTCATCTTACAAACAAAGTGGCGGTTTCATCCTTTCTGGCAGAGACAGTACCTACCCTACACTGAATGTACCAAGTGTCTAAAAGGCCTACCTTCAGGCAGCTTACTAATTAAAATCCTCTGGAAGGCTGTTTGTGTTTCCATCAGGCAAATTCAGAGGCTACAGCAAAACCTTATCATCTTGGAGAGTCAAGGTCATCCCAAAAACTTACAGTGCAGCCAGGCAAGAGCCTACACAAGTGATACAGGCTCATTCAGCTAGGTCCATTTTTACATCTTTAAATTCGGGCATTTGCCTATAGAGACGTCTGCAAAGCAGTAGGCTGTTTGGTGCAGTGCACCTGCCTCAGGGGAAGATCAAGGGGCTTGTACATCAATGGACTTAAACAGAATGATGGTCTAGGCTTCCATGTTCATTGTAATAAAGTTTGATTATACATTTGAACCCTCCCTGCTTAGATCATTATTTATCATATGTATGTTTCCATGTTGGCATCAGGAAAATGGAAAATTGTGTCAAATACTTACCGTAATTTTCCTTTCCTGACGTCAATCTTTTTTATCTTGTTATTTTTATGGAGAATGGGGGAGGTTGCTCTCAGTCAGACTTTTCTAGATTTAAACAGGTCTTGTGGATAGATATAGGGGCAGAGCTATATCATATGTATGCTGCCATGGATTGGCGTCAGGAAAGGAAAATTATGGTAAGTCATTTGATACAATTTTTCATTTTTTGTTGCAGGGGAAGCCTGATATCTGACTTGTATCTTAGTGCAGACTTCTGGGAAAATCAGTAAGCCAACCACACATGCAGGAAATTATGTTTCCGGGGGCATTCTGTACACATTCTGTGAACAGAACACCTCCAGGTAGCCATATTGCATTGCATTTTTTGAAGAAAATTACTGCGCCACAGATTGAAAGGGAAAGATAATTTTTTAAGAACCTTTAATTACAATATGACTTGTGTAGCAATTGTATACACTATATTATTTTTTTTTTAATTTGCTATTTTTTTAAATTTATTTATAAAGTGGAGTTACCCTTTAAATACATTTTATCAAAACCACTAATTATATTAATAACTCATTTTGATTAAAGTAGTATCATAACTGTACTATAGGTTTGCTGTTTTGCAATTTTATCTGGTTAATGGAAAAATCTAGTGGTGAAATCTAATCTCTTTGGGACTCTCTATAGCAGTCCATTAAATATACCTGTGTCGTTTAATTGTTTAGATCATCTTTTTTTTTTTTTTCTTCTCTAAATCATTTACTCATTTACTGATGCATACTTTGGAATGGTGCCTAATTAAACCAAGAGGGATTATGCTCACATTAACATGTTTTTGAAACTGCTTTCTAGTACCCTATCACCCCAATTACTTTAATTTACACAATGTATCATTTTCTGTATACAACTTTCACATTGGATTGTACCTTTGATGTGTGCATTAAAAGCCTACATATCATTTAAATGGCCTTTTAATATTCATAGTCCCTTTTCATATGTATAAAACATGCTTGTCATTAAAAGAAAAAAGCCAAATAGCTGGACAGATGCAAACTCTGTCAAGTTTTCATATTTTTAATAAGATGTTAATTGCTTAAGAAAAAAAACAAACCAACTACAAAGCAATCATAACACAACATTACCATTTTTGAAACCTTCTTAAACTTTTATGCATATGTCATAGATGATGAAATGATCAATGGTTTGCAGAAACTTATTGGGATTGATTTGTTAAAGGCAAATAGTCTGTCCCCTTTGCAAAGGAAAGTTAACTTAGCTTATGGAATGAAGTTCTGTTGACTTCCATCATCCAATCATAGACAAGCAAAAATACTTTTTTTTTAATTTACTTGCACATTTTGGAGAAATTTTGGTATTTTGGCAAAATTTATTAGGCTACAGGAGAATTAATTTGCAAAATGAAAAATTCCCTTACAACAGCATAGCATTTTGTATAATTTTAACAATATCACCAAAAGAAATAAATAGGGTTGTCCCGGGACCGATACCGAGTATTTGGACGAGTACTTGTACTTGCACAAATGCTCTCGATGCCTTATGCGATGCCTGGTCAGCGGGCGGAGTCCATGGGCGGAGTCAGTGGATGGGGTCAGTGGGCGGAGTCAGCAGAGCATAGAGCGAGCCCTTACCTGCAGTGGAACTAGCTAGGTAAGCTGGCAGGGTGCAGCAGCATCAGGATCGGTGACCAGAGCCATAAGATTCGGTCAGCTTGGACATCCCGACACCCATCTTGGTACACCCTGTACTTGGCCGCAGTAAGCCAGCAGCAGACATCTTGTTACACCCAGCCCATATAGTTTGGGCTGGGTGTAACACGATGTCTGCTGCTGCTTACTGCGGCCTAGTGCAGGGTGTACAAAGATGGGCGTTGCAGCATACCATTTCAAAATAAATCCTTTCCTCGTGTCATTTTTTTCCTGCATTTTAGTGCCTGCCCATAAGTGCCAGCCATCAGTGCCAGCCATCTGTCAGTGCCCATAAGTGGCATCTATCAGTGCCCATAAGTGCCACCTATAAGTGCCCATAAGTACCAGACACCTGTTAGTGCCATCTGTCAGTGCCATCTATCAGTGCCCATAAGTGCTGCCTATCAGTGCCAGCCATCAGCGCCAGCCACCTGTCAGTGCCACCTATCAGTGCCCATAAGTGCTGCCTATCAGTGTCATCCATCAGTGCCAGCCACCTGTCAGTGCCACCTATCAGTGCTTGCCACCTGTCAGTGCCACCTATCAGTGCCCATCAGTCAAACTGTCACATGACATTAAAAAAAAGTATTGGTAATCGGTTTCGGCGAGTACTTGAAAAAAAGTATCAGTACTTAACTTGGTCTTAAAAAAATGGTATCAGTACAAGCCTAGAAATAAACCTTCTTTCTTCTTGATTGGTATTGGTTACCAGGGATGGGCCAAACACCTCCCTGTTCAGTTTGCAGCAGAACTCCCGAACAGGTAAAATGTTTTAACCCAAACGGCGAACCCCATTGAAGTCTATTGCCTTGTACACACGAGCAGACTTTCCAGCAGACTTGGTCCGACGGTCTTTCCGCTGGACTTTCTGGCGGACTACCTGAACGGACGGACTTGCCTACAAACGACCGGACTTTCCGGCAGGCTAGGTCCGCCCGTCTTTCCGATGGACTTTCGCCGGAGTTACGGGGGACTTTCAGAATGAACGGACTTGCTCACACACGGACAAGTGTGTGACTCGGGTACGACGGGACTAGGAAAGGATGTGAATCTCGACGCTTCTATCTGCGAGATTGACACCTTGCGAGCCCCGTCGTGGGGCATACCAGGCCCTTAAGTCTGGTATGGATTTCAAAGGGAACCCCCTACGCCGAAAAAACAGCGTGGGGTCCCCCCCTAGAATCCATACCAGCCCCCTCCTGAACTGTACCAGGTCGCATGCCCTCAACATGGGGGGTGGGTGCTTTGGGGGAGGGGGCGCCCTGCGGGGCCCCCCACCACAAAGCACATTGTCCCCATGTTGATGAGGACAAGGGCCTCTTCCTGACAACCCTGGCCGTTGGTTGTCGGGGTCTGCGGGCGGGGGGCCTATCGGAATCCGGGAGCCCCCTATAATAAGAGGGCCCCCAGATCCCGGCCCCCCACCCTATGTGAATGAGTATGGGGTACATGGTACGGAAAAAGTGTCAATAATGTAGCGCTGGTAGATTTGTAATCTACCATATGTTAGGTAAATTTAGTAATTTGTTCGTTAGGAAGGTTAAATTTGCCTCTGTTCCAGCTTGGCTGACGTTGTGTGTGTTTCCATACTGACCGGTGGGTGTCGCTGTTATCACTGGTCAGTGTTGGAAAGGCAACTTGTCGAAGCGTATGGATGCTCTTCTGTCCCGGAGACAACTCGGTGGAGGTGGTCCTCCGAGTTGCATTCTGGGCGAGGGTATTTATGGGAAAGACGCCATATTGTGGGGTTCATTTTACAGCCACCTGCTGGCCCTCCTGACCGACAGGTATGCGTTAGAGAGCAATCTCGTAGTCCTCCCTTCCGGAGGCCCACGCCGCTGCAGCTCAGGGGTGGACCCAGAAGCTTGTCTGGGGTCTACCACAGCAGCCGAGGAATGGTCCTGAGCTGTCTATCCAGAGTGAAGAAGCTGGACAATCGAGGAGATCCCAGGGAAGGACCCATCATGGAAAGGTCACGCAGCGTGCTGGTCTGGAGAGGGGCCTGGTGACTCGGTTGGAGGACGTATCTGAAAAGTAACTATACAGCATAGTGTTGCCGGGTTGGCTTAAATGTTCAAGCACTGTGACTGACATTCACCACAAGAAAAACCAATACATCCTGTGGCAGAGGATCGTACAGGTTTATCCCAAACAAGTCTGTGGCAGAGACTTTTGGTCGTGCTACGTACTGGCTGCTAGGCAAGTGAGAGAGGCCTATCCAGGCGAGCAAAGAGTGTGTCCCATGAGGGGAGTGCATTCTATTGTAATATCTAAATTCTAGCAGGACATTTGTCAAGAATCTTATAAGAAGATATTTGAGTTTCTTCTGCAGTTTCCCTTCTGCCTCTTTCCTGCTACTTCCTTAGTAAATCGTTTAATAAAGCATTGAAAACGTACTCAAGTGTTGGTGCGTGTGTCGTCCAGAGGTAAACTCAACGGAACCCTAGACCCGGTGTCAGTGAAACAGAGGGAAGTAGAGTGAAGGTAACAAGCCCGCTTAAACCAGCAGCTCCACAGAGAGTTATTGCTACATGTGGGGGCGTTGTCCAGGATTTGTTGACCGTCAATTCTCGCAACCCAGAGAAGTGTTTTACGGGACCACGCCCCCCTAAAACGTCACAGTCCCAGTATGCCCAGGGACTGTGACGGCATAAGGGGGCGGGGTCTCCTCCTATATAAGTCACATCGGAGCGCTCAGAGAGCATTCCAGCCTGAGAGACCGTCGTGTCAACATCGGAAGAAGAGAAGAAGAGAAGAAGCCCAGAAGCCAAGAAGCCTGAAGTCTGGGCCTCCGCTGGCAAAAGAGCGGCATGAAGATAGCGGAGGAGTCGGCAGAAGAACTGGAACACCGGGAGAAGAGGTCAGAGAGAGCGGAGAAGAACCAACCAGACACCGGGAGAAGAGGAACCGGAGGGACCCCCAAAGCCCGAAGAAGACCCCCCTGGAGCTGTCTAATAAATTACTTTAAAAACCTGTGTAGTGTGTTTTATTATTGACACTTTTTCCGTAGGTGAATGGGTAGGGGTACCATGTACCCCATGCTCATTCACATAGGGTGGGGGGCCGGGATCTGGGGGCCCTCTTATTATAGGGGGCTCCCGGATTCCGATAAGCCCCCCGCCCGCAGACCCCAACAACCAACAGCCAGGGATGTCGGGAAGAGGCCCTTGTGCTCATCAACATGGGGACAAGGTGCTTTGTGGTGGGGGGCCCCCTCCCCCTAAGTACCCACCCCCCATGTTGAGGGCATGCGGCCTGGTACGGTTCGGGGGGGCACTTGCTCCTCCCCATCCCCTTTCCTGACCGGCCGGGCTGCGTGCTCGGGGTCTGGTATAGATTTTAGGGGGGACCTCACGCCATTTTTATGGCGTAGGGAGGTTCCCTTTAAAATCCATACCAGACTTAAGGGCCTGGTATGCCCCGCGCTCGCCGCAATAGGAAAATGTGTTTTTCCTATTGCAGCGAGCGCGAGATGCAATACCCTGCCCTTGCGTCGTATCTGGTCCGTCGGACCAGCATACAGACGAACGAGACGAATGGGCTTTCCGTCAGGAACTGAGTTCGGCGGACTAAGATTTGAAACATGCTTCAAATCTAGGTACAGCGGACTTTTGGGGAAAAAAAGTCAGCCGGAGCCTACACACGATCGGATTGTGCGGCGGACTCTGGTCTGCCGGACCAAGTATGCTGGACAGTCCGCTCGTGTGCACGCGGCATATGGGAGCCAAACAGGAAAACTCAAAAGTGCCCATTTTGAAGGCTTACATGCAAGTAATTGGCCATAAAAGGAATATAAGTACTGCCCTAGAGGACATGTATCAATAACATAACAAAAAGTTTTTTCAGGTGCAGTGATTTAAATTATGCTTAAAGTGCAACAGTAAAAATGAATAATTCCTTTAAATATAGTGCCCCTTAATGTGTCTGTAAAGTGGTGCATCTGTACTGTGTATAGAACATGCTGCAGCAAAAATTACATTTCTAAAGAAAAAAAAACTAGTCAAATCCCATTTAAAGTGACTTGCAATTACTGTTACAATTGCTGGCACCTGGCACTTGAAAAAATAAAAAAAATCCGTACCAGACCCTTACCTGAGCATGCAGCCCAGCAGGTCACCTAACGTCAGAAGGGGCGGTGCTACCGGGGAACGTAGCTGGGTGGTCCCACCCCTTGCCTATATAAGAACTGTCAAAGCACAGAGCAGACATATGGCAGGAGGCCTCCCAGGAGGGGAGCGTTTTTATTTTTTTATATTTTTCGGGTCATGGTTGATGATGGATTTACATTTAGGGACATTATTTTTTATTTTTTATTTTTAATAAAGGATTTGTCAAAAACTGTTTCTTGTGGTTATTACTTTTTGACACTTTTTTGGTGAATGGGTAGGGGTACGATGTGTCCGATACCCATTCACATAGGGGGGCCTGGGATTTGGGGTCCCCCATGTTAAAGGGGGCTTCCAGATTCTGATAAGCCCCCCCGCCCACAAACCCTGACAACCACAGCCCAGGGTTGCCAGGAAGAGGCCCTTGTCCAACATTGGTTGATGGGGCTGTTCTTTTTTTAATTTTGGCATGGGGTTCCCCTAAAGTCCATACTAGACCCAAAGGGCCTGGTATGGACTGGGGGGCTCCATGTTGTTTATTTCTTTATTTTTTTTACCGACACTTTTTTTTAAATTCAGCTGTCAGTGGGGAAATCGGTTGACATCTGATGACTCATCAGTTTTAAAGGATGCTGCGGCCCGGCCCCACTCCTTAACAGCCAGTTTACACCGCACCCTGATTGGACAAAGCTATGCTCAATCAGGGTTCAGAATGCACTGTGCAGCACTCAGAGAATTGCAGGGTGTTCGTTGGGGCGCACATCCGGCAAACACCCTGCAAATTTGAGTGTTCGGCAAACTGCCGCACAGGCAAATGTTTGGCCTGAACTCATGCTCGGGCTGAACCGTTTGCCCATCCCTATTAGTTACTACAATCTTAACATACTGTGGCTTTTTCATATTATACAAATACCTTTGGTCAAAATTTTGTAAGGTAGCTTCCTTTCAAAACAGTTCACAAAAGGTAAATGTCTAACCTTTTCCCTAGTAATATAAATGCATGCTTCCGAAACTATCAATGAAAAAAAATTATCTACCCACAACTCGCGCTTGTGGACAGACATAAGCAAACACATCTATTTTGATGGAGGTAGAAGAAACACAACAAAGCACAAGGCTTCAAAAAATGGACTTTCAGTTTTAAGACTGACCGAGGTGAGCAAATAGGGACTGGTTGCATTAGACTATTGGCCTCTTTAACCATTTAGGGGCATTATGTGTTCCATCCTTACTATTCAGCCTCTGTTTTTAAACTTTGAACATTGCCTGTTTTGCTACTTCCCTTTACTTATGGTTTGTATCTCCACAGACCTCTGACCCTAGGACTGTTTTGACTGTGGTCCCCAGTACTTCTTTCCCCCACTTTATTTCTTTAGGGAGAGATATTTTTGGAGTTCACCTCATAAGTGCTACCCTTACAAATGTTAAGTAATCTTAGTTACTGGGGTCACTGCTACATTATCATTTTTTGTGTCAACTGTTTATCTGGCTTTATTTCCCTCAGGCACATCAAGCATTTTGACTTTTTACCTAGGTTAGTATATAACCTTTTTTTTAATATGTTTATTTTTTCTTCTTGTGTTTAGTCTTTCCCAACCCCTCTCCTTCCTCCCCCCTCCATCTGTTCCTTCTCACCTCCTTGTTTTCCTTCCCCTTCTTTCCTTTCTCCCTTCAGTGTCTGTCCCCTTCCTTTCCCTTCCATCATATTTTCCCCCTTTCCCCTTTTCCTATTTTTTTTTCCTTTCCTTTTCCCTTTTTCCTTTCCTTCCCTGTACCACCTTTTTGTCCCCCGTTACCTCTTCCTCCCCTTTTTTTCTCCCACCTTTCGTCCTCTCTCTTCTCTCAGCAAAAGGAAAAAATGGGGGAAAGGGGTTGAAATAACCCCGGGATTTTATTACAATTGATATAATTTACACAACATAGTTTAAAAAAATATGTATCAATGTCCACATCTCAAAAAAGACAAGCAGTCAGAAAAATAGCACTCAATGGAATACCACTCTACATGTTTCGCTCTCTCTTCTCTCCCTCTCCCCCTTTTACCCTTCACTAGGGATGAGCCGAACATCTCCCTGTTCGATTCGCACCAGAACTTGCGAACCCCGCGCCAAAATTTTTTTAAAAAACGGCGTGGAGTCCCCCCAAAAATCCATACCAGACCCTTATCCGAGCACGCAACCTGGCAGGCTGCAGGAAAAGAAGGCGGACTATAGAGCGCCCCCCCTCCTGAACCGTACCAGGCCACATACCCTCAACATTGGGAGGGCCGGGATCACACAGGGGGGAGAGCCGGGATCTGGTGGTCCCCTTGTTAAAGGGGCTTCCAGATTCTGATAAGCCCCCTGCCCACAGACCCCCACAACCACCTGCCAGGGTTGTGGGGATGAGGCCCTTGTCCTCATCAACATGGGGACAAGGTGTTTTGGGGGGCTACCCCAAAGCACCCTCCCAATGTTGAGAGCATGTGGCCTGGTACGGTTCAGGAGGGGGGGGATCTCTCATCCCCCTCTTTTCCTGCAGCCTTCCAGGTTGTGTGCTCGGATAAGGGTCTGGTATGGATTTTTGGGGGGACCCCACGCCATTTAAAAAAAAAAAAATTTATTGTTTCACTGTAAGCATTATTAAAATCACTGCTCCCAAAAAAACGGCTGTTTTTAAAACTTTTTTTTGCATTGATCCATGTCCCCTGGGGCAGGACCCAGGTTCCCAAACACTTTTTTATGACAATACCATGAATATAAGCCTTTAAAATTAGCACTTTTGATTTCTCCCAAAGGGTGTTCCGCGGCATTCGAATTTGCCGCAAACACCCCAAATTGTTCGCTGTTCAGCGAGCTGCCGACATGAGTTTGACTAGAACTTGAAGCTCATCCCTTCACATACACCCACTGACCCCCTCCCCCCTCTCTCCTTTTTTTCTTTCCCACTGTCCTGTTTTCTTATGATTAATTTCTTTCTATTTTACCACTTTCTTTTTCCCTTTTCACTTTACTTTTTCAGCCTGTGTTCTGGGCATTGGTGGGCGCCCTCTTGTGCCCCCACCCATGCCGCCATTGCTTTGTACCCTCTTTTTTGGCACCTGCCCCGTTGCTCTATTGGTAAGTGGACCAGCGGTCATTACTTTATGTTCACATTATGTAACTGTTTAATATTATATAAAGGATCACACATCTTTATACAATTACTGTTTCAATAGTATTGAAATATATTTATTATGTATTTGTGTTCCATTATAGACACGTTAGGGTTCATTTTATCTCCTGAGGAAGGGACAAATGATGCGGAACATGTAGAGCAGTGGTTCTCAACTCCAGTCCTCGGGACCCACCAACAGGCCAGATTTTAAGTATTACCTTGGGGAGTTGCAGACTAGAATACTGCAATCACTGAGCATCAAGTGATATCACCTGTGATGTATTTCAGCTATCTTGCAAACCTGGCCTGTTGGTGGGTCCTGAGGACTGGAGTTGAGAACCACTGATGTAGAGGATTGGCCGCATACTGCAACCCCATCTGACACCATCTTGAAAGAATCTTGTAAAGATCCCCCTAATATTTTATTGCTTTGTGTTATTGCTCCTTTAAATATAATACTGCTCTGATAGGAGCAGGAGAGATATTCCAATAGTCAAAAAGGAAGTCTTGTTTTAGTTTTGTGTTAACCACAAAACTAGCGTCTGGGTCAAAGTGATGTGTTAGCCTGTGTCCTGTTATAAAAGCTGTTATAAAAAAAACTGTCTGAACATTATCAGGCTAAAATATGCTATTTATAAATGTATATACATGAGGGAGGTGTTTAGCCTGGCTTGGAGTGGTAATAACCCATGGGTGGGCTATATCTTGATAGTATACTATAAAAATGCTGTACACAGAACAATACATTGAGAAGTGTATATATCTGATCTGTGCTGGGTCATTATTGCTATATACACTGTTCCCTGCGCAGATCTGGGTATGGCGGAATAGAGGAATGCCGACAAATAAGGTAAGGTAAAGTTGTTGGAGAAAGTGCCGAAGCTGTAGGTAGCTGAAATGTTCTCAGAGGGGAATATTGTGAGAAGAAAGTAGAGCATCAAATGCAATTATCCTAGTGGGGATGAAGAGAGAGTGGATATCAACAAAGCCATTATTGGTCCACCAAGAGAACTTTTGGGGATTATCATACACTGGCAGAAATAATGGACAATGGAGGATGTGAAGTAAGGGAAGATGAGTAGAAATCAGGCCCGCAGAGGATTTAATTGAATCCCACAGATAAAGTGAATGCGCCAAGCATGGTTCAATCATGTTAGGGCGATGTATATGGGGGAGCCAGGGAAGTGAGGCGACCAGAATTGGGTAAAAGGTCACTAAATCAATAGTGGCCCATAACGGCATTTGATATTTCTCTTGGAGATGAGATAATGGGGCTATATTCACCGCTATATAATAGGCTTGTAAGTTGGGGACCGAAAGACCACCATTGATCTTACGGGCATAGAGAACTTGCTTATTAATTCTGGGTCTAGTGGAGCCTCAGATAAACTTCAGGAGTTTGCGCTGATGTATGCGCAAAATATGCGATGGGACCGAGACCGGCAAAACACAAAAAAAAATAAAGCAGTTTTGGGATGTATGTCATATGCACATCCACACTCCTACCAAGCCAAAATAATGGAAGATGGGAACAAAAGGACAACATATCTGATAACTTCCTAAACAAAGGAAGAAGTTGGCCTGATAGAGTTCTGCATAAGTTGGAGTAAGCCTGATACCCAGATAAGGCAAAGAAGATAACCACTGAAACTAAAAAGTCTTAAAGACTCAATTTCCAAGGGTGGAAGATTATTCAATATAGCTTTCAATTTGGTAGGATTGATGGATAGACCAGAGAATGACACAAAAATATCCAAAAGTGAGAGCCAGTTAGGCAGGGCGATTCTAAGATTAGTTGGGGACATCAAGTTATCGTCCACAAACAACGATATCTTATGTCCGCTAGTTCTACCCCTGTTGTGTCTGGATGAGAATGGATCACCTCTGCCAAGGGTTCCAATGCCAGGATAAATAGTGGAGAGAGTGGGCAACCTTGATGGGTTCCCCTCCTAATGGGGAAAAGAGACAATTCAAAACCATAATACTTGATTTTAGCCTGGAGAGAGTTGTATATCACCAAAATCCAACTCAAGAATAAGGCGCCAAAGCCATAGTGGCGGAGCACCATTATTAGATCAGAGGAAAGCTTGCAGGAGGTCATAGTAAGCTCATCCTGCACTATAGAGCGGAACTTAGCCAGAATGGTGTCAGAGTCTGTTGGTAATGGAATCACCAAATCCATGGGGAATTGATGGAGACTGTCAGCTGGGGATGCTGGATCTGCTGTGGAGAGCTGTGTTGAAATGTCAGGCTCTGGAGGCTTGGACGCCATCTTGCCTTTACCTTTGTCTGCAGCTGGGCAGACCTTGGAGTTCTGAGAGTCCCTCTGATGCTGCTTAGATGATCGGTACATAACCGCTAGAAGCCTGAGGTGTTCCTTAGCAGCGGGAGGTGGGTGAGAGGTGCCGGGGTGTGGGCTGTGCTGTGTTAGGCAAGCTGTAACGTTCCAACGATGTGGAGTGAGGGAATCAGGTGGCCATCTTCCTCGTGTGCATGTGCCCCTGGCCATTGATCAGTCTGGGGAAAGTGTGTGACCATATATGAGCAGACACCAGTATAGGCTGTCATTTGGTGTTTTTTATACCTGTTTCTTTGTACCTCATGTTTTTAAGAAATTTAATAAAAATCTGTCTATTTTTTATTTTTTTCTGTGTGGACTCCATGTCCCATGGGTACAGTGATAGTCTATTTTAAGCCTTGTGTTTCATTGTGTTTATTCTATAGACATATTTTGGATGATGGTACTTCTTTTTACCTTCTGGCACATTGCTAATATTTTGAAGGAGATAGAACCCAAATAAGGTCATAATCATAAGTCATACGGAGCAGAAATATTAAAATGCTGATAAAATTGACATTTACTAGATCTTTTATGTGTGCAGGAGACGCATTTTGCACAAGGGAAAGCCCCCTCCTGCACATTTCTCCAACAATTCTTTGCTAATAATACTAAGAAAACGAGAGGGGTTATGATTGCTGTACGGGGATCCATATCCTTTCAGCTCCAGCACACAGAAAGTGACTCTATGGGCTGATATCTCATTCTATCCACCATCCTTGACAATGTGCACTATGTGATAGTTAATCTATATGCTCCTAACACACATCAGGAACGGTTTTACTGTATGATCCAAAACAAATTATCTCACTACCCCAAAGATAGAATAGTGCTCTGTGGTGACTTCAATGATATAGTAGACCCGACTCTAGATTCCTCCTCCAGCAGAAAGACACCAACAGCTCTTCACTCTTTTATGCTCCTAGAAGACTTCTATGATCCGTGGCAGTGCTTGCACAGCACGGAAAGAGATTATTCCTTTTTTTATGCTACCCGGAGGTCCTATTCTACAATTAATCTGTTTCTGTTGCATAAAACCACTCTCCAGACAGTATCTCAAGCCAATATAGGTCCAATCCCCTGGTCGGATCACGCGCCAGTATCCCTAACAATTTCTACTAACCCAACAACTCAGAGAGGCACAACCTGGTGTATAAACACCTCTCTACTCTCACACCCATTGTATCAGAGACAGATCAAGTCAGAACTGGAGTCTTTTTTTTTGCCTGAACAACGAATCTGTAACCAATGCCCTGCTAAGACCATTTTTAGAGAACAAAGCCCGGAACTTATATTTTACAAACGCTTCATTGATGACCTGTTTTTTATCTGGAATGGTACATCTGAGTCGTTAGGAGCATTTATACAGGCCCTGAATAGTAATAACAACAATATTAAGCTTACTTCAGAATGGCATAAAGAAGAAATAAACTTTTTGGACGTCACCATTTATAAGGTGAATGACAAATTAGAAACAAGAGTTTATTTTAAAAAAACAGACAGGAACAGTTATTTGCCCATTTCAAGTGGTCATCATCCATTATGGCTCCGGAATATCCCAAAAGGACAGATTATGAGAGTAAGAAGAAACTGCTCTGAAGATACACAATTCTGGATTCAATCTAAAGTCCTTACAGAGAGATTTGAAGCCAAGGGATATGACCCGAAGAAACTTAGGAAGTGGCTGAAATACCTAGAATTACATGCTTACAAGAATCACGGCCGGTGGGTTCTGAGGTAGTACCAACAGAAAAAAATCGTAATAAAGAGTGGGGTTTTACTTCCCAATTTCATACTCAATACAAGGAAGTGGAGGAGATCTTCAGAAGACACTGGCATATACACCGGTTAGATAAGAAACTCACCTCAGTATTACCTTCTGAGCCCCAGTTCATTTATAGAAAAACCATGAGTTTTGGAGACAGAGTGGTGAAGAAAGTGATTGACCCTCCTAAACGTCCTCCGACATTTTGGGATCGCAACAGCTTTTTTGCATGCAGGAGATGCAAAGCCTGCAGGGAGGTCTCCAGACCTCTTAGAGGAATTGATAGTTTACTTTCCCCGATTAATAATCACAGTTTCGGGATTAAACAATTCATTACATGCAACAGCACCTTTGTGGTGTACGCATTGAAATGTCCTTGCGGTTTAATCTATATAGGCCGTACAAAAAGGCTATTACAGGTGAGAATAGCTGAACACATAAACAACATAAAAATAGGCTATAAGGATCATAACGTCTCACTGCATTTTAAATTAAAACATAATAGTGACCCGACGGAATTGGAATTTTGGGGGGTTGAACATCTCCAGTCTCATTGGAGGGGCATAAATCGCTTCTGAAATTTATCCAAACGTGAAACCCATTGGATTTATTCTGTGGATGTGATTGCCCCCAAGGGTCTTAACATAGAGCTTGACATAAATTGTTCCATCAATGACACATAGACATACCCTGGGGTATGGTTCCAGTTTCTTCTTATCACAGTGTAATGTTTTATTATAATGAAATTTTGGCTCCAATATGATCATTTTTTTTATATATGGATGTTGTATGTACATATGTTTACATGTGGATTGTCATATGTTCACATATATACATATATACATTTTAGATATACAATTTGAATATATATTTATTTTAATATTCCAACATATGTTTATCAGGTGCAATTTAGCGTATGCGATTATTCAATACATGCTAGGAAATCGCTATGCAGTTTTTATCTTTATTTATAGGATAAGCAATGTATGATACAAAATTGCTAGACAATACATATATTTTTCCAACATATGTTTATCAGGTGCAATTTAGCGTATGCGATTATTCAATACGAGCTAGGAAATCGTTATGCAGTTTTTATCTTTATTCATAGGATAATCAATGTATGATGTAAAATTGCTAGACAATTCTTGTTTACTGAAAACTTTTATATTTTGAGAGTGAATATTTTAATCAGTTTTAATGAATACCGAAAGTGTGCTTGCTCAGTGATAGCGCTGCGGATCAATGTCCGCGCCGCATACACTGAATGATTGCAGGTATTCAAGGTACTTGTTTTTTATGCATTAGGTCATCTTCCACTAGAACCGGTATTGTCATGCTTAATACGACCTGTGGGAGCAGAATGTCTGGATGATGTTATTTCACACATTGCTGACAGTATTTAGCATTAGGGGCGGGGATGTGTGAGTCATCGGGCGTTTGCTTCTGCTGATTGGTTGTTCCGCCTGCCACTTATATAAATACTGGCCTCCTTTCTTGTATGTCACGCCCTCAGAAGAAGTCCAGGAAGTGACGAAACCTTAGGGACGTGTCGCACAGGAAGTGACGCATGCGCTCCACCAACCGAGGAACCAGGAAGCGTGTGACTGTGGCTACACACAGGGAGCGTTCCTGACAGGTTTTCACGACTGGAGGACGCAATCAGGCACAGTGCACTTTGTTATCTTTGCTCAATGTTTATTAAATTTGGTGTGCATGGTTTTAAGGGGATGTTTGGATGGTTCAAATAAAGATGTTTAGCAGTATCACGCTATGTGAGCATTTTTGTTTCTTCTACATATCCTATTGGAACTACTGGGAATAATACGGACATCTGGTGGTCACTTTGGATATTTATGCAGATTTACTACTATTATTCAAGACTTTTATTGATCTGATTTCTGGTGAGTGAGTTTTCATTGGGGACCCCAGCACGTGGTGTATCGCTTGGTGAAAGGAGTACTACCCTCAACAAATACATCTTGATTATTTATTGGTGGGACTCTGGCTATCAGATCCGTGTTTGAACTTTCTGAATTAGATTAAGAAAGAGACCCTGTTCAATTGGGGTGCACAGCGCTGCTGCAATCCTGAAGAGAGACTTTATATTTATATATTTATAATTGTGTATTTATATATTTATCTAATTTAATTGATTCATTATTGCCTATATACATGTTCTACTATTTAAGCAGCTGCTACTAGTCATATAATCATTTATGTGCCGCACATACACCATTAGAATATTGTACTAAGCGCAGAGCATTGTTGTTTTTTTTGGGACGGGCATATACAACATACATTCATTCAATGCCCTGCTACTATGGAATGCCCACAAGGCGGTTGTTAGAGGGATTTTCATAAAGCTGGGCGCCCATGAAAAGAGGAAACGAGCAGAGAGGCTTACTTCCCTTACTGACCAAATTTGCAAGGCTGAACAGAGTAATAAAACCCGACCTAATACAACTGATGTGGCCCTTCTCCGCACCCTTAGAGAGGACCTCTGGAACTACATGCACTCATCTTTTGATTACCACATTAAGAAATTATGGCTAAATTGGTATGCTTATGGGAACAAACCTGGAGCCCTACTGGCCAAACAGGTTAAAAAGAAAGCAGCCCTTTCTAAAATGCCCTACCTACACACCCCACAGGGTCACATAATCAACAATCCCAAAGATATTGCGGACTGTTTTAGTAACTTCTACTTGTGTAGCACTGACCCCCGAAGGAGCTGCTGATATTTTGATTGGGCCTGTAGTCTACTCCTACACCCCCTTAATTCGACTCTGTCTCCTTGACACAACTGTGGTGTAATGTTAGTGTGCAGCAAGAACTTAAAGACAATTCCACAATATGTAATATAATATACCTTTTGTCTTTACCTTTAACCCCCAGCTCTCCACCTGTTCAGCAATTCAAAGAAAACAACACTCCACACAATAGTACTTAAGCAAGAATAAGATTTTACTGTATCTGCTTCAAAGTAGTAATTACAGTAGTTGTACTGTCAGACCGTACGACCGTGTGACAGCTTTAGTTCACAACAGTACTACACAAATAAAGTTTGTTTAACTTAATCTCTTAGAGTTGCGTCTATAAAATGGGACCAATGGCAGAGTGAAACTGACTTCACTATGGGCACTGTCCCACTCTCAGTACGCTCTGTTTATGTAAAGGAAACAATTGCAATTTAATAAAGCATAGCACAATTACTAGGGAGCTCCCACTGCTTTATATCACAATAACCCTATGGAACAGTAGAATGCAAGGCCTTGCATTAACAGAGGCAGTCCTTTTTCTCTTCTGTCTTCTGCTAGCTATGTGTAGGTTAATTTGTAATCCAGTGGTCAACAAAACCCAGGTCAAAGCAAACTGAATGTTGAACTATTGTGGTGCGGCAGCACTGCAACTGTGTCCAGTGCAAGTAATTTGGTATAATACAGTGTCAAACTGTGTGCAGGCCTATATTGAACTCAGTCTTTATCCCTTTAAATCTCCTCTGTGGGACTACAGGTCCCAGCAGCCCTCAGGTGGCTCCGATGGGCTTCTCTGGATCCTTCCCAGCTCTGCCTCACCGTCTGTCCAGCTCACTGAAGTACAGCAGGATTGCTGATCGGGTTGCTCCGCAATGGGTGTAGGCCGTGCTCCTCTGGATACTTCTACACAGATCCTCACAGGCAGGCCACACATTCCCAAGAGAGCTAAGATGGCCACGCGGAGCCTTTTTATAGCCTACGTCCTGCTGGGTAAATTACACTGCATGCTGGGTAGGTAAATTAATGTGAAAAGTAAAAAGACACAGAATAATAACCCAGTGCCAGCGATAAACCACCCGGAGAGTTTAAAAATAGCACATGTGCTGTGTAGCATGAAAAACATGTGTGGTACACACAACCCTTATGCAATTTAGAGGGGGAGACCATCAAAAATACCCCGTGCAGCCAGACGAACCGTAACTGGTAGAAACAGATAAAGACAAGAACAACACATATAGTCCAGCGCTCCGGATATTTATGAGAAGCAAAATGCAACAGGCATAAAAAATTAAATACTTTAATAGGCCAGTGATAAACCAGTCCTGAAAATAAACTGAGGTAACAATAGTGACTACTAGTGAAACCAGATGTAAAAGCACTGTTACAGAAAAAAACACATATGCAAAAAACACAATAACACAGTCTTGAAATGTAAAAACCAATTTCTCACAGTTGTGGAAAGAATAGATATGTATTGTACTTCACATCAACATATACTTGAATAAGAGGACAGTCAGCTTTGAACAATAGGAGGCTAACACTGGAGATCCATTCAATAGTGTAGATCCATTCAATAATGTCCCACAGCAGACCCTGGGTAGAGTGATAGAAGCAAACGACAGGCTCCAAGCAGATGACAGTAACGAGATGAAGGGGATAAAAATTGAGTACTCACAGGCAGAAGAAGGCTCGAGACTACCTCATGCTAGGAGAGGTCGGCGTCATGCGGGGGAGCTCACTGGCACAGGCAGATGGTAGAAAAGCCGCGGTGTAGAGGTGTGTAGCTCAGCCGTGCGGATGAGCGGCCTCACTAGCTCTGGCGAATGGTGGAATCACAGCGGCGTGTGGCTATGCCGTGTGTGAAGCAGCCTTACTGGCTTGGGCAGATAGTGGAGTGACCGCGGTGTGCAGCTCCGCCGTGCAGGAAGCTGCCTGGCTGGAGCTCCGTGTCTGTGGACAGATGATGTCAGAGCGGGGAAGCCGCTGAAGCGTTGATGGGAGTGAGTCTGCCGCTGGTCTGCCGGAAGGTGTCTCCACGGGGTTGAAGCCTCATGGATGGGATGTGGTGACACTGTGCTGAAATGAAAACTGGATCTAAAGAGCCAGACTAGGGGAAGATGATGCTGGAAACGGGCTGATGGAGCTCACATCCGTCCGACCAGCCTGGAGGATAACCAAAAAGCATGTAGACAATGGATGATGGAAAAAAATGTCTATAAAAAACGTGTAAAAAATAAAAAAGTAAAAAATAAAAAAGTAAAAATAAAAAAGATAAAAGTCAAATCCAGATGGAATGATGAAAATGGTGAGACTGAGGAAATAATGCTGGTTAAAGGGCAACTTCACAGAAAAAGTGAATGCATGGGTGAGTGGATCAAAGCTCACAGTGAAAGGCTCCAATTGGGGCCTCAGTCCTCTGGTTGCCCTGACGACGCGTTTTGCGCATGAGCGCTTTGTCATAGTCAAGGGTATAGGCAACTCACAGGGTTTAAATAGATAAATGTGAAATAAGGGAGGGGACAAGGTGGGCGGGACAAAAAAAAAAGGTTTAACCCATTGTAGGAATGGGTGGGGGAAAAAACAAAAATTAAATATATGATCTCCAATGTTAATCTCCCACGCCCATATCACCAACTATTACTTTGAGAAATATATACAATAATAAAAGACATGATAGCCATAATTGTAACTCATCATTATTATTCTAGAAAATGCACAAACTCTCATTGAATTTACACAAAACTGCATGTTTCTAATTCTTCATTCAACCCCTTAGGGGCAAGCGAGTCAAACATGTAGATCCAAAAAACCTCACGCTTGCACAACAAAAAGAATCTTTCGTTGTTCGTTAGCGTACCCTTGGGGATCGTTTCAATAACAAAAACCTCCAAAAGTCTAATGTCTTTGTCATGGAAGCGTGAAAAGTGCCGGGGTACGCTATGTTCATCGCACCCCTTGGAGATGAGTCTACGGTGATCACCCACCCTGGCCTGTAGAGCCCGAATGGTCCGGCCAACGTAGACTAGCCCACAAGGGCAACGCAAGACGTATATGACAAAGTCAGTAGAACAGGTAATAAATTGCCTGATCTCATATTGTTTGCCTGTGTTGATTGTAATAGTCTTAGTGCCATGGGCAATGAATTGGCACGTAAGGCACCCCCTCTTTTTACACTGAAAAATGCCCTTTCTATCATGAAAATAAGATCTAATATCAAGGGGGGATTTGGAAGATTTATTTATTATTTTGCTGGGTGCTAACAGATTTTTTATAGTGCGTGCTTTTCGGAACGTCACCTGTGGAGCCTCGGGTAATACCGGAGCAAGACGTTGGTCCAGACGGAGAATACCAAAATGTTTTCTAACTATTCTGGTAATTGATTTGTAACTCTCATTGAAGGTCGAGATAAATTTGACTGTCTGGTTCGTTCGTGATTCGTCTTTTGGATGCTTGTTCCTGTCTCCAGGGGAAGGATTTAGGTGAGACAGGAAAGCATCATTAACAAGATGGGTACCCCTTTTCCTGGAATTTCTTTTTCATTACTGTTCCCTGATCAACATAGTCCTCCAATCTTGTGCAGTTGCGTCTGAGTCTATTAAATTGACCACCGGGAATATTGCGTTTCCATAAGGGATGATGGCAACTTCCAAAATGAAGGTAGGAGTTGCCACTGGTTGGCTTAACATGATTTCTAGTGAGGATCCTATGTTGATCATGGAACAGCACCAGATCCAGGAACACAAGTTCCTGAGGGTCTATAACATGGGTAAATGCCAGACCAAGGGCATTAGAATTACAATGGGCCACAAAAGAGGGAAACAAATCTGGGCCCCCACTCCATATGAGCACAATGTCATCGATGTATCGCCCAAAAAAGACAATGTGCTCGGCGAACGTGTTGTTGTCCCAGATATTGCACTCCTCCCAGTAGCCCATGGTAAGATTAGCATAGACCGGAGCGAAGTTCGCTCCCATGGCGGTTCCTTTGCGTTGTAAATAAAATTGTTCACCAAACGTAAAATAATTACGCTTTAAACAGAATTCAGTGGCTTGAACCAAAAATTGTGATTGTAGCGAGTTGAAATCACCACTGTTGGTCAAAAAATGTTGAACAGCTCTCAGCCCTATTTCATGGGGTATCGAGGTATAAAGAGAAGACACATCGAGAGATGCCCACCAGTATCCCTCTTCCCATGAATAGTTCTGAAGGGCTTTGATGACGTCGTTGGAATCTTTAATATATGAAGGCAGTTGGCACACAAGGGGTTGGTCAATGTACATAGACAAACCATTACTAAAGCTGTTCGTGCTTGCTACAATTGGTCTCCCGGGCGGGTCCACCAATGATTTGTGGACCTTTGGGAGATGGTAGAAATAGGGGGTACTACATTCGGTTGGCAGTAGGAATTGTTTTTCTTTACTGGTGAGTACACCACTTTGCCAAGCTTCCTGAACCAGGGACCTTAACTCCAGTTGGAACTCAGGGAGAGGATCGGACTGTAGTTTGAGATACGTATTTGTGTCTGCTAGCAATCTACTGGCTTCTTTGATGTAGTCGGTGCGATTTTGTATCACTAGACTACCACCCTTGTCTGCCTGCTTAATGGTGATCTTAGTGTTAGACATCAGCTCTTTTAGAGCTACATTCTCACATTTACTTAGGTTCCTGCATTTCCACCTTTTGGAATCGTCACACAGTGATAAGAAATCTTTGTATACCGCTTGATAGTAGGTTTCAATATAGGGGCCCTTTGAACTAGTTGGAAAAAAGGTTGATTTGGGTCGAAAGGGAGTATGCGTAACTGATGGTTCTAGACAAGCGGAAGGTACAAAACCTTCTATGTGACCTTCGGCCCATAGTTCTTCTAGGGCCTGTAGTGCAGCTTCATCAAGTTCTGTTGAAGGTCTGCATTCTGGTGTCGGAGCCTGTTTAGATGTGGCCTCCTTGTTATCTTTTTTGTGTAAGGCCAATGGATTAGGGGCATAAAAACGTTTTAGGGTTAATGACCGTATAAAACGATGTAAATCTTTAAAAAGACCAAACTTGTTCGGACCTATAGTGGGAGAAAAACCCAACCCTTTCCGAAGTAGTACCTCTTCGGACGAATTAAGAGTGTGTGAGGATAAATTGTATATTTTTATAGTGCTATTATTTATATTGGTTCTAACCTCTCTTTTTTGTTTAATCTTCCTAGTAATTCCTCCTCTCCGTCCTCTTCTAGTTTTCTTTTCTCTTTGAACACTCCCTTTGGAGGAGAGAACTGAAAATTTTGAGGGTTAGAGTCACAAGGAGATGGGATACAACAAGTGGTATCCTTGAGATGAGATTCATCTCTAATGTCTTGGGATTTTGGTCTCGCTCCTAGCAGGATATAATCCTCTAGGTCCCGAGACGAAGGGCTAAAGCGGTAGGTATATTGTATGCCAGTTTAAGTTGAGTGGTGGGTGGTGAGATGATGGCAACCTCATGCCTAGCTGTAGAGGGAATGAGCGGTACTATCAAAGAGGAGGGCGCCACTTGGGGGGAGGGGTTCAGGTCTATAATAGTGGTGGTTGGTACACTATCCCCTCCAGTCCCAGTTTTTGATGTCAAAATATTTGGATTGGCAGTATTGGGGGCACCCCTGGTATGTAGATTGGGGCTAGTTTGGGAGGTGGGTTTTTTGGAATTGTTGGATTTACTTTGTTTCGATTTTCTTTTTTTGTTATTATTAGATTTGGATGTATTTGTAGATTTTAGATGAATTGGGTATGTTGTGGTCTCATTGGCCCCTTGTTTATGGCGTTGCCAGTCAAATACTTGGCCATTACCATAATCAAAAAGGTCTCATTCTAACTTTTTAGTTTTTTTAGAGACCAAAGCGTCTTCATCCTTCTTGACATTTCTCTCAAGAATTTGAAGCCACTTAGGGAACAAACAGGAAGCACTAAAATCTTGAACCGTGTTCTCTTTGTCCTTCACCTGTTGTATTGCTAATTCTAATTTTCTTTCTCTTTGCGAGATAAGAATTTTAATCCATTTGATTGTGCAAAACTCTGCTAGAGATCGCCATTCCTTATGGAGGTCCTCGTCCAAGAAGCTGCATTGCTTCTTGATACGGAGTCCTCTAGGGGTAATACCCAATTCTATGTATTTTTTGAGAAATGCTAAATCCCACCATTGGGTCTGTTCATACTGTTTAGCATCTTGTAACCGTAGGAAAGCTTTCCTCATACGGATTTCGAAAGCCTCCGTATGTGGTCGTTGAGAAGGAGCATCTTTGGGTGCTTCATCTAGTTTAAATTGAACCATATTTTTTGTCCCGCCCACCTTGTCCCCTCCCTTATTCCACATTTATCTATTTAAACCCTGTGAGTTGCCTATACCCTTGACTATGACAAAGCGCTCATGCGCGAAACGCGTCGTCAGGGCAACCAGAGGACTGAGGCCCCAATTAGAGCCTTTCACTGTGAGCTTTGATCCACTCACCCATGCATTCACTTTTTCTGTGAAGTTGCCCTTAAACCAGCATTATTTCCTCAGTCTCACCATTTTCATCATTCCATCTGGATTTGACTTTTATCTTTTTTATTTTTACTTTTTTATTTTTTACACGTTTTTTATAGACATTTTTTTCCATCATCCATTGTCTACATGCTTTTTGGTTATCCTCCAGGCTGGTCGGACGGATGTGAGCTCCATCAGCCTGTTTCCAGCATCCTCTTCCCCTAGTCTGGCTCTTTAGATCCAGTTTTCATTTCAGCACAGTGTCACCACATCCCATCCATGAGGCTTCAACCCCGTGGAGACACCTTCCGGCAGACCAGCGGCAGACTCACTCCCATCAACGCTTCAGCGGCTTCCCCGCTCTGACATCATCTGTCCACAGACACGGAGCTCCAGCCAGGCAGCTTCCTGCACAGCGGAGCTGCACACCGCGGTCACTCCACTATCTGCCCAAGCCAGTAAGGCTGCTTCACACACGGCATAGCCACACGCCGCTGTGATTCCACCATCCGCCAGAGCTAGTGAGGCCGCTCATCCGCACGGCGGAGCTACACACCTCTACACCGCGGCTTTTCTACCATCTGCCTGTGCCAGTGAGCTCCCCCGCATGACGCCGACCTCTCCTAGCATGAGGTAGTCTAGAGCCTTCTTCTGCCTGTGAGTACTCAATTTTTATCCCCTTCATCTCGTTACTGTCATCTGCTTGGAGCCTGTCGTTACCACATAAGCTAGGTGTGGCAACGATTGCGGAGTTCCTGAAAGAAAGAGACACCGATAGTTGGGAGCTGTGCCAATTTATCACAAGCTTATTGGAACATATTCTTACCAATAATATGTTTCTCTTTAATGGCGTTACCTACCTCCAGGTACAGGGGGTAGCGATGGGGACATCATGTGCCCCATCGTATGCCAACCTGTACCTGGGGGGATGGGAACGCAATCTTTTCTCGAGTGAGGAGGCCGCGATGTACCTGCGCCATATCCTCCTGTGGCGGAGGTACATCGACGATGTCCTCCTCATCTGGACGGGGTCAGCTGAATTACTCAATAGCTTCATGGAACTTCTCTCTCACAACAAATTTAATCTCAAATTTACTATCCAATTTGATACAACGACTATCCCGTTCTTGGATCTACGACTGGTGCTTAGAGAGGATGGCTCAATTTTTAGTACACTGTACAGAAAGGAGACGGCCGGTAATACTATTTTACATTTTGCCAGCTCCTATCCTCGCACATTAATACAGAGTATACCTTATAGTCAGTACCTCCGACTGCGACGGAACTGCGCTAGAGATGAGGATTTCGAGAGAGAAGCAAGAGCACTATATGATCGACTGCTCAACCGAGGCTATAGTAAAAAAGTCCTCAAGAGGGCCTACCAGCGGGCCAAACAAAACCTACGTGACACTCTCCTTTTCAAACACAAAGTACGGGACCCACATCCCACTACTAAACTCATTACAACATTCACAGCACACCAATATGAAATTCGAAACTTGATCAGCAATAATTGGCATTTCCTATCTGAGGATCCAGTCATCTCAAAATATGTGGCCAATGTGCCACAAATTACCTACAGGAAATCAAGATCCATTAGAGACGTGCTAGTCCATAGTCACCTACAACCTTCAATATCATCAGCAGGGGCAGAGGGCGGGTATGGTACTTTCAGATGTGGACACTGTCAATTATGTCCATGGATAAAAGAGGGAAGTAGCTGTCCCCTCCCAAGAGGAGGCTTTCACAAACTGAAGGGATATGCTGATTGCACCACAGCGGGCATTGTATACCTAGCCATGTGCCGCTGTGGCGCATTCTACATAGGGAAAACAAAACGCCCGTTTGCTAGAAGAATACAGGACCACTTATACTACCTAGACGCAGGGTTACTATATACGCCCATATGTAAACATATTGGTCTACGACATAGCTACGACCCCAACTTTGTGTCCTTCTTTGCCCTGGAGGTCATACCTGACCCAGAGAGGGGCGGGAATGTGGATAAAAAGATCTTGCAGCGTGAGGCCAGGTGGATATATAACCAACGGGCGACTAGTCCGCCTGGCCTCAACACTGCACTTGCATTCAACCCCTTTCTGTGATGTCGCCCTCCGTGCAAAAAAACGTCTACTTGACTAAGTAACAACAGTAACTATGGATAGATCATGTACTACCTATCTATATCTATCAGCTGGTATTATAGGTAGACCTTCATCCATTTTCAGATATAGAATGCCAATAACACTTACTGGATGCCTATCCCTCATACATGAGAATATCATAAACATTCATCAGACGTTCACTTTCCATATATGTTCCATATGATATTAATAGACAATTGGCATTATGGATTTAACTCATCATATATTCATCATACTGGTTACCTATATATGACTGCAGATAGGCTCCTACCCTCTTCCAGTGGCACAACATCCTATACCTTCATTAGATGGTGCTATTCCCCTACTATAATATGTCGATTTAAATACAGGCTGACTTAAATTACTAACATCCTCATTCCCGATCCTTTCCCCATTTCTCTGTTCTCTCCCCCCCTTTTTGTTTGCTCTTTTCCCTGCTGTTTTGTGCCTCACCTAAATCATGACGGCTTTGATTAAGAAATGTACTTAGGGAATCCTGCATAAATGATATCTATACTTTATAATTTTGTTATACAAAGCTCTTGTATCAACTTAAAGTACCCGGTCTATGTTAGACCTATTGGTTATCCTCTGCCACTCTGAGGATTACCTCCGCTGGTTGCTAAGCAACGGTTGCCTTATGGTGGGGGGACTCGGACGTCCCCGCCTAGGGGGTGGAGCCTCATTTCCCTTCCACCCCCAGTTGCCCGTAACGCCACTGGCGTAATGCGGGCAATGCGCTCGCGTCAACAGGGATAGAACGCAGCTGCGTTCGCTCCCCTGATGCGCGCGCATTCCGACGGGGACGTCCGGACCGGAAGCAATGCCGGAGGTCAATTCTGACCTGATTGCTTCCGGTGGGATCACATCATTCAAAAGATGGAGGCGCGGGTGCTGTCTGCTAGACGCATCCTGCGGCCATCCATCGGTAAACGGGCGGACGCCCTGAGCCCGCAACGAGGAGCTGCTACAAACAAACCTCCCCTCCCTTTACTCTCCACACTGAGGGGTAAGTCTGAAATTAAATGACTTTTGACGCACCTGTCATCTCTATCATACTGGGATATGCCTTGTACTGGGGGGGCCCCCTATTGTACTTTAAAGGGTTACTTTATATGGTCTCAGCACCTCTAGCATTACAGGTACAGGATACTAATAGTCCTGTCCCCCTGCAGCTAATTAATGATATTCCCAGCAAATCTCTTTGAAATTGTTTAATATACCCTATATACAATATACCCCAGTGGGCGTCTTAACAAATTTTCTTATGTACCTGACCATTTACAATCACTAGCATTGTCCATAATTGGTTTTTACTAGTACTATTCATGGGTCTCCCGTCTCTATTTCAGCACGGGTTATCAGCACATAGTGCCCTGAATGTGTGGTCCAGTCCCCCTACTGGCATTGTCTGTCTGGGATCTGGCACCCAGAGACAGTCCGTGTGGTTGGTACGGCGGTTGGTGTCTAATGATTGGCGTTTTTAGTCTGACCTCTTGAGATTTTCTTAGTAGGTGAGCTATAAATCAAAATAACTGATGTTCATTAAGATTTGATGTTAATGTATAACCATGGTACAATCTAAGACTGTCTATTATCTATACAGTGTAAATGAATCAATTGCATCGTGTCTAGCCCTGATGAAGCGAAATTTCTTTTGCGAAACATGTTGGCTTTAGTCACGTACGAAGTCTGGATTCAACTACTGGATGCTTATATGATTATATATGTATTGACGATACTGTTTTTTAATTGTATTTCAATAAAATCTTGCTAATTTTATGAAGTTTGTGTAATTCTCACCTACGCAACTCAGGCCTCTTTCCTACAAAGTCCCATACATCTGAGAAAGGGGACTGTCCATTCCCTCCCCCTCTTCTCTATCTTTTTACAAATTATATCATTATTAGGGATGGAAAAACTGCCTGAGTTGTTTTCCTTAATATAGTCCAACCAGCATTCTTTTATTACACTGGCCTATTAAAGTATTTAATTTTTTATGCCTGTTGCATTTTGCTTCTCATAAATATCCGGGGCGCTGGACTATATGTGTTGTTAATGTGAAAAGTAAACAACAGTCACTTCCTGTTATGTTCTTACATTCTTGAGAAAGGAAAATAAAATAAAGTCCATTCACAAATTTGGCCACTAGATGGTGCCACATTAATAAGCAAAAATGCTGACGCTACACACTCCCCCTGCTTTAAGGCTTTGGTCCCCAAAGATATTTGAATCTTGGTTTTAGTAGACATTTTTGTCTGTTACATGCTAACAGTTACATGCGGAGAAAACAGGTTAGTGTGATAACAAACAAGTCGCATTTTCATAACCAGAGTCCAAACTTAAATGGTTAATTTTACAACATAAACTTGACAGAGGAGCCTCCCACCAATTATCTTGTGATGGGAGACTGCTCTGTGTACCAACAGCTGACACCATAGTGTCTAGTACAAATATGTCAAGGGGTGAGATGGGGTTGTTTCTTTCTGACTCAACAATAGAGGGACCAGGCATCTCAACATTTCTTCTGGCAGTAAATTTAGTCCCTTCAGAGCATTCACCCAAAGTATCATAAGTCAGCTTTCTTGGCGGGTAAATTACTCTCTTTGTTTTCTGTACTTTTGGCGTCTCAGGCAAACTGGCATTTTCTCCAATTCCTTTACTTTCCTGTACCTCGGACTGGACACTAGCAGAAAAGTCCTCAGCGTCTGTTCCCAACAGAGGAGTTTGAGACTCTACTAAATCTTCTGTTGATCTGTCTTGGAATTTAATCACCACTTCTGGGCAAGTGTTACTTTCCTCCATTTCAGACTCCTGCATCTCTATGCCAGTGGGGACAAGTATTCCTCAGAGTGTCCAGACAGTGGTACAAACTCTGGAGCTTCAGGTCTAAGAATCCCACTATCTGCACTTGTCTGAAGTGGAACACTCACTTCAGCTTCTGGTGTTTCAGATGACCATAGCCAACTTATTTCCATCTTCCCTTCCTCGCTATCTTCAGTGAGTGAGGATCCAGGCTGAGACCTAGTTACTGGTCGATGCACAGCAATAGATGTAGAAGTTAGGTCTTCTTCTAGATTTATCCTGACTGCTTCTGTGAAGGGTAGAAGGTGATTACGGTGCCAGGTCTTTAGTGGCCTAGTGCTTCCTTCTGGCCGAATTTCATATACTGGAAGTTCTGGAAGATTCCTGCATGCAATACATGGCTATGATTTCCAGCGATCAGCCAATTTGTGCTTGCCTGGGATGCCCAGATTCCTTAGCAGGTCTAAGTCACTGGGTTGGAGTTCCTGAACTCGTACCTTGAGGTCGAAGTTCCTTTTGTTACTGTTACCTCTGTGGTCTGACATGACTTTAGCCTTGTCATAGGCGGTCTTCAGACTGTTCCTCAACCTATCCACATACCCTGAGGTATGATCCAGACTGGTTCCGAAGGCCAAGTCTACTGGTAGTCTGGCTTCCCTCCCAAACATCAACTGATAGGGGGAATATCCTGTTGCATCAGAGGTCAGGGTCCCCAACATGTTTAGAAGAGTCCGGTTAAACCTCTCCGGCTGAGGGTCTCCTTGTGGGTGGTAGGGAGTGGTTCTGGATTTCCGGATACCTAGGAGATTCAACAGTCTTTGAATAGGAGTACTCTCAAAGTACCTTCCCTGATCTGAATGGATCCGTTGGGGTAGACCATAGTGGATGAAAAACTTTTCCACCAGAACCTTCGCCACCGTAGATGGTCTTTGGTAAGGAACGCCTGGGCATAACGGGTGAAGTGATTGGTGAGTATTAGGATGTTCCCTTTTCCACTTAGGTCTGATTCCACACACGGGAAATCTATATACAGACCAGCTCCATTGGCCCATGGCTCTCTAAATGGCCCATTGGGGCAGCTCTCTGAGGCAAGGTTTTCTTCTGTATGCACCGGAGGCATAAATTACAATAACCCTCTACTTCAGTCTTCATGTAGGGCCAGTGGAACCTGTCCCTCACCATCTGGAGAGTCCTTTCTGATCCCAGGTGGCCATGGTGATCATGCAGAGCAATCAGTATCTTCTCTCTGTGTTTCTCCGGCAGAAACAGTTGCCACTTCTCTTCACAGTCTTCAGAGGGGCCCCTTTGGTAGACCTCCCCTTGTTTCAGCTGAAACCACTCCCACTCCTTGTGTAAGAGGCGAGCTTCTTTCTGAACGCTTTTTAGGAGTATATTCGGGCATTGACTCTCTAAAGCTTTCAATGCTAGGCTGCAGAGTGAATCCTCCTGTTGGTCTCTTCGAAGGTCTTTTCTAGTTAACTTGGATAAACCCTCCTCTGTAAGTTGAGCAACATTACAGTAGCATTTAGGCACTTCTGCGGCTGACACTCCGATCTCTTCAGCCCTGGCTCCTCCTTTTCCTTGCTGTTTCGCCCCTTCACAGAGAGCTCTTACTCCTTCAGGGTAAGCTGGGTCCAGTCTTCTGAGTGGCCCTGGGAACAATGGGGTCTTCTTGACAATGCATCCGTATCTCAGTTACCAACTCCTGGTCTATACTTCAGGCTGAAGGTAAATGCTGAAAGGGCAGACAACCACTTGTGGCCGGTGGCATCCAGCTTTGCAGTGGTGAGCATGTATGTGAGGGGGTTGTTGTCCGTCTTGATAACGAACTCTGCACCATACAGATAGTCCTTCAACTTGTCCACCACAGCCCACTTTAAGGCCAGAAATTCAAGCTTATGCGTGGGGTAGTTCCTTTCAGCAGGGATTAAACTTTGGCTCACATAGGCAATAGGTCTTAGATGCCCATCATGTTATTGATAAAGCACTCCACCTAGCCTGTCTCAGCTGGCATCCACATGCAGTTCGTAAGGTTTCGTAGGGTCTGCGTAGGCTAGAACCGGAGCAGTGGTAAGACTCTACTTCAACTGTCTGAAGGTTTCTTCGCATTGTGAAGTCCACTGGTCTTGAATGGACTCTTTCTGCTTCCTGGGTCCCTCCTTCGGTTTATCTGAGCCTAAGCCAGCTTCTTCCTGGTTCTTCAATAGCTCAGTAAGTGGATGAGATATTTTGGCAAATCCTTCTACAAACCTCCGATAGTACGAACAAAAACCCAAGAAGGATCTAAGCTCAGTCACATTTGTGGGTCTGGGCCAAGAGGTGACGGCTTCTATCTTCTTGGGGTCTGTTGCCACTCCTTCCGCAGACACGGTGTGTCCTAGGTAGTTTACTGAGAGTTGGTAGAATTGGCACTTTTCCATCGAGAGCTTCAGGCCTTCGTCATGAAGTCTCTTCAGGACTTTCTACAGGGGCTCTTTGTGTTCTTCTAGTGTTCGGCCAAACACTATGATATCATCCAAGTACACCAGTACCTCAATCAAGTTCATGTCGCCCACAGTCTTCTCCATCAATCTCTGGAAAGTTGCCAGGGCCCCATACAGGCCTTGTGGCATGCAATTGAACTCGAAGAACGCTACAGGGGTTATGAAGGTGGTCTTCTCCCTATCCCCAGGGCACATGGGGATCTGGTAATACCCACTTTTTAGATCAAGTACGCTGAACCACTTCCCCCCTGACAGGCTCTGTAAGGCATCTTCTATCCGAGGTGTGGTGTATTGGTCAGGAATGGTCCTTCGGTTCAGTGTCCTGTAGTCAATACACAACCGTAATGACTCATTCTTCTTTCTCACCACCACTATTGGTGAGGCATATGGACTCCGGGATTCTCTGATAATTCCTGTCTTCTTCAGCTCAGCCAGCTGTTCTCTCAGATCTTCCAGATCTCCCAGTGGAATCTGTCTGACCCTTTCTCAGAAGGGTTTGTCTTCTTCTAGCCGAATTTTGTGTTCAGCACTCTTTGCAAGCCCCACATCAAACTCACTTTTTGAGAAGGCAGTTTTCCATCTCAGGAGCTGGTTCTTGGCTCTCTCCATCCAGGCAGGCATAAGAGGTGTGTTCTTTGGGTAGAACTCTTCTAGGGGAATTTCTCTGTCTTGTTCTCCCATGATGCCACACGGTGAGACTGGGGTTGCTTGACTGACCTGTCCCAGTAGCACTCTGGCAGGCACCTTCACAGGCAAGGCTGTTGTGTTGCGAACAATAACCGAGACTCTTCCTTTACTTCTCTTCAGCGCCTTGGTTGACAACACCTCAGGGATAACTTCCAGGCCCTTGTCTTCTTTCTGCCTTTCCGTCTCAAGGACGATGAAGGGACCGGGCTGTCTCCAACTTAGCTTGATAGAGGTTTTTAGGCAGACTACTTCATCCGGTTGCACCAGCTTTTCACTCTTGTCTGGACGCCAGATTTTTCCCACTCCTTCGGGTGGGGCCTTCTGTTCCTGCACAAGATCTTGGTACACCTGTATTAGCATGGGGTGCACACTCTTGGCTGGAGTGCTTTTCTCCTGCACAAGTGGTGTGAGCAGTCTTCTTACCAGATCAGTGTTGGTCCCAATAATGAGGGAACTTCTATCAGCCCCTGGAGGACGAGGACACACCACTGCCAAGGTGTCGAAGGTTTCGGCCTTCACTGCCACACTCGGGTCAAAGGTAAGTCTGATGGGTAGGTAGCCATCATAGGGGAAGTTCTGAGTCCCAATACCCTATGTTTGCAGCTCTTATAACTTCTGCAGTGGCAAGTGTTTGAGGTACTTGTCTTAGAAGTCTCTGTAAAGGAGAGTCACTTGGGCCCCAGTATCCAGGAGACCTCTGGTGTAGATTCCCTCCACCTGAATGGGGACATCGGGAGAAGGTCTCACTAATCTGGGTGGTAATTTAAAGGAGGTAGCCGGTTTGACCTGTTTAGTGACTTTAACCTGCACTCCTTTCTTGCGGGGATTCGAGTTCCACCTGGCTTCCTGTGTGACCCTCTGGGTCTGGCGTGCATTAACTCTCCCTCTTTTAGTAGTCTGGGTGGAAGAGAGTGAGGTGCTGTGTTGCTTTGGGATGATCACGGGAGCCTTTTCTGTGAGTTTTGACCCCTCCCATAGTCCCTTCACTTCATTGTGTTTTTTGGAGTTAGCTGACACAACAGGGCACCCGGTTGACTCCTTTACCGGGGCCCTCTGAAGTTTCCCGCCGGCTTTTGGCGTGATGCCTCAGGCTTCACTGGACTTGGGCACACTCACCAATAGTGTCCAGCTCCTCCACAATTGAAGCAGACTTCATCGCTCACTGGCCTCTGGTTTGAGCCAGTGGATTTACTCTGAGGTGCTCTGGTCACGGTCTCTCCTTCTGTGGTTGCCTCAGAGAATTTTGCCATTAATGTGGTCATCATCTCCATCACTTGTGCCATTTGGGATTTCAAGGTGGCGATTTCAGAGTCTTGTTCCACTGCCCTCGCAGGCCTGACTTCAGCTAGAGATGTATAGACTGGGTAAACAGTCGCTTGCTGATCATCTAACATGGCTTCTTCATCTCTTACTACTCTGATGAGATCAGGGTATTTAAGCGACATGACACCCACTGAGGTTTTCAAATGGAGCCAAACTGGATCAGAACATAGAGCCCCCTTAAGGATTTGCTATATTCGGGCTTGGTCTATGGCAGGGGGCCTCATCCCTTTCTTCAACACAATCTGGTAAAACATCTTATTTAGTCGTCTGATATATTCAGAAAGGCGTTCTCCTTGGCGTTGGAGGGTATGTTCAAACTGGCAGAGCCTGCATTGCTTGCTCTATCCATACGTCAAATTCTTCTCCCCCAACCAGCACAGGCTGTTCTCCTGAAAAAATTCTCAGCCTCCTGTACCCAGCTTCTATGCATACCATGTTCTTCTTCTGGCACGTTGACACAAAGTCCCCCAAAGCTGCAAGGAGTTCTGACCCGATCATGGCCAGAGACGCCAGAGAAGAGGCTGTTCCTCTAGCTGTGTCCCAGTGGGGAGCACTGATGGAATCCTCATCTGAGATTTTTGGGTGTACTATGTAAAACCTTGTTTTGTTTTCCAGCTGTACACTTCTGCCTTGGAACCTCTCTCCACTCCAACAGTGTATAAGTGCAAGAAGTCTCTTCATCTGGTTTGATGGCAATCACCCATGCTTTTCTATCTGTGGATAATGTCTTTACAATTTGACTGATCTGTTCTTTTTCCCAGGCCTCACCAGGGAGCTCAATCGCCATGCTCGCTTCTGAGCGGGCGCCTTCTGCTGCGCACCACTGGACCACAGTAGAAGGGTCCATACTGGTGCCAATGGGATAGGCCTGCTTGCAGAGTAACAGTAATCCTGGACTATGCCCCCACGTGTTGCTGATATTTTGATTGGGCCTGTACTCTACTCCTACACCCCCTTAATTTGACTCAGTCCCCTTGACAGAACTGTGGTGTAATGTTAGTGTGCAGCAAAAACTTAAAGACAATTCCACAATATGTAATATAATATACCTTTTGTCTTTACCTTTAACCCCAGCTCTCTACCTGGTCAGCAATTCAAAGGAAACAACACTCCGCACAATAGTACTTAAACAAGAATAAGATTTTACTGTATCTGCTTCAAAGTAGTAATTACAGTAATTGAACTGTCAGACCAACGTAGTGTGACAGCCAACAGATTTAGTTCACAACAGTACTACACAAATAAAGGTTGTTTAACTTAACCTCTTAGAGTTGCGTCTATAAAACGGGACCAATAGCAGAGTGAAACTGACTTCACTATGGGCACTGTCCCACTCTCAGTACACTCTGTTTATGTAAAAGAAACTATTGCAATTTAATAAAGCATAGCACAATTACTAGGGAGCTCCCACTGCTTTATATCACAATAACCCTATGGAACAGTAGAATGCAAGGCCTTGCGTTAACAGAGGCAGTCCTTCTTCTCTTCTGTCTTCTGCTAGCTATGTGTAGGTTAATTTGTAATCCAGTGGTCACCAAAACCGGGTCAAAGCAAACTGAATGTTGAACTATTGTTGTGGTGCGGCAGCACTGTAACTGTCTCCGGTGCAAGTAATTTGGTATAACACAGTGTCAAACTGTAGTGAAGTGCAGGCTTGAGGCCTATATTAAACTCAGTCTTTATCCCTTTAAATCTCCTCTGTGGGACTACAGGTCCCAGCAGCACTGTGTTATAGATGCAAGTGTGTAAAAGTGCGTCAATGAAACTTTGGGCAGCAGCCCTCTCACCCAACCAGGTCTGCAATGTAGAACAGTTCTGCTCCGGTGCACGCGGTCCTGTTTCTTCTCAGCAACCGCAGCTACGCCGCTCTGCTCAGCGAGATGTTTTGCGGCCCTCAGGTGGCTCTGATGGGCTTCTCTGGATCCTTCCCAGCTGCCTCACCATCTATCCAGCTCACTGAAGTACAGCAGGATCGCTGATCGGGTTGCTCCTCAATGGGTGTAGGCCGCGCTCTCTGGATACCTCTACACAGATCCTCACAGGCAGGCCACGCATTCCCAAAAGACCTAAGATGGCGGCGCGGAGCCTTTTTATAGCCTACCCAGCATGCAATTCAGTCCTGCTGGGTAAATTACACTGCATGCTGGGTAGGTAAATTAATGTGGAAAGTAAACAACAGTCACTTCCTGTCATGTTCTCACATTCTTGAGAAAGGAAAATAAAATAAAGTCCATTCACAAATTTGGCCACTAGATGGTGCCACATTAATAAGCAAAAATGCTGACGCTACACTCGAAATTATACAATCTGCGCACATCTAGCTCAGAGCCCAAACCAGAACCAGCCCAAATAGACACATTTTTGAAATCTTTACAACTCCCTGCTCTTACTCCAGACCAACTACAAACAATCAATCAACCAATCTCTTACATTGAAATTTTAAAAGCCATTCGATCGCTTCCACTACATAAAGTACCTGAACCCAATGGGTTTTGCTGCAAATACTTTAAGACTTATGCTTCCATCCTGACCCTATACCTGCGTCAAACCTTTGACCATTTTATTGTATCTGGAGAAATACCTGCAGAATCTCTGGAGGTGCTGATTGTCACTATCCCTAAATCAGACAAGCCATTAGATAACCCGACAAATTACAGACCTATTTCGTTACTAAACACAGACATTAAACTATATGCCAAAATTCTAGCTTCCCGCATATCTCCCTATATCCCCACATTATTACATACAGATCAAGTCGGATTCGTCCTGCACAGAGAAGCATCTGATGGAACCAGAAGGTTCATTGATATTATTCAGTGGGCCGAACATCATCACACGCCTTCTCTGCTCCTCTCTTTGGATGCAGAGAAGGAGTTTGATAGGGTGCATTGGACCTATCTAAAAGCAGTTTTGCAAAAATTTGGTCTTACAGGTCACATATCCGCGGCTATTATAGCCCTATACTCATCTCCGTCTGCAAGAGTCCTGGCCTCTGGTATGGTCTCTAAACCCTTTTACATTTCCAATGGTATGAGGCAGGGCTGCCCTTTATCACCTCTTATCTTTGCTCTAATAATGGAACCATTGGCCGACACAATCAGAAACAACCCACAGATTACAGGCTTACAGATAAGTGAAACGGCCCACAAAATAGGGCTTTATGCAGACGACGTAATAGTCATCATGACTAATCCAGAAAAATCCCTTCCTATCCTTCACGACCTACTTCTTCTGTTTGGACAATTATCACTATATAAAATTAACTGTACCAAATCTACTATGCTTGGTGTAGGCCTTAGCAGCTCTCTGAAACAATCTCTATCATGCTCGTCCCCCTTCCCATGGGCCCCAGCTGCATCTATTACTTACTTAGGTGTTAAAATAACAGTTCCGTCCACAGGTACGCTACGCCTTAATTTAGAGCGATTACTTCAGAAATTAAACAACCTGTGCTCTGATCTATGCAAGCTGAGATCATCCTGGGCTGGTAAGATCACCCTTACCAAGATGCCACACATATTATATCTTTTTCGGACACTTCCACTCGCCTTCCTCTCATCACAACTTACCTCAATACAACAAATTCTCAACAACTTCATCTGGGGCAATAAACACCCTAGAGTACGGGCATCCACTCTCTGCACAGCTGAAACACAGGCGGGACTAGGAGCACCAGATGTCCAAACTTACTATAAAGCTATACTCCTCAACCAAGCCAAAAAATGGTGGACATCCTTGTCTACAACATCATGGGTGCAATTTGAAGACACAGCCCTTCAGGCTAAAGGCTCACAACTTTTTGCTGCACTCCATAGTCAATGCAACTATTAAAGTATGGTAATCCACAATACAACAAACCAAGGGCCTGCCTCATGAAGCTTTAAGCCACATCCCAATCTCAGCCCTTGAATTTGTCTGCCCAAATCTTACACTCTAAACCTGGCTCTCAGCAGGACTATGCAAAATAGAAAACCATGCAATCCTTCAAGAACTGCTTATTAAATACTCTATCCGGTAGCAGGACTTTTACAAATATTTACAAATACGCCACGCACTTCAAGAGGTACAATGGTCAGAATCCAACCAGATTGTAGGGATACTACAATTTTATGAACAACCTAATCCCTCTCATAAGGGGATCTCACATCTATATAAACTCCTAAACTCCCCTCCGACTATGCAAAAACTCCCAGGGATGTATAAATGGGAAAGAGCTTTCAACTTCTAAAATATGGCAGCATGCAGCCTGCGCCACCCTACGGTTTTCCAGATGCCTTTCCCATTGGGAAACAACTCAGAAATTGCTACATTTCTAGTACTACACTCCAGAAAAATTATGTAAAATTTGGAGGGCTTGTGGAAACCCAGGATCTTCTGCGCACATATGGTGGACTTGTTCTGCAATCTCAGGATTCTGGAACGATGTACAAACTTTGCTTGGATCAATCACTGAAGTAATCTGTAGGTTCACACCACAACTGGCCCTGTTGGGAGTAGGACTCGAGGATTGACCACATCAACTCCTCTCAATTGACATTCACATTCTTATTGCTGCCCGGCTTTCCATTGCCCGAAAGTGGAAATATGCCATCCCTCCGACCATAACCCAGCTGATTACAATACTAAACCAGCACTTCCACCTGGAATACGTGTTTGCCAAGGCACATCTCACCATCTCCACGTTCCTCCATCAATGGGCGACCTGGATAGCTGATACAAGAAGCACCCCACTCACTTAAAGAAAAGTTATATCCTTCGCGACTGACATATGCAATTACAGTACTACATGATGCTCCCCCAAACCCCAGCACTGAAAAATTTGAGAGCATTACTCGACAGCCTACCTATTATTTGTTACTTGTTCCTTGTTCTGTATAGCCTATGGTCATTTACCCACGACCACCTGTTGCAAATATCTTGCATCTTTCTGCATTTACTAACTCTAACGCATTATATTTACATCTTGATTACAATCCTTGTAACCTTTCTGTTACCAATGTATACTTCTGAAACTGTTGTTTCTATACTTGTAAACTGTAAAACTGTAATATCTTAATAAACATTATAAGTAAAAAAAATAAATAAATGAAAAAAATTTAAAAAAATTGACATTTGCTCTACCAGACCAGTTTCTGATTTAATTTTCTGAAAAAAAATATACCAAATGTTTGTCTTTCCTCCTTAAATATACTATAACAAACAAATACATCAGATATATGCAGATATATGGATTGGTATATCTATAGTTAAATAATAGATATGTTTAAAAAAAAGATTGATCTAGTTCAACTTACTTGGGGAGACGGGGGGTTGGGAAATTTCACATTTTTGCTACTCTGACTGTAAAGAACTCTCTCTACAACTTAAGGTTAAACCTTTCACTGCCACTAAAGTATGCCAGGCCAGCAACAGCAAGCAATTTTACACACACTTCCAGCTTCAACAGCAGCCAGGATTGCATGTAAATCTGACATTGTTTGTCAGGTGGAAATGATTGGGTGGATGTACAGACACCTGATCACTTCCACAAACCCCTGATAGTTTCCCCCTTGCGTGACTCTTCTTCCACATTTCCCAGGCTCTGTTGTCCAACCTGGAGGCCCCAGTGAAGATCCATTCACTGATCTAGCTAGATTGAATAATGGAAGTGGTGTACATTACATCAATTCCAGGTTCAGCTGTCACTATCCCCACCTCTGTGGCCATGGAAGAAACTAATTGAGCATGATCTGTGCTGCATTAGTTTCACTGGAAGGCAAGTTAAATAGACCCCTGATGTTTCTTTACCTGCTTAAGGACCAGCTGCCACAGTTGTACTGCAGCAATGTGGCTGCTTCCCGCGAATCACCTTCATCATTTGTCGGCTCGTACACAGCAATTTGTGGGCACGCGCTCGTACCTACTGGCCAGTGGGGGAGCCAATCTGTGGGCGGGGCAGACTCAATGTCAGCCGGCTGCCCATGATTGTTCCCCTGAGTGACAGAACAGGATCTGCATGTGTAAACAAGGCAAACCTTGATTCTGACAGGGGAGATCATATAGATCCTGTCTTTCTGCTAAGCAGGAAGATGGATCTGTGCATTTCCCTAGTGACACAGTCCCCCATACAGTTAGTAAACACACTGAGGGAACACATTTAACCCCTTGATCGCCCCTGATGTTATCCACTTCCTTGCCAGTGTCATTAGTACAATAACAGTGCATATTTTTAGCACTGATCACTGTAATAATGTTACTGGTTACCCAAAAAAGTGACAAAAATGTCAGTTAGGTGTCCGATCTGTCCGCCACAATATCACAGTCCCGCTAAATATCACTGATCGCTGCCATTACTAGTAAAAAATAAATAAATAAATAAAAATGCTATAAATCTTTCCCCTATATTGTAGATGCGATAACTTTTGTGCAAACCAATCAATATATGCTTATTGTGATTTTTTTAACCAAAAATATGTGGAAGAATACTGTACATATTGGCCTAAAGAAATTAGTTTTTTTACTTTTTTTTGGATATTTATTATGGCAAAAGTAAAAAATATATTTAAAAAAAAAATTGTTGCTCTTTGTTTATAGCACAAAAAATAAAAACCGGAGAGGTGATCAAATACCACCAAAAGTAAGCTCTATTTACTTTTCAATATTTTTATTGAGGTTTTGCATAGAAAGACATAAGTAACATTTATGAGAAAATTGTACAGATGTCCGTCATGAGCGGAACTTGTGGGGTTCATGTTGTTCTTCGTACCATTAATGGAGTTCTTTCTTCCTCGTCCCAACACCCCTAGTGGGATCAGACTGTGCCTAGGGGAGGGAGAAGTTGCCAACAGTAAACAAAGAATTATGTAGATCAGAAAAAACAAATGGGTGTCAGCGGGTAAATCTGGCTCAGTGTGTGCCCCACTTAATCCCCGTCTTGTGTGCGATCTTGGGTATTATGGGGATTCATAAAAAGAAGACAAGAAATTGGTGAACCTGTGCACCTGTTAACTATATGTGTTTGGCCTTACGACCGATTGCTGGAGTTTGCCTGAGTTAGGCTTGAAGTAAAGTCCGTGACAGACAGTCTCATCAGGTTGTGCAGAGAAGAATGTAGAAAGAGGAAGAAAAAGGAGAAAACAGAAGGAGAGGATATCATTAGGCATTAGAGAGCTACATAGAAGTACAATGGTCATAGACTAATAACAGGGATGTTGAGGTTTTTGTATCGTTGTATTGTTGCATTGTTTCTTCCAGGGTTCCCATATCTTCTTGCGTTTTTCTGTAGAGGACTGGAGTATGCTGACCATTCTTTCTTGAACTATAACCCATGAGATTTTCCTCTTAACGGCAGCTAGGGATACCATAGGCTGTTTCCATGCTCGGGCTATCGTGATTTTGGTGCCCAGCAAAATAAAATCTATGAGTGACATTAGATGCTTAGGACATCCTACTGGATCTCCATTCAGTAGGGCAGTCTCAGGTGTTTTTGGGACAGAAATATCAGTCACTTTACGTCAGTGGTTCTCAACTCCTGTCTTCAGGACCCACTAACAGGACAGATTTTAAATATTACCTTGGGGAGATGCCGACTAGAATACTGCAATCACTGAGCAGCAAATGATATCACCTGTGATGTATTTCAGTTATCTTGCAAACCTGGCCTGTTGGTGGGGCCTGGAAATATCTTGGCCAGACGTAAGGGTACATTATACCAGTGCGTCAATATTTTGGTGTTTGCCTCTATAAGGGAGACATTGGCAATGCCCTTAAAGGCTTTCTGGAATTTAGAGAACCATGTATTTGCGTCCCAGGAGACTGTAAGATCCCGTTCCCAACCCAGCGCATACGATGGTTTCTCGGTGTTCTCCGTGAGTGAGGCATAAATTCTAGAAATTCCACCCTTCTGATCCAAGCATCCAGAGCACCATCTTTCGCATGCTGTTACATTCAAGGGTTCAGGCTTTTTGTTCCACAATGACAGGAGAAAGTGTTGGATTTGGTGCAGAGGTAATCTTTCAGAAGATGGCATATCCAGTTTGCTACTGCAATGGCTTTCCGTAATGGGGCCCATAGGGGATAGAAGGTGACGATACGGTATAACCCCCTGTCTGTCCACCATTGAACTGCCTTAATATCTTGGCCTGGGGAAAAGTCAGGTTTATGAAAGATGTGTGCTAAGGGGTGAATGTCTGATATTAGGTGAGGTGATTTGTATAGGGAGTCACAAAGGGTCATGGAGTGCGAGAGAGTAGGAGCCATTATGGGAGGTCTGTGTTTATGAGGGGTCCATGTTAGATAATTGATAGTGTATGTTGGGATAGCTCGCCTTTCCATGACTTTCCAATCAGGCCTACTACCATGTGAGTATATGATAGAAAACTGAGATAATTGAGCTGCTTGGTAGTATTTCCACAGGTCCGGCAGGCCCAATCCACCATGTGTGCGTCTTCTAAGGAGCACACTTTTACCCAGATGAATAGAATTATCTGGGATTGAAATTTTTGTAAAGGCCGTCTCAGGATCGGAATGGGTAGGGAGCGGAATAAGTATAAAATCCTAGGAAATAGGGCCATTTTTACTGCGTTTATTTTGCCTATCCAGGACAGATTCCCTAGGCCCCAATCTGAAAGGTCCTCCTTTAGCTTTTTGTACATGGGAGGGTAGTTGGCATTGTATAATTGGTCAATGCTAGCTGTCAATTTAATGCCCAAATAGGGGATCGACTGAGGTTCCCATACAAGAGCAAAATGTTTTTTGAGACTCTCGACTATAGGTAATGGGGTTCTAATGTTTAGAGCGACTGATTTGGCCATGTTGACTCTCAACCCTGAGATCTTGCTCAAATCCCAGAGGAGACTCAAGATGTTGGGAGTGGATATGAGGGGAGATGTAATGAAGAGCAGCAGATCATCAGCAAATAAGGCGCATTTATGAACCCGGGGTCCACATTTAACTCTGTGCATGTCAGGGTGATTTCTTATGGCCGTGGTTAGGATTTCAATCGCTATGGCAAATATAATGGGGGAAAGGGGACATCCCTGTCTCATACCTCTATGTATCGAGAAAGGATTAGAATAGTGGCCATGGAGTTTTACTTGAGCGCTAGGGTTTGAGTATAAGTTCCTTAATAGCTGTAAAAAAATGTGGGCCAAACCCCCATCTTTGGAGCACTTCAAAGAGATAGGGCATTTCCACGGTGTTAAACGCTTTTTGTAGGTCCACCGATAAAATGAATTCTTCTTGGGGGGCCCCCATCCCAATTCGATTTCAAAAGGGAGATGACATCTACCGCTCTGCGGATCTGATCAGGTCCCTGCCTCCCCGGGATGAAGCCTACCTGGTCCTTGTGGATATAGCCCCTATAAATTCTGAGAGTCTATTGGCCATGATTTTGGTTAGTATTTTGAGATCATTGTTGACCAATGAAATGGGTCTGTAGTTGCCCACTTCAGAGCTGTCCTTGTTTGGTTTGGGGATAATGCAGATGTAAGCTAGGTTGGTGGCTTTGTCCAGGGAAGAACTACCCCGTAGGGAATTGTAGAATCTCGTCAATTGGGGAGCTAGTGTGGTTGTGAAAGTTTTGTAGTAACAGGTAGAAAATCCAACGGGACCAGGGGCTGACACCCTCTTGAAGTTTTTGATAACTCCCAAAACTTCATTGGTTCATCTAGCATCGAGCTATGTTCCTGTTTTAATAAAGGGAGGGGGATATCATATAGAAAGTCTGTGAGTGCGTGGGGAGCAGGTGTCCCCTTTGAAAGGTATAAGTTTGCATAAAAGTCATTAAATGCTGTCACAATCCGGTTTGGATTTTGCGTTAGCGTTCCTGTGGAGTCGCGAACCTTAGGGAGAGAGAAAGTTCATCTGGGTGTTAATTCAGAAGCCAATCCGGGCCCTACCTTATCTTTATGAAGATAAAAGCAGGCGTTAGACCATCTAAGGCTTTTTTCGGCTTGGACAGTAAGTTCTAGATTTAAGGCAACTCTACTCGATTCCAGAAGGGCTCCTGACTCAGTCGTGGGGTTACATCTGTGAGCTTTAGAGAGTTTCTGGAAATCCAGTTCTAGTTTGGCTAAGTCAGCTGTGCGTTCCCTTTTTAGTTTGGTGGAAATTTGGATTATCTTGCCCCGTATTACAGCCTTGTGTGCGCCCCACAGGGTTCCAGGGGAGACTTCACCATTGTCGTTGACTCTAAAGTATTCCATAATTTCTTTATCTAGCATTGTGCATTGGACTGGATCGCTAAGTAGCGATTCATTCAATCACCAACGGAATGTACCATTCGATTCCGATTGTCTCGTGAGGTAAAGCATTACAATTGAGTGGTCAGACAACAGTGAGTCCCCAATGGATGCCCTAGTGGCCTGGGGGATAGAGGAGGCATCCACAAAAATGTGGTCGATCCCCGCCAGGGTTTGGTGGGGTGCTGAATAGTGGGTATAATCCTTCTTTGCTGGGTTAAGTTCTCTCCAAATATCCACCAATCCATGGGTGTGGAGTGTTTTGGCTATCTTTAGGCTTTGTTTTGGGGGTCTGAGCATTCTGGAAGGACCTTTTCCCAACTTATCTGGCATTTGATCCAAAGCCACGTTCGAATCACCCCCCATGACTATCGTTCCTACGAAGTGAGGGGACAGGGCTTCTAGCATAGAGGTAAAGAACCTGGCCTGATTTCAGTTAGGTGTATAATATGAGATGAATGTATAGGGGTTCCCATTAATGCAGTCTGATAGAAGGATGTATCTGCCCTTGGGATCCCAAATTACTTCCTTGAGTGAGAATGTGACTGATTTGGCTAGGAAGATACCCACCCCTTTAGTTTTATCGTCTGCATTTGCCAGGTAAAATTGTGGGAATCTAGCGTGGACATACGAGGGGTTGTACGATCGCGGAAAGTGTGTCTCCTGAAGAAGTACCTCCATCTGTAGAGTCGATGCGTTTTGGAAATATTTACTTCTTTTCAGAGTTCAGACTCTGAACATTATGAGAGGACACTTTAAACACTTGCCGACCGGGCCATAGCCGAAAGACGGCTACAGCGCGATCAGGTTGTCCTGGGTGGACGTCCGTGGGACGTCCTCCCAGAATCCTGCTCTTGCGCGCCCCCTGGGGCACGCACCCAAGAACTTTCGTGACCAGAGGAAGTTCAGAGGATCGCGGCCGTTTACCATGTGATCGCTCCGTCAAATGACGGAGCGATCACATGTAAAAAAACCGGCGTCATGTCATGATGCCGGTTCCTCCCTCCCCTCTGTGTACCGATCGGTACAGTGCGAGGGGAGAGGGGGAGGGATTGGATGGCAGCACCGCTGTGGGCTGCATGTGCAGTGCTCACAGCGGTGCTCAGTGACAAATACAGTCACATCCATCCATCCCTCCATGCTTAGCCATCCCTGCAATACTCTGCAATATACACTCTGCAATATACACTCTGCAATATACACTCTGCAATACACTCTGCAATACACTCTGCAATACACTCTGCAATACACTCTGCAATATACTCTGCAATATACCCTGCAATATACCCTGCAATATACTCTGCAATATGCTCTGCAATATACCCTGCAATATACCCTGCAATATACTCTGCAATATACCCTGCAATATACCCAGCAATATACCCAGCAATACTCTGCAATATACCCTGCAATATACCCAGCAATACTCTGCAATACCCCGCAATACTCTGCAATACCCCGCAATACCCTGCACTACTCTGCAATACCCCGCAATAGTCTGAAATACCCCGCAATACCCTGCACTACTCTGCAATACCCTGTACTACTCTGCAATACCCCGCAATACCCTGCACTACTCTGCACTACTTTGCACTACTCTGCACTACCCCGCAATACTCTGCAATACCCCGCAATACTCTGCAATACCCCGCAGAACTCTGCAATACCCCGCAATTTTTAACCAGTTCCCGCCCGCCGTCATATGACGTCCTTGAATTTGTGTGGGGATATCTGAATGATGCCTGCAGCTACAGGCATCATTCAGACATCAGCTTTTTCAGCCGGCGATTCCCTACACCATAAGAATGATCATAATGGCTGTTTCACTGCTTGATCGTTCTTATGGGAGGCGAGAGGGGACACCCCCCCTTCCCGCCACCCTCCGGTGCTTCTACCGACTCCGCTACGATCAAAGCCAGGATCGTTCTTTTTTTTTTTAATTTCAGGCTTCCCAGCTTAGAGGTGAGATGTGGGGTCTTATTGACCCCATATCTCACTGTAAAGAGGACCTGTCATGCCATATTCCTATTACAAGGGATGTTTACATTCCTTGTAATAGGAATAAAAGTGATCAAAAAAATTTTGAGGGGGGGAAAAAGTGTCAAACTAAAATAAATAAAGTAAAATGAACAATAAAAAAAAAAACATTTTTAAAGCGCCCCTGTCCGTGTGCTCGCATGCAGAAGCGAACGCATACGTAAGTCCCGCCCACATATGAAAACGGTGTTCAAACCACACATGTGAGGTATCACTGCGAACGTTGGAGCGAGAGCAATAATTTTGGCCTGGACCTCCTTTGTAACTCAAAACATGTAACCAGTAAAAAATTTTAAAGCGTCAACTATGGAGATTTTTAAGTAGCGAAGTTTGGCACTATTCCATGAGCGTGTGCAATTTTGAAGGGTGACATGTTATGTATCTATTTACTCAGCGTAACTTTATCTTTCACATTATGCAAAAACATTGGGCTAACTTTACTATTTTGTTTTTTTTTAAAGCACAAAACTGTTTTTTTTCCAAAAACAACGCGTTCGAAAAATTACTGCGCAAATACCATGCGAGATAAAAAGTCATTGTATTCTCTAGGGTCTTTGCTAAAAAATATAAAGAAATATAAGAAAGCCTGGAGGTGCTCCCTGCATGTTGGGCCTCAAAATGTGGCCACGCTGTGTAAAAGTCTCACATATGTGGTATTGTCATACTCGGGAGTAATAGCAGAATGTGTTCTGGGGTGTAATAATGGTATGCATGGTATGCATATGCTGTGTGTGAGAAATAACCTTCTAATATGACAATTTTGTGAAAAAAAAAAAGTTAAAAAAATCTTGATTTTGCAAAGAATTGTGGAAAAAAATGACAATTTCAAAAAAACTCACCATGTATCTTTTCAAATACCTTGGAATGTCTTCTTTCCAAAAAGAGGTCATTTGGGGGGGAATTGTACTTTTCTGGCATGTTAGGGTCTCAAGAAATTAGATAGGCCGTCAGTACTTCAGGTGTGATCAATTTTCAGATATTGGCACCATAGCTTTCTGACTCTCTAACATTTGCAAAGACCAAATATTATACACCAAGTTGTACTTATTTTTACCAAAGATATGTAGCAGTATAAATTTTGGCCAAAATTTAAGAAGAAAAATTACTAATTTGCTAAATTTTATAACAGAAACAAATAAAAATTCTTTTTTTTACCAAATTTTCAGTCTTTTTTCTTTTATAGCGCAAAAAATAAAATACCCAACGGTGATTAAATACCACCAAAAGAAATCTCTATTTGTGTGAAAAAAAGGACAAAAATGTCATATGGGTACAGTGTTGTATGACTGAGTAATTGTCATTCAAAATGTGAGAGCACCGAAAGCTGAAAATTGGTCTGGTTAGGAAGGGGGTTTAAGTGCCCAGTTGTCAAGTGGTTAATGAATGCCAATAGTCTCGGATGTTAGGGATAAGTTATTTAATAAAAGATCTGACTGCTTGGTGGGTATCCTTAACCGCTTCTGGGAGACCTCTGATACGGAAATTATAGCGCCTGGAGCGGTTCTCCAGGTCGTCAATTTTGGATATAGCAGTATCCAATTGGTCCTGTAAATCCTGGATGTGGGCCATATTCTGGTTCGCTCTGGATTTTGTTTGTTCCACCTTTTGTTCTGTAACCTCAATTCTGGATCCTAAATTTTGCAGATCGGCCTGAATGGTGGAGGTTATTTGGGAAGCTGTCTGTGCCAGGCCTCCGGATAGCATCTTAGAAAAGGCGTCCATCATTGTGGCAAAATCCAGGGGGCCTGCGGGAGTCAGTGGACTGAGCATTGCAGGCATGGCAGAACTGGCCGGGTGGCCTCTCTCAAGGGAGGCTAGCAGTTCATCAAGGTCCTTTCTAATAGGGATGAGCTTCGTGTTCGAGTCAAACGCATGTTTGACTCAAACATCATGTGTTCGGTCGTTCGCTGAATTACAAACGCTATGGGCCATTCACGTCAAATTCGAGTGGTGCGTCATGGCCCATAATTCACTGCGGCATTGCAGTGCATTGCTGGCTGATGATTGGCCAAGCATGCACTATGACCCGCATGCTTGGCCAATCACAGCACTGTCTGCACAGAGAGCTGTAACTGGCCAAAGCCAGGGAGGCTTTGGCCAATTATGGCTCAAGGGGTTTAGTACATGCCCCACACCATATAAGGCCGCCTGCATGGTGGCATTGTGTAATGTGTCGCGGCGGAGAGAGTTAGATAGACAGAGAGACAGTGTTATTTCATTTAAGTTAGATAGAGTAGGCAGGTTGAGTCAGTTAGCTGCACCTACAGTGTATTGTGTGTATATATATATATATATATACACATCCCAGGTGTTGTGTGTATATATATATATATATATATATATATATACACACTGTATTCAGTTTAGCTAGATCTGTTCCTGTTATTCTCTTCCTAATATACTGACAGGCAGGCAGGTGTTTTTACAGTATTTCCAGTTAGTGTACTGTGTAACCCTGCACAGTTGCACCTACAGTATAGCTACCTGAAGCCAAGTGCTTGTGTGCTTCTTCTGATCCTATTAATAGCACAGCAAGGCTCTTGAAGTATTTCCAGTTAGTGTATTGTGTACCCTGCACAGTTGCACCTACAGTATAGCTACCTGAAGCCAGGTGCTTGTGTGCTTCTTATGATCCTATTAATAGCACAGGCAGGCTCTTAAAGTATTTACGGTTAGTGTACCGTGTAACCCTGCACAGTTGCACCTACAGTATAGCTACCTGAAGCCAGGTGCTAGTGTGCTTCTGATCCTATTAATAGCACAGGCAGGCTCTTGAAGTATTTACAGTTAGTGCAGCTGCCAACGCGGCATCTTCCCTCGGCTCAATGGCATCAGTCACTCCTTCCCTAGCCTCACCATGTCCTCCTGAGGAGTCCCCCGAACTGTTTGACCACAGTGTTGGGTACATGCTCCAGAAGGATGCCCAGCATTTAGAAGGCTCCCATGATGGTACTCAGCTAGAGGAAGGCAGTAACATGAGCCCAGACAGAGGGGGTGCCCAAGAAGGACAGCAATCTGGCAGTCATGTTCCCCCTGCTGCAGCATACTGCCAGGTTTGTCCAGTGATGAGGAGGGAGGGGATGAAGAGGTCACTGACTCCACGTTGGTGCCTGATAGGAGTGAGGAGGAGGAGGAGGCACATCACCAACGAGGCAGGATGCCCTCCAGGGGCCAGCTTAAGGGGCAGCACACTGACTGCATCACACCGCAGAGCTCCACATGTGCAGGGCGCTGGCTGCTGTCTCTGCGCGTTATTCCAAAAGTTCTTTGGTGTGGGCCTTTTTTGAGACGAGTGCATCAGATCGCACTGCTGCTATTTGCAACATATGTCTCATACGTATCTCGTGTGTCCAAAACATCTCCCGCTTGGGCACCACATGCTTAAACAGACATATGTTGACCTGCCATGCAGTTCGTTGGCAAGCGTACCTAAAAGACCCACACCAAAAAACAAAGAGGACCTCTCCTTGCTCCTCATCAGCTGGGATCTCCAACCCCACTATACCTTCAGTCCTCTCTGAGACCTGCACTGAGAGGAATGAAGGTGTAGAATTAGGTGTGTCACAGCCCAGTACTTGGGGGCAATCTGCTATTGGTACACCGACTTCAGATTGTACCAGGCAAATTTCCCTGCCCCAGCTGCTGCACCGCAGAAAGAAGTTCACTCCCAGCCATCCACATGCCCAGCGGTTGAATGCTAGCTTGGCAAAATTGATAGCACTTCATCTGCTACCTTTTCAGTTGGTAGACTGACCCCTTCCGGAAGGTGATTCTGGCTCTCTACTGGCATGTGGAAGGCAATGTCTTGGCCGCGCTGGACAGGGCAGTCAGCGGTAGGGTGCATATTACTGCTGACTCATGGTCCAGCAGGCATGGACAGGGATGTTACCTATCTTTCACCATGCACTGAGTGACTCTTTTGGCAGCTGGTAAGGATGCAGGACAGGGTGCATTAGTGCAGTAGTGTTGGAGGTTGTTCCGCCACCATGCCTCCAAAATACTACTAGTGGTGATTCTGCCACACCTCTCTCCTCCACCCCCTCCTCTTCTTCCTCGTCCATGGCCTCTTCCTGTGCTGATTTGTCTTCAAAACCAGCGGTGCTCCGTAGGCGTTCAAGGGGCTACGCAAGCACGCAGGCCAAAAGATGCCATACGGTGCTCGAGCTGGAGTGCTTTGGGGACAGGAGCCACACTGGGGCAGAGATTCTGTCAGCTCTGCAGGGGCAGGTTCAGAGGTGGTTGAAGCCACACCAGCTTAAGGCAGGTATGGTGGTTTGCGACAATGGCACCAACCTTCTCTCCGTCCTCCGACAGGGACAACTGACCCATGTGCCCTGTTTGGCTCACATCTTTAACTTGGTGGTGCAGCGGCTCTTGGGCAGGTTCCTGGGCTTACAGGATGTCCTGAGGCAGGCCAGGAAAGTCTGTGTGCATTTCCGCAGGTCATATAATGCCAGTGCTCGAATGGCTGACCTCCAAAAGGAATTTAACCTGCCCAAGAACCACCTAATCTGTGACATGCCCACCACGTGGAACTCAACGCTGGCCATGCTGCAGCAGCTGCACATGCAGCAGAGGGCCATCAATGAGTACCTGTGCGACTATGGCACCAGGACAGGGTCAGAGGAGCTTGTTTTTTTTCCCCACGCCAGTGGGCCATGATCAGGGATGCATGCGCTGTCCTGTAACCATTTGAGAAGGCAACAAGGATGGTGAGCAGTGACAGTGCATGCATCAGTGACACTGTCCCCCTTGTCCACCTGTTGGAGCACATGCTGCGTGGAATAATGGACAGGGCACTTGAGGAAGAACAGAGGCAGGAAGAGGAGGACTTCCTTAGCTCTCAAGGCCCCCTTTATCCAGACAGTGTTCCTGCATGCCAGCCGATCACACAGGAAGAGGAGGAGGAGGATTGTGTCAGCATGGAGGTGGAGCCTGGCACTCAACATCAGCAGTAGTCTTTAAGGGATCATTTACAGTCCCAAGAAACACATGGACTTGTACGTGACTGGGAGGAAGTGGCTGCTGATCATGTCGTCCTTAGTGACCCAGAGGACTCCGGACCGAATGCCTCAGCAAACCTAAGCTGCATGGCCTCCCTGATCCTGCAAAGCCTGCGAAAGGATCCTCGTATTCGTGGTATCAAGGAGAGGGATCGTTACTGGCTGGCAACCCTCCTTGATCCACGTTACAAGGGTAAGGTTGCGGACCTTATCTTGCCATCGCAGAGGGAGCAGAGAATGAAACATCTTCGGGAGGCCTTGCAGAAAGGTCTGTGCAATGTGTTCCCAGAGACTGGGAGGTTACAAACTCCTGTTCCTGGACAACGTGTTGCTGAGGCTTTGGTCAGTCAAAAAAGGAGTGGTGGAGAAGGTGGCCGTCTGACCGATGCGTTCTGACAATTTTTTAGTCTGCAACCCCAAGGTATGATCTGTTCCAGCAACCATCGCCAGCGTCTGTTTTACATGGTGCAGGAATACCCAGGGGCAAGATCTGACTTGGACACTGTCACGGAACGTCCCACACTCCGCTTGAGTGCTTCCGTCATATACCACTTCCTCCGAGTCTGTATACAGATATCAGATATTCCAAATGCTTCCAAGCACAAAACAAGGCGACACTTGCTTAGATGCTAACATGAACTAACTTTATTTAGAATCAAAATTACAAGACTTTATATGCCGTTGGAACCTCCTCTAACAATACAACTGTAACCTAATTAACATGAGCTAGTTTACTAAATCATTTACCCAGACTAAGTGACTACGTCTCCTAGCTCATTGACTATTCAACATACATTACCATAAACATCAACACAGGGTTAATTAGAACAAACAAACACTGAGTTGAATACCCGTAGAACCTGTAGTAAGCCAGACTAAACTCATTTACATTAAACACATTATAACTGACATCAGACAGGTGAGTGGAGTTGATGACATTAGCATCTTCTCACAGCATGAGTCCCAACAGTATGACTCAGTCACTATTGCTACTATGGCAAATACAGGGTCCCCTGAGTCTGTGTGTCCTGGGGGACAAGGACCCGAAGCCAAAGTAACAACACCTCAAGGGTACCCCAAATGCCAGGGCCCATAATCTGTAGGCAAGAGGCTCACATTCAGTCCCCTCCAAAAGCCTCTATCCCGGGTGAGTCTGTCACAGACACCTTTCCCACCGGAAATACTCTCAGTTACTGGGTATTGAGGATGGGTCACTTGCCAGAGCTTGCACAGTATTCAATAGAGCTACTGGCCTGTCCTGCATCCAGCGTTCTTTCAGAACGCACATTCAATGCTGCTGGAGGCTTTGTAACCGATCAGAGGGTGTGCCTGTATCCTGTAAGCCTCTATCCCGGGTGAGTCTGTCACATTTCTCCCCCATCAAAAGTTGACTAACAAGGTCCCAGACCTCCACCTGGTCTGGACATGCGTTAGTCAAGCAGAGTGAACTCACAAAGTCTGTCATGATCTCCTTTCTTGGTTGCAAGGAATAGTTGACCTCAGTAGGTGTGAGTGGAGTTGATGACATTAGCATCTTCTCACAGCATGAGTCCCAACAGTATGACTCAGTCACTATTGCTACTATGGCAAATACAGGGTCCCCTGAGTCTGTGTGTCCTGGGGGACAAGGACCCGAAGCCAAAGTAACAACACCTCAAGGGTATCCCAAATGCCAGGGCCCATAATCTGTAGGCAAGGGGCTCACATTCAGTCCCCTCCAAAAGCCTCTATCCCGGGTGAGTCTGTCACAGACACCTTTCCCACCGAAAATCCTCTTGGTTACTGGGTCTTGAGGATGGATCACTTGCCAGAGCTTGCACAGTATGCAATAGAGCTACTGGCCTGTCCTGCATCCAGCGTTCTTTTGGAACACACATTCAATGCTGCTGGAAGCTTTGTAACCAATCACAGGGTGTGCCTGTCCACCGACTCAGACCTTCAAAAAAATGAATCAGTCTTGGATCACCACCAGATACCATGCATCTGATGTTGATGTAACTCAATTATTTTTTTTGAAATATCAGATTCCTTCAAGACTCCCTATGCTGATGCTGAGTGACTATCCTGTTATGCTGAGTGACTATTCTCTTCCTCCTCAATGATCATGCTGATAGCTTGTAAGAATATTTTTGGTTCTGGGCGCCGCCACCAGTGGCTAAGGCCCAATTTTTCTGCCCCTGTTTAACAGGGGTGTGTAATTACAATTTTTGATGCAATACTTTGCAACAGGGCTCGTTCCTGCGCTCCAACTAGAGTATCTGTGAGGGGTTGCAGTGTTGTGGTACCAGTGCCTAAGGCCCAATTTTTCTGCCCCTGTTCAACAGGGACATGTAATTATAATTCTTGATCTAATATTTTACAGCAGGGCCCATTTCTGCGCCCACCAAGTGTAACTGTGAGGACTTACAGTGTTGTGGCACCAGCACCACCACCACCACCAAAGGCCCAATTTTTCTGCCCTTGTTCAACTGGTGCATGTAATTACAATTCTTGATCTAATATTTCACAGCAGGGCCCGTTCCAGCGCCCACAAAGAGTAACTGTGAAGACTTACGGTGTTGTGGCACCAGCACCACCACCACCATCACCAAAGGCCAATTTTTCTGACCCTGTTCAACAGGGGCATGTAATTACAATTCTTGATCTAATATTTCACAGCAGGGCCCATTCCAGCGCCCACAAAGAGTAACTGTGAAGACTTACAGTGTTGTGGCACCAGCACCACCACCACCATCACCAAAGGCCAATTTTTCTGACCCTGTTCAACAGGGGCATGTAATTACAATTCTTGATCTAATATTTCACAGCAGGGCCCTGTGAGGGCTTACAGTGTTGTGGCAACACCAACACCTAAGGCCGCAATTTCTGCAGAGTATATAGGGCAGGCCCCTACTTTCAAATATCCAACTTACAAACGACTCTCACTTGCAAACGGAAGGAGACAACAGGAAGTGAGATGAAATCTACCCCTAGGAATGGAAATTCTCTCCTGTAAGAGTTAATATGGGAAAAACATTGCTCCTTTCCACTGATGCTTTATCACCAATCCTTGTTTCACTAAAAACCCCAAATTTTCAAAAAACATTTGTCATTGGGACAGAAAGTGAGGTGAAATATTCTGAAGAGGAGCACAGACAGCAAAACAAATGTCACAGGGGTGATAACCCTTCCCTATGTTTTTACTAGTAATGGCGGTGATCTGTGATTTTTAGCAATATTGCAACATTGCGACTGACAGATCAGACACTTTTGACACATTTTTGGGAGCATTGATATTTATACAGCAATCAGTGCTATAAAAATGCACTGATTACTGTGTAAATGACACTGGTAGGAAAGGGGTTAACACTAGGGGACGATCAAGGGGTTAAATGTGTGTTCCCTCAGTGTGTTCTAACTGTATGGGGATAGGACTGAGTTAGAGAGGAGACATATCATTGTTCCTACAATGTCTCCTCTCCTCTGACAGGACAGGGATTTGTGCGCTTACACACACACAAATCCCCGTGCTGACGCTCGATCACATGTGGCTAGCGGCGATAGGTACACTGCCGGGCAGCGGGTGCCCCTGGCGGCTCCTAAAGGAACCCCGTACCTGTATGGGGTTTCGCGCAGGGAGCAATTCTGCCCTCCGTATATAGACATGAGCCAGTCGGGAACCGGTTAAGTGGTTAAAGAGAACCTGTCCAAACAAAATGCTCTCACACAGGGGACTTTTGGTCCCCTATGTGAATAAAATAAAGTTACGTTTAAAAAATTAAAGCTATGCATAAGCACTAAAGCACTAACGAAGCCCATACATGATTAATTTTTTTTTGTTCAACCTGCTGGTTGAACAGAAAAGAAAATACTTGATTCCCCCATCCATACACTCGATTTGGATGGGGGAATCACTCCCCCTGAGGTATTGTATTCTGAAAGCAGGAAGACTGCCCCATCATCAGAATACACTGAACAGCACTGCTGACTATAGCTGGCAGCACTGATTGTGTGGACATGTTTCAACAGGCTGCTTGTACAGCAGTAAATCGGTAGATTGACTACTGTACAACCATCCCGCCCATACATGGATCTGAATTAGACCAGTCCCTGCTGAACTGGTTAAACTTTGATCCATGTATGACTGGCCTAAACCCCCCCCCCCCCAAAAAAAAAAAATGTTGAGCCTTCCCTACCCATAAAAACAATAACATACGAACATAAACAAATGTCAGTAGAGCACAAAAATGCTGATTTCACTACACATGTTACATATCGCTATGCTATTCGGGGTTAACTGTAAAATGATGAACTGTATGGGGATTTTAAAGCATCCCCTATAGAAAATTTTGGATACTGATGTTTTTCGTTGTTTTACGGGCGCAAGCAATTTTAAGGCTTGACGTGTTTGGTATCTATTTACTTGGTGCAACCTCATCTTTTATATTTTACCAACAACTTTCGTAATATATTTATGTTTTTGTGCCCTAAAATTAACATACTGTATTTGTTACTGAAATTCTGCTCTTGGTAAGTTATTGACTTAAAGCGGAGTTGCACTCGAAAGTGGAACTTCCGTCTCCCCCCCTCCAGTGCCACATTTGGCACCTTTCAGGAAGGGAGGGGGGAACAGGTACCTGTTTTTGCAGGTACCTGTCCCCACTTCCGGGAGACAAGGCCTCCGACCCTGTCTCTCGGACGTTCGGCCCCCTCCTACTCCCCTCTGTTGCTGGACTGATTAGAAAGCACAGGACCTGGCTGTAAAGCTGAAAGGCTTCACTGTGGGGTTCCTTTACTGGCAACGGTGGCAGCTGCACCCAACAGCCGATCTGAAGATTGGCTGCAGTGCCGACATTGCGGGCTCCCTGGACAGGTAAGTGTTCATATATTAAAAGTCAGCAGCTGCAGTATTTGTAGCTGCTAACTTTAAATTTTTCCAGGGGGGACGGACCTCCTCGTTAATATCACGTTACATAAATATTTGGAACTACCGCCGTATTGTTTTACAAGGTCTTGGCTTTCAGAAAATATATAACGGGGGTTTGAACTAATATTCAGGCACAAAATAGTTTTTTAAACGTCTGCAAAAAATGCAGAAATGGCTCTGTCAGTGGAAGAGTTAAACAAGCCCCAACCCCCCCCCCTCTTTTTCATGATATTAAGGATAGGGGCGCAAACTTTCCCTTACGTCCCAATTAAAGTCCTAAGTTCACTTTTCCCCCCCATTGCTTGCATTGATTAGGGAAGGAGGTGTTCATGATTGTAGCCCATCGCTCTCTTATGGCGGATTCCTACCGGGTCCGGCCATAATTCAGCATGCTTTATATGGAACGTTCATTGCACTGACAGTTCACATACTTTGATCTTTCACTACTTTATACATCTTTTACTCCCTGTGGCCAGACTGGGTCTGTGTGACTCATTGTCGGTGGGTGGGCAGATGTCCTGTTTCCCGGGAGCTGCGATGCATGCTGGTGTCTGCCCTCCTACCTCCCCTCCACAGGGTTGGGGGTGGGTGGCTGGGTGGATCTTTCCACCGTGCATCGGCACCACGCCCCCGGCACTGTGCATGTGACTTCCTTGATTGGGCGTCGCACACACAGACGTCTGGTATATCAGCTTGGCTGACATGTGGTGAGCTTCTCTGGTGTTTGCCGAGGTTTTGCTCCACTGTGTCGTGCCTGCATGACGCTGAGGGGGAGCTGGCATTCCATACTGGGGCTGCATCTCACTCCCTGCTTCATGGTATTCAGAGACGGTGCTGATACAACCTATGCACACCCTGATCCTCTTCTATCTATGTGGCTTCAAACATCATATGTACTCTCCAAGGTAATCTTCTGGGTGCTTTTTTCAATCACCTTGGTGATATCCGCAGCTTATATCATTTCGTTTTTTGTTACTTGTATCATCATAGATACATTTTATATATCTCCTACATTATAGAAGTCCCTCCACTGCGGGGTGTTGGTGTGTGCGTTCCTCGTTTAGGTCCTCCTCTCAGCTCCCGGGCCAGGCTCCATGGCTTACCCCTGGCTTTGTTTTGTCGCACGGTCCCAGTTTTGGCTATCATGTGAGTAACCTTTTTTGGCATGGCCCATTATGCCCAAATTTCCCCCTTTTTCTGATGATTTTGTTAGACCCATAAAACTATATTGCTTTTTTTACATCTGTTATAGAATGTAGATGCATCTGGCTCCTGAAGAGTGGATTGAAGTCCATGAAACGCAGCTACCTTTGATGCATCAAACACACATTGACCAATTTTCGTATGTTTTTTACTTCACATGACTTTTATCCTGTTTGGGGGATTAAGATGCATAATTGTACCTACCCATGTCCCATGGTTGTATATACATAGATTTATTGTCTATATGCGATTTTATGTCTAATGCATGCAATGCATTTTTATGCCATGTTGATCATTGGTCCTCAATAAACATACATATGTTTGCACCTCTGTGAGTGTGATTGGGCTGCATCATGCACACCTCATTTAAAGTCCCAACCTCCCCCCTCTTTTTGGAGTTAAACAAGCTGTTACTGGCTTTACAATCGTCAATTAATTTGTAGATAGCAATATAAATAAGTTTAATTTACTTAATTTTGCCTCATATTAAGGGAAATAAAGATCATGATTAAAGATGAACCGAACATTCCCCCCAGCTCGGTTCACACCAGAACATCCAAACAGGCAAAAAATTTGGACGAACAAACAAACACCGTTAAAGTCTATGGTACACGAACATGAAAAATCAAAAGTGCTCATTTTAAAGGCTTATATGCAAGTTATTGTCATAAAAAAGTGTTTGGGGACCCGGGTTCTGCCCCAGGGGACATGTGTCAATGCAAATAAAAGTTTTAAAAATATCATTTTTTTTCGGGAGCAGTGATTTTAATAGTGGTTAAAATGAAACAATAAACATTAAATATTTCTTTAAGTATTGTGCCTGAGGGGTGTCTATAGTATGCCTGTAAAGTTTTTCCCAGTGTTCCCAGTTTTCCCGTGTTTAGAACAGTACCACAGCAAAATGACATTTCTGAAGAAAAAAAGTCATTTAAAACTGATCGCGGCTGTAATGAATTGTCGGGTCTCGGCAATGTAGTTAAATCTCATTGAAAAAAAACAGCATGAGTTCCCCCCCAGTCCATTACCAGGCCCTTTGGGTCTGGTATGAATATTAAGGGGAACCCCGAACCAAAAATTTTTTAAAAATTTGCTTGGGGGTCCCCCAAAATCCATACCAGGCCCTTCAGGTCTGGTATGGAAATTAAGGGGAACCCTGCACCAAATTTAAAAAAAAATGACGTAGGGGTCCACCCGAAATCCATACCAGACCCTTATCCGAGCACGCAACCTGACAGGCCTCAGGAAAAGAGGGGGGACAAGAGAGCCCCTGAACCATACCAGGCCACATGCCCTCAACATGGGGAGGGTGCTTTGGAGTAGCCCCCCAAAGCACCTTGTCCCTATGTTGATGGGGACAAGATCCTCATCCCCACAACCCTTGCCCGGTGGCTGTTGGGGTATGTGGGCGGGGGGCTTATCGAAATCTGGAAGCCCCCTTTAACAAGGGGACCCCCAGATCCCAGCCTTCCCCCATGTGAATTGGTAACAGTCGCATTGTATCCCTACCATTTCACCAAAAAAGTTTAAAAAATAGGGACAAGTCCTTTATTAAAAGATAAAAAAATAAAAATGTCCCACTATGTAGGTCCATCTCACGCCGCTGCCGATCCGAAAAAAGAAAAAAAAAAGTCGCGACACCTCCTCATGGGAGGCTCCCGCCGAGTGACACTTCTTCTCGATGACAGCTGTTATATAGCTGAGGGCAGGGCCACTCGGTGACGTGAACGGGTGACCCCACCTTCCTCTGAAGGCATCACACGGCGTCAAAGGGGGGTGGGGTCACCCATTTATGTCACTGGGTGGCCCCGCCCTCAGCTATATAACAGCTGTCTTCGAGAAGAAGCATCACTTAGTGGGAGCCTCCCATGGAGGCGTAGATGTTGCACCTTTTTTTTTTCTTTTTTCGGCTTGTTCGCAGCGTGATAGAAGATAAATGGACAATCGCTGGACATATTTTTTTTTCTTTTAATAAAGGACTTGTCCCTATGTGCCTGTCTTTTTTACTAATTTTGACACTTTTTTGTGAAATGATAGGGGTACAATGTACCCGTTACCAATTCACATGGGGGGTAAACTGGGATCTGGAGGGGGCTTCCAGATTCCGATAAGCCCCCCGCCCGCATAGCCCCACAACCTTGTCCCCATCAACATGGGACAAGGTGCTTTCGGGGGCTACTTCAAAGCACCTTCCCCATGTTGAGGGCATGTGGCCTGGTACGGTTCAGGAGGGGGATGCTCTCTCGTCCCCCCTCTTTTCTTGTGGCCTGCCAGGTTGCATGCTCAGATAAGGGTCTGGTATGGATTTCGGGGGGGGGGGCACTGTACTTTTTTTTTTTTTTTTAATCTGGGCGCAGGGTTTCCCTTAAGATCCATACCGGTATGGATTTTGGGGGAACACCTATGCCATTTTTTTTTATTTTTGGTTTGGGGTACCCCTTAATTTTCATACCAGACCCAAAGGGCCTGGTAATGGACTGGGGGGGGACCCATGCCATTTTTCTTTAATGAGTTTCATCTATATTGCAGAGACCCAACAATTCATTACAGCCGCAATCAGTTTTAATTGACTTTTTTCCTTTAGAAATGTAATTTTTCTGCGGTACTGTTCTAAACACAGGAAAACTGTGCCACTGTACAGGCATAATATAGACACCCCCCCAGGCATAATATTTAAGGGAATATTTCATTTTTATTGTTTAACTTTAAGCATTAATAAAATCACTGCTCCTGAAAAAATGGTCGTTTTTAAAAAAGATTTTTTGCATTGATACATGTCCCTTGGGGCAGGACCTGGGTCCCCAAACACTTTTTATGACAATAACTTGCATATAAGACTTTAAAATGAGCACTTTTGGTTTTTCATGTTCGCGTCCCATAGACTTTAACAGGCTTACGAATTTGCCGAGAACACCGCATACTGTTTGGTGTTCGCCAAACATCCGAACAACCAAAGTTCGAACCGAACTTATGCTTGGGCCAAACTGTTTGCCCATCCCTAGTCATGATGACCTGATGTTAGCCAGGTAAGCATGACCAACCCACACACAATATGAAGTTAAATTGACAGAGGCCAAACACAACATCATGTCATATACTGATGTTCTGGAAATTGGAACATTATGAGCAATTTATCTTCTTTGTTAAAACAAATGTGGGTGGAGCTAGCGACCGTGATGGATGCTCAGAAGCTAGGGGAGCTCCGTTACCAGCGGGAACAACATGGCTAACAGCGACCCATCTGGGCCAACAAAACTCACCCTAGTATGGCGTCCAGCTTCACAACATCTGGGGAACAGATTGTCACCATGCCAAGATGCAAGAAGGAGGGGACCCAGCCCAAGAAACTCACAGAGTTCTTCTCCCTGGGACCTAAGCAAAATGGCGCCGGCTCATCATCCACGCCGACATCTAGAGCCTCAAATCGCTCCATACAGAAGGGGAGAACACAAAAAAGGAGCAGCCCGGGCATGGCCTAGCACCGGAGGAATATGGCAGCATAAATTGAGAGCTCTGCCAACCAGAGCTCCTATTGCGCCTCTCATAAGTGGGACAACCCTCACTCAAAGAAGCAAAGATGACCGGGAGGAGCTCGTCAGCCACCCGGTCCCCGCAGGACTCATGCATGCAGCTCAGCCGCAACATACCGGCGATATTCCACATCCAGCATGCTAATCCACAGGCAGGCGTCTCAGGCCTCGGACCGGAGTTATTCCACCACCGCTGATGCCCCTGGAGCCTCCACTGCAGCAGGTACACTCACCTCGCACTCCTCTCCCCTATTGTTCCATAGCTGATCTCCAATAGGTCGCCATGGACATCAAAAGCACACTGTCCACAGCCATATCTGACCTTAAAACAGATATCAGAACAGTAGCCTCTAGGCTGGAACATGTGGAAGCAGTGGCCATGACACATGGGCAGCCATCCAGCTGGTCCAAAAAGCGTCCATGCCCAGCACCTGATGGACATGCACAGGCACATGGAGGACCCCAATATCAGGGGCCGCAGGCACAATCTGCGAGTTAGAGGCATACAGGAGTCAGTAGAAGGGCCCCAATTACAAGCTGCTATCTGGGCCATCTTTAATACTCTGCTGGGTAGACCGCCAGATGCATCTGTTGAAATGGAAAGATATCACAGGGCTCTCAGACCCAGGGGCAGAGACACTGATCCCCCTAGAGATGCAGTGTGCTGCCTGGTCAATTTCACTCAAAAAAAAGAGATACTGCGACTTTCACACAACCATGATCATTTGAAACATGAAGGTGCATGTATTCAGCTATTTCAGGACCTGTCGGCCATTACCCTTCAACACAGGAGAGATCCCTGCCCCCTGCTGCAAGCTTTACCTGACAGGCGCATTCCTTACTGGTGGAAGTTCCCCTTCTGCTTGCAAGCCACCGCAGGCAATCACAAGGTGCAATTGAGAACACCGGCCGACTTGCAGCCTTTTTGTGATACCCTGGGCATCCCGGTAGTAGATGTCCCGGATTGGTATAGCGCGTTCCTACAACCAGATACCTGGTTCCCCACACAGCCTGATGCCAAATCCGAGATCGCAAAGACACAGACAGAGGCATTGCAGAATCTCAACCGCCTCACCATCAAGGATTTGTGGTGATATGGAAATGGATGGGAGCCCACGAGTCTCCCCATCGACTGTCCGATGCAGAAAAGACCATTGACTGTGCAACCGACTGATGGGTGAACTGACTTGTTATAGATGACCACGTTGGCACCATTACACATTAATACATGAGCAACCTCTGCCATATGGAGGCCAGAGCATGATGGCTACTTCTAAAGAATACCATGTATGGCCTTGTGACTCACAACGTCACAGGAACCGGACAATAGGTAATACTCCCAGGCCTGGGGAGGGAAGGTTTGTGCTATTCTGCTTGTTTAGTTATCCTGACACTACATTTTAAGGCAGGCTCCGTCTCTTGCTTAGCAGATAGATGCTTTCCGGAGGTATACCATGCGACCTGTACTGACTCCAAAACTAAGGGGGTTTCCATCTTGCTGGCTAAGTCATTTATGTTTCACCTTACTGATCAAATTATAGACCCCGAAGGTAGATTTCTCTTCTTGAAAGGCACTTGGAAAGACAGACCAGTGACTTTGGCAAATGTATAATGTCCCAACTCAAACAGGGTGCCCTTTCTGAAAAACACTCTTTTGCAACAGGCCTTATTCCAGATGGGCCTTATGATCCTGGAAGGAGACTTCAATGTGGCCCTAGACCAGCTCTTAGACACATCTACTGACACTTTCTCATTTCTCTACTCTGCGTTATGTCAGGTGAAACTCCACCTGGCTTCCCTCACATTACATGACACCTGGCGCACTCTCAACTCTCGAGAGAAGGATTACACATTTTACTCGGTGCCACATAATCGCTCCTCGAGACTGGACTATATTTTCATACATCAGGCTGACCTGTCCTACCTTGCTGATGCTACCATTGAAAACATGGTGCTCTCTGATCATCACCCGATTACAATGACCCTGCGATTCCTGCAAAGGGAGGGATTCACTAAGATGTGGAGGTTAGATGCATCCATTTTAGCTGACCCGGGAAATGCAGAGAACATTACACAGACCCTCAGGGAATATTTCCACCATAATGACACGCCAGATGTGGCTCCCATGACTCAATGGGAGGCGCATAAGTGACAACCTTTTAGCTATTGCAGCTAGGAAAAAAAATGGAACATCAAGCACCGATACTGACCCTTTCTGAAAAAATAACTAAGCTGGAGGCGCAGCATAAATGCTCCCAGGGTATTCAAGTTGCAAAAGAGTTAGCGGACGCGCGATCACTGTTGGTAGAGGAACGCTTTAGAGGGGCACAAAAACATCATATTTTGTCACAAAAATTATTTTACGAACAAGGCAACAAGCCTGGAAAAGCTACTGGCTAGGTGTATGCAAAAACATGCCCTTACCTCCACAGTTCATTATGTGATTGACCAGCCTGGGAAAACCCACTCCAAAAATGAGGACATTGCACAACAATTCCTTCGCTTCTATAGCAAACTTTATAATCTTAATGAGACTAACCATGGTCCTACAGGGGACAAAGCTCACTCTAAATTGCTACAGGAACTCCTTGGCAACTTTAGCCCGAGAGCTTTATCGGACAGCGACTGTGCTGCTTTAGAAGCGCCCTTGTCCTCTGAGGAATGGGAAGTAGCCCTGAAGACCACAAAGCCTGGCAAAAGCCCAGGGCCGGATGGCTTCACGGCGCAATGTTATAAGTGCTACACAGACCTTCTAGCCCCACACTTCCTCAAAGCCTTTAACACGCTGTCCACTGCCCCTTGCCCCTCGGTAACCTTACTAGAGGCTTACATCTCTGTGATTCCTAAGGAAAATAAAGACCCCACTAATGTGACCAATTATCGGGCAATTTCACTTTTGAATGTGGATGTAAAGCTTTTCTCAAAAATGTTGGCAACCTGCTTATCATACCACGTGCCAGCCTGGGTAGGAATGGCTCAAGTAGGCTTTGTACCAGGTAAGGAAGCCAGAGACAATACCATTAAGGCCCTGAATTTACATCACTGGCTTACCTCTACCCAACGGGAAGGGTTTTTCCTAGAAATGGATGCGGAGAAGGCGTTCCATCGGGTGGCCTGGGACCATATGGATGCAGTCCTAGATGCTCTTGGATTAGGGAGCCATATGCATACCTTCATTGGATCACTTTATGTGAATCCAAGAGCTAGAATCAAAGTCAAAGGCCACTTATCGGACGCCTTCTCCAACCATGATGGCACCAGACAAGGGTGCCCTCTTTCACCCCTTTTATATATCCCCACTTTAGAACCCCCTTTATGTTGCATCAGGGCCAACTCAAATATAAAGGGTATTGAGGTCCATTGTAGGCAATACAATATTGTTGCTGTTGAGGACGATATCCTGCTTTTCCTATCAGCTCCGCTGACGTCTCTGTCAAACCTTATGCCAGTCCTCGAACAATTTAAAAGTATTTCTAATCTAAAAATCAACTACTCAAAATTGTTTGCACTGAATGTCTCTTTACCAAACAACCTAGTACAGCAGTGCCAGTCAAATTTCCCTTTCAAATGGAAAACAGATGCCATTACCTATCTTGGCATCCAACTCCCAAGCAAGCTGGATGCTCTGTATGAAAAAAACTTTATCAGAACTGAAAAATTTACAAGATTTACAAAAGGTGGGATGTTCCCACCCCATCTTGGTTTGGATGGGCCTCTATTCTGAAGATGACAGTGCTCCCCCGCATGTTGTACAAAATGTAAACTATCCCTATCCTCCTACCGCCCACTTTTTTTGCGTCCTACAAGAGGATGTGTAGGTCTTTCCTTTAGGGAACCTTCCTGATCTACAGCGCTATTATTGTGCAGTACATATGACTAGGATTGTAGATTGGAGGATGCATATCCGTTCCAAGGACTGGGTGTATCTTGAATGATTGATTTTGGGAAATGAACTTCGCTCAATCCCCTGGTTCTCCAAAAACTCCTAATCTTCACACACACACACCCTCATTGGGGCAACCCTTCATGAATTTGATAGCTCATGCGCTTTATAGGCCCTTTTGGCCATGGAGTGTTCGATCACCCCCATCAGAGGCAAACAGGACTTCCCCCCAGGGTTTACTAAAATCTACCTATCACAAGAGTGGCCATATGCAGAGATGCAAGCGAAACACTTCTTTCATAGGGGCAAGTTCGTGCGACAGCAAGACCTTGCAGCGCTAACACTAAATCTCTTCCTTTCTGGTCCTATATTCAAATAAAACACTTTCTAGATGACCCGGGGAGAAAAGAAGGGTATACAAAAGCTCCTATGGTATTCGAATCCCTGTGCTCGAGCTCGACTCCCCAGAGTCATGTGATATCAGCGCTGTACGCCTCCATGTTTTGGGAACCGTACTCTTTACTGTGCTTGGACCATGCATTCTGGGGATTCGTGTTAGACATGGAGATTGAGGACGCTGGCTGGGACCGCATTCACTTATTTATTCACAAATGTTCTCTGAATGTGAACACACAGGAAAATGGGTATAAAATTAAAACAAGATGCTTTACAAGATATTTACGACAGTTTCAGACCAATGTCGGAGATGTGAAAAGGAAATAGGGACTTTCCTTCACATATGGTGGACATGCACACTGATCCAGCCATATTGGAATAAAGTACATGAGGTGACGACGGCCATCTCCCCATTCCCCTCGGACTTTACACCAGTGCAATATCTCCTTCATCTCTCTAAAATTCCCCAAAAGATATACTATAAGTCGGTAGCCATGCACATGACCAACGTTGCTAGGCTGTGTATTCCGGTACATTGGAGATCCAAATTGCCTCCTTCAACCAAAACTTTTCGTATTGACCGCATAGTGACAATAGAGGAGCTGATTTACACTTCACAGGATAGAATTTCTAGCTTTTCATCTATCTGGGAGGTGTGGTTCACCTTTAGAAAATCTCAGCAATATCAAGTGTTGCTATAAAATTGCGACTGACCCATGGTCTAGAGGCAGTGTTACTTGCTTCGTTTTACCTTGTGTAGATGGAGAGGGTAGCTGGTGGGGCCCCTCAACCCCTCTGTCAGGTATCTTATCTCTACATCCCCCCCCCACATCCCCCTTTTCTCTTTTGCTGTGCTCTTTCCCATCTTCCTCTCTCTATCCTTTCTCTTCACTTATCTCAGCCCTAGTATGGGGCAGTAATGGAGCAGAAGGAGGATCGGAACAGCTAACATTGACCTCTGGTCTAACTGAGACTCACTAAATGAATAGATTAAGATCAGCTCTTAATACCTGGTATTTTCAGTTGGTTTCGGTAGATTTCCAAACAAACACTACACCAAAATGGAGAATAGAACCGGTGACATCTCCTAGTAATGAGGCTTCCATAACCATGCAAGCCGGCACAGAGGATGTGATTTATACCTTGTATTCCAAATGGTGTTTTTCCTTTTGTGTTTTTCTTTCTTCTACGTGTTGGGTTCTCCTCCTCAAAGGAGGCATATGTGTTTAACTGTACAGCTACATGAAATGTTGCAAATGGAAATGTGTCCTGTATGGTCTTTAAAAACATACAATAAAATCTTTTTTTTTTTTACATAAAAAAGGAGCAGCCCTCCTAAAAGCACACTGTCCCCACCAGCTGCACCATCCTTTGGCAGTTCCAGAAAAGGCGAGAGGATAGATGCTGCAGATGAAAATAATGAGATGAGCTCTCTCCTAGATTCAGGGGATGACACTAGGGGGCTGCCAGACTTCATAGATTTATTCCCTACCAATTGCCAGCCAGTTTTGGACACAGTATTGAAGGAGATGCTAGTGTCCCTGAGAAGCTCTCTCCATTCAGACATGATATCATGTGTGCACAAGTTCAGCACTGAGCTCCGGTCTGTGTCAGACAGAGTCTCTCACATAGAACATAAAATGGGGGAATATGCAACCACAATTAAGGACCTGGTGGAAGCCAATGAGTGTAAGGAGGATGACAGAGGAGATCAAAGCTAAAATGGTGGACACAGAGGACAGATCCAGGAGGAATAATGTGAAGATAAAAGGGGTACCAGAAACTGTCAAACAGCAGGATCTGCGTAAATATGTCTCCCAGCTTTTTAACACAATACTACCTGATATATCAGCTTTAGACTTCACAGTGGACAGGATATACCATCTCCCTAAGCACACTTATCTATCTGACAACATACCCAGAGATGTTATCCTAAGACTTCATTTTTATCATACTAAAGAGAGGCTGATGGCAGGGTCAAGACAAAGAGACCAGATCCCGTTGCCATACTCTAGCTTACAATTCTATGCTGACTTGTTTCAATATACTCTCCAAAAATGCAGAAATCTGAATACTATATACTATCTCGAAAGCCCTCAGGAACCACTAGCTAAGCTATTTATGGGGATTCCCGACAAAGTTGATTGTTAACAAGGAGGGCACGGAGCATTTGTTCTGTTGCCAAGAGCATGGTGTTACTGAATAAAGGGCATGGCACTACTGAATACATGGGGGATTATACCTGAACCTCAAACATACCCTCACTAGAGAAACACCAACACAAGCCCTGAGCCTGAATGGTGCACGGTAGACCACAGGAATGCCCGCACTCACAACTAGCCCCAATTCGGTCAACTCTCATGATCAAAATACCCGTTTGGCAGGGAAATCCTCCGATCTGAGCAGTTTTTCAAGTTTTCTTTTCTCCAACTTAAACTCTGAGTGACTACAAGTCACATCTAACTACCTTTCTCTGTTTGGCGATTAGCCACTGTTATGTTATATTACTGTTCAAGTAAACTTTACTTTTCTACCTTATCAGTCAGGTGCGACATTCCAATACCAAGGAAATCTGGGACAGCCGTTGAGTTGATCCTAAGGACTTCAGAATTTCTCGGGGAACGTCTCCTTACCACTTCAAGGGTTATGACCCCATCAACAGTAAGTGATGCACCTAACATACATAACTTCCAACACTCTCACAATCTGCATACATGGTGGTGAACTTCTTAACTAACTATTCCAAAGGACTTAACCAACCCGCCAAGAGAAGGTCTCTACGGAAGGAAGCCCTGCAATGAAACTGTGACATAATATGTGTCCAGGAGACACATTTTCAAGACCAATCACCTCCAAAGCGCACACACCCCAAGTTCCCATACATATATTATGCCAAATGCATAAGCAAAAGCAAAAAGGAGTGATGATAGCAATTAGAGACACAATAGCCTTCCGCCTCCACAAGATTACCATTGATCCACAGGGCATCTTTACAATTATGGTATGTGATATTAACTCCAGCACTTACACAGTGGCAAACCTATATGCCCCTAACATCAGGCAAACCAGATTTCTTCACAGGACCATGAAGAAAGTTTGCTCAATCCAACAGGGTATACTGGTGAAGTGTGGAGACTTTAATATCACCTTCCAGGTTATTCACCCTCCTCCCTCTTTTTCCCTCTCATCATTCGAAGCCCACTGTATACGTCTATTCTCTCCTACTTCCCTAAGAATTGCTGTGATCTACCGGCCCCCTGGACCATTATCGACTTTCCTTGATGAGTTTTCTGCCTGGCTACCCTACTTTCTCTCTTCGGATATTCCCACAATCCTTCTCGGTGATTTCAACATCCCTGCTAATACAAACACTCCCGCTACTTCTAAACTTCTTAATCTAACCTCTTCATTTGACCTGAAGCAATGGGTACAGGCTTCTACTCACTCTGATGGCAACACCCTTGACCTTGTATTCTCCTACCTATGCACTCCATGCAACTTCTCAAACAATCCTTTTCCTCTCTCGGACCAACACCTTATTAGTTTCTCTCTCCCCCTGTCTTCCACCACCTTTCCCTCCAATCGCCTAACCATCACCCGTAGAAACTTTCGCAACTTCAACTCCTGTCTCCTCTATTCTGCTACTGACCACCTCTATGACAAAATCTCTCCCATGTCCTGCCGCAACCAAGCCATGTCCATCTACAATAAATCTCTGTCCTCCACCCTGGATAAGCTCGCTCCCCTCACTACACGCAGAATCAGGCCTCGACCCCTACAACCCTGGCAAACAGATGACACTAAAATTCTCAAAAAACGTAGTCGCGCTCTTGAGCGTCTGTGGCACAAGACTAAGTCTCTCAAAGACTTCAACCAATACAAATCTGCCCTCCAAATATACTATTCTTTCCTCCACACTGCCAAGCAAACCTATTTTACAACTCTTATTAACACTTTCTCATCCAATCCCCGTAAACTCTTCTCTACCTTCAACTCTCTACTTTGTCCTCCACTGCCTCCACCCACTGACTTACTCACTGCCCAGGAAATCGCTAATCACTTCAAAAACAAGATTGATACAATCCGTGATGAAATCTCTATTCTACAGGTATCTCCCCCAGCTAAGACCCCATGTCAACAGATACAACTGACACTCCCCCTATTCAAATCTACTACTACAGATGAAGTTGCTAAACTCCTTTCTATCGCCCACCTAACCACCTGTCCCCTGGACCCTATTCCCTCTCAAATGCTACGGTCACCCTCTGACCCCATCCTACACTCTCTAACCCACATCTTCAATCTCTCCCTCACCTCTGGCATCTTCCCCGATGCTCTAAAACATGCACTGGTCACCCCCATACTCAAAAAGCCGTCCTTGGACCCTACCAATCTTAACAACCTACGCCCAATCTCCTTGCTCCCCTTTTCCTCTAAACTCCTTGAACGCCTGGTTTACAACCAACTGAGTGACCACCTCATTAAAAACAACCTTCTTGATCCCCTTCAATCTGTATTTCGCTCTCAACACTCCACAGAAACTGCTCTTTTAAAACTCACAAATGACCTACTAACTGCAAAAACCAATGGACACTATTCTGTACTCTTACTTCTGGATCTTTCAGCTGCCTTTGACACGGTTGACTGTGCTCTTCAGTGGCTCTCATCCTACCTATCCCAACGCACCCTCAGTGTCACTTACAATTCTACTTCCTCCACTCCTCTTCCCTTCTCTGTCGGGGTCCCCCAAGGTTCTGTTCTTGGACCTCTTTTATTTTCAATCTACACCTCTTCCCTGGGTCAGCTGATAGCCTCTCACGGCTTTCAATATCATTTCTATGCTGATGACACACAAATCTATCTCTCCACCCCTCAACTCACTCCATCAGTCTCCTCACGCATCACTAACTTACTAACCGACATATCTGTATGGATGTCACACCACTTCCTCAAACTCAACTTGTCCAAAACCGAGCTTATAATATTTCCTCCCCCACGTTCCTCTTCCCCCGACTTCTCTGTCAAGAGCAATGGCAAAACCATCCACCCGTCCCCACATGTCAGGGTACTAGGTGTTATCCTGGATTCTGAACTCTCTTTTCAGCCCCACATCCAATCACTTTCCAAAGCTTGCCGCCTCAACCTCCGCAACATCTCTAAACTACGTCCCTTTCTAACCAATGAAACCACTAAGCTCCTGATTCACTCCCTGGTTATCTCTCGCCTTGACTACTGCAACTCACTCCTCATTGGCTTACCTTTAAACAGACTATCCCCCCTTCAGTCCATCATGAATGCTGCTGCCAGACTCATCCACCTTACAAACCGCTCAGTGTCTGCTACCCCTCTCTGCCAATCCCTCCATTGGCTACCACTCGCCCAATGAATTAAATTCAAAATACTAACAATAAGTTACAAAGCCATCCACAACTCTGCCCCCAGCTACATCACTAACCTAGTCTCAAAATACCAACCTAATCGCCATCTCCGTTCCTCCCAAGACCTCCTGCTCTCTAGCTCCCTCATCACCTCCTCCCATATCCGCCACCAGGACTTCTCCCGAGCCTCGCCCATCCTCTGGAATTCCCTACCCCAATCTGTCAGACTGTCTCCAACTCTATCCACTTTTAGGTGATCCCTGAAAACTTTCCTCTTCAGAGAAGCCTATCCTGCCTCCATCTAACAACTGCACTATTTTCTCCATTAGCTCATCCCCCACAGCTATTACCCTTTTGTATCACTTGACCCTCCCTCCTAGATTGTAAGCTCTAACGAGCAGGGCCCTCTGATTCCTCCTGTATTGAATTGTATTGTACTTGTACTGTCTGCCCTAATGTTGTAAAGTGCTGCGTAAACTGTCGGCGCTATATAAATCCTGTATAATAATAATAATCATAATAATATCACACCAGACCTAACTCTGGACTCTACCTCTATCCGAAAATGCTCTCCATCATCTCTAACACCGCTACTAAGGAAATACGAACTATATGAGCCTGGAGATGCCTTCATGCTAATGAGACTATTTGTTCTTCTCACACAGTTACAGGTCTTATAATATAATTGACCTATTCTTGGTAGACAAACGGTTGTTGTTCAAATGCAAATCTGTCAAAATCAATAACATCACTTGGTCGGACCATGTCTCGGTGGAGCTAACAGTGGGAGACCTATCCACTCAGAACCATACATCTCTATGGAGATCTCCACCTCTTCCAGGATCATTCGACCAAGTCTTATATTGAACAACAACTAAGAGTTCCTTGTAAACAACCATTTATTGTGTGGAATGCTCATAAGGTATTTGTAAGAGGTACAACAAGGGGCGAGGGTTAAGAGGATGAAGCAGCAGCATACCGTGAACATAATCCCCCAAATTGATACATTATAAAAACAAAATATGTCCAACACATCCAAAATGTTGACAGACCAACTAACACAACTCCGTACGGAACTTAGATTACTACTCCTTTAGGACTTTGAAAAAGCCTCCACGAGACTCAAACTGTCATACAACACGAGTGGCAACAGAGCAGGGAAACTTCTGGCTAACCAGATAAGAGGACATAGGTACAAAACCTAAATTCCATACATCATACAGCCTAATACACAAATAAAACAATACCATCTTTAAGCAATAGCTGACGTATTCAGCCAATACTATGGCTCACTATAACCTTAAAAATAACCCTACTATACTACAACCAACACCAAATATCATAGAAGCATTCCTACACAACATCAATCTTCCCAAAATAACTTCTGAACACCTGCACATCCTAAATTCCCCCATTACTAACACTGAGTATAACAAAGTATACAATCTTTCCCACTTAACAAATTCCCAGGCCCAGACGGCTTCACAGGGGAGTACTACAAATCCTTTCAAGACATACTGATTCCACATTTGGTAAAGATCTATGGTTCTGCTGTTGCCTCTTAGTCGTTCCCTCCAGAAATGCTTAAAGCCATCATAGTGGCTCGGCCAAAACTGGATAAGGAGCCAGACTCTCCGCAAAACTTTAGGCCCATATCATTACTTAACAATGATTTTAAAATTTATGCAAAACTGTTAGCTACAAGACTGATGGACATCCTAACTTCTATTAAAGATGTAGATCAGTCTGGATTTACTAAGGGGAGAAAGATGGCAGATGCCACCCGTCACTTGATAAATGTAATACATATAGCTAACAAACACAAAACGCCTTTTCTGCTCCTAGAGTTTGATACAGAGAAGGCATTTGATAGGATACACTGGCAGTTTCTTTCACAAGTACTGAGTAAGTTTGGTTTTGGAGGCTCCATCTATTCAGCCATTATGGCTCTCTACACCCACCCATCGGCCCAAGTATATATTTCACGTGCACTTTCTATCCCATTTGCAATCACTAATGGAACAAGACAGGGGTGCCCTCTCTCCCCACTAATCTTCAATCTGTTGATGAAGCCATTGGCCTCCCATTTAAAATCACATTCACACATTTCAGGCATAAAAGTGGGTGCGAGATACCACACCATAAGTCTATTCGCAGATGATATATTACTGATGCTCACGAAAGCAGACAACTCTTTAGCCACAGTTCACAAAGCATTGCAAACATTTAATGACATATCATATTACAAAGTGAATGAGTCCAAGTCATATATGTTAAACTTAGGCATCCCAGAAGATGTTAAGCAAAACTTAGAGCAAAAATTCCCTTGTATCTGGAAGAAAGAACGTATCAACTATTTGGGTATCACATTGACCTCCAAAACAGATGACCTGATATCAGCCAACTATACCCCCTTCCTGAAATCTCTAGAAACCAAACTACATAAGCTCGCCAGCAATGATTTATTATGGCTGCGTAGACTTGCAGCTTTTAAGATACAAGTGCTACCACAACTATTATACCTCTTTAGAGCCTTACCAATCCCAATACCAAACTCGTACTTCAACTCCTTACAACCAATACTGAATTGGCCAGATGTGCTTCTAGTAGATTAATTAAACATAGGAAGGCAGGACGAGTGGGCCATGTACACTTACAGGATTATTATTTTTCAACTGTGCTGGCACAACTCCAACACTGGATATTACCAGAATGTAAGGCATTATGGAAGGAAATAGAGCAAACACAAATTCCGAAGGGGTCCCTACAGTACTTTATTTTCTAATGACTGCTCATCACAACACATCCCTAGATAACAAATTAGCACCACCTATCCTAGCATCAATAAGAGCATGTGTTCATCTCCTAAACGATCACAAATGGTCTGGTAGAATAACACCTTTAAAACTTCCTATCTCAGCAATCAATCATATAATACCATATATCAATCTAACTAAATAGAAAGAAAAAGGAATTGTTTACCTAGAGAACATACTAGAAGGCTCATCAATTAAGCCATTTCACATCTTACAATCTGAAAACCAGTTGCCACTAGCAGAACAATATAGACATATGCAAATAGCACAACTCTTGAAAAAGAACTCTCAATTACTTACAAAATTGCCAGTGAGGATAACCCAATTTTACCAACAAACCCCAAGTTTATCCAAAGGCATATCCATTATATACTCGGGTCTACAAAAGAAGGATAAATGCATAAAATCCTAATCCATGATAGCCTGGGAACAGGAATTGGGGACAGAATACACAACTGAACACTGGGAAAAAAACATTCAGACTCATTTATACCTCCACCAAAAGCACAAACCTATGGGAAATGCAAAAACGATATCCCTTAGATGTTTTTTGACTCCAAAGAGATTCAAGATTTACTGCAATGCCTCCCCAATTTTCTAGAGACTTTGCGGTTGTTCTGGCACATTGATTCATATCTTGTGGTATTGCCCTAAACTAAGAATACTTTGGTCTCAGACTGAAAGACCCATGTCTACTATTACACAGCTTAACCAACCATTACGACCAGTAATGGCAATACTGTCACTAGAACTATGATATCTCACATACTACTAGCCACTCGACTAACGATTTTTAGACATTGGAAAGATGTAGAATCTCGAACAATCTCTGAAGTAATTAACACCACACACACACATGGCACCTATGAGGTCCTACATTCCTCAGCAATGGGAATTATGAAAAAGTGTCCAAACCTTGGGCTCCATGGTACGATTGGTACTCAAAGCAAGTAAAATCCTGATATTCTGAAGCACTAATAATAAGGATTAACCAAACTTGGACCACAACTAAGATAATAAGCATCACTATAATAAGCAACACAATTTGTGTTTTTGTTATGTTGTTATGAGTTTGTTACATATTATAAAATAGGTGTATAATTATTCCTGCGCTATCATGTGTGTTACGGCAGAGCTATTGGGAAAAGCTGCCTGCACCGAATAGGGTACAACCAGACCCTGCTACCAGATGAATAAGTTATTAAAGTGGTGCTGCGCTAATCCAAACAAAAACACGAATAAAATAAAATTAATCTCCTAGTGGGCTAAACAACACTAGAATATGGAGAATACAAAGTAAACAGTTATAGATAATATGTGATCAATCCTACGTGGAAACAAAACACTAAAAAAAGGGAAAGTGCAAAGTGCAATCGTGATATATATAATAGTAGCTTTCAGGGCAGCACAGTGGTGTAGTGGTTAGCACATTCACCTAGCAGCAATAGGGTCGCTGGTTCAAATCCCGATCACGACACCATCTGCCTGGAGTTTGCATGTTCTCCCTGTGCCTGCGTGGGTTTTCTCCGGGTACTCCGGTTTCCTCCCATGCTCCAAAGACATGCTGGTAAGTTAATTAGATCCTGTCGAAAAATTGGCCAAATATGTGTATGTTGTATGTGTATGTGTTTGTAAGCGTGTCAGGACCCCATGGGGCAAGGACTGTGCTATACTGCAGATGGACACCGGCAGCAAAAAAAAGCGCCCTGAGGCGATTCAGTTCGCATAGGTAGCGCTATACAAGTCACTCATTCACTCATTCATTCACTCAGTGGATATCCATAACCAGGATATAACTGTAAAATTGGCAAAAGTTGCAGCAGCAGGTGTAGGAGTAAATCCTCCTATATAAAGTGCAAATTATTCAATATAACAGTAAATTTCAATGTGTAATATACATGCAATAAACACAAAGTGACGTGTGCAATAAAAGTCCATGTGACTAATAAGGCATAAACTTAAAATCTATCAAAGTGCTTAAACATAAAAAGTCCTCCTCCACAGAATAAAACCGGCTTCCTAGCATGCACAAATTGCAGTGCAGTGCTCAAATAAATCGAAGTGGTGCTCCTCTTCGTGTTCACACACAAACTAGTAAGCAGTGGCCCCTTACCTTAAGGTAATGGGGTAACAGCATATGACCAGTAATGGGAATACCATCCTTTAAGTTGTCTCCTCTGTCCTGTCCCAAAGGACAGGCACCTATGCTGATTGAGGCTTACGAGCTCGCCGCTCGTCAGAGGTTAGTCATTTTTTTCACTGCTGTATTGTGAGTACCTATGTCTTATATTCATAAAAGCCAGTTTTAGCCTGACAATATTACACTATTTGGGACCTTCAGTTTTTTCTATCTACGTGCCCCCTTATCATCTGAGGGAACTATGCTCCAGGACTAGGACCACGAGGATAGAGGAGACAGCTTAAAGGATGGTATTCCCATTACTGGTCATATGCTGTTTCCCCATTACCTTAAGGTAAGGGGCCACTGCTTACTAGTTTGTGTGTGAACACGAAGAGGAGCACCACTTTGATTTATTTGAGCACTCCACTGCAATTTGTGCATGCTAGGAAGCCGGTTTTATTCTGTGGAGGAGGACTTTTTATGTTTAAGCACTTTGATTGATTTTAAGTTTATGCCTTATTAGTCACGTGGACTTTTATTGCACAAGTCACTTTGTGTTTATTGCATGTATATTACACATTGGAATTTACTGTTATATTGAATAATTTGCACTTTATATAGGAGGATTTACTCCTACATCTGCTGCTGCAACTTTTGTCAATTTTACAGTTATATCCTGGTTATGGATATCCACTGAAAGCTACTTTTATATTTCACGATTGCACTTTGCACTTTACCTTTTTTTAGTGTTTTGTTTCCACGTAGGATTGATCACATATTGTCTACAACTGTTTACTTTGTATTCTCCATATTCTAGTGTTGTTTAGCCCACTAGGAGATTAATTTAATTGTATGTGTGTTTTTGTTTGGATTAGCGCAGCACCACTTTAGTAACTGTTACATATTATACATACAGCCATTAAACCTCTTTAGATAGCTAAATTGAATGCACAATCTAGAAGGGATCAATAACCAAGGCTTGAAGTCAGCCACTGCGACCATGTAGAGAGATTGCGAGTGGTCGAATCTATAGCTAACTCTCTAAACCAGAGTAACACTCAATATCCTTAGCACCATAAGGGTAGACACCCATTATGACTAGGAAATGTCATGAATACTATGGAAATACTAGGGAAAAATGGAATGTTTTAATATGAATATCTATGTAAACTGTATAATTCCAATAAAGAATTGAAAAAAAAAATAAGCAATACAAATGTCATATACAGTATGTGTGAACCTCAATAAATACCAGCAAACACCATAACTCTGCAAATAAACCAAATGTAGTATTATATGAGTACAATACAGTCTTTGCAAGTGAAAAATAAAAAAAACAATCTTAGTCACTTTGTCAAGAATCACCACCTCATCACCCTTAACAGCAGGGCCTCTAATGTCCTAACGTGCACACAAAGATTTAAGCCTTTCCTTGAATTGTCTATCAGAATGTAGAGGTTTAATTGTGAGAGCCTCCAAATCATTCAAAACAAAATTCCTAGATATTAAAAAAGGATGGAGCTAAAACACCAGGTAGATTAAAAAGAGAAGCATTGGATAGTCTAGTACAGTGTTTCTCAACTCCAGTCCTCAAGGCGCCCCAACAGGTCATGTTTTCAGGCTTTCCCTCTGAAGAAACCGCTGTGGTAATTACTAAGGCAGTGAAACTGATCAAATCACCTGTGCAAAATTATGGGAAGCCTGAAAACATGACCTGTTGGGGCGCCTTGAGGACTGGAGTTGAGAAACACTAGTCTAGTATGTACAAAAGACTGTTGGCTACTTCCATTGTCATGGAATTAGTTCCCCTTATTTGAGTACTATTGCCAGTAGGATTAGCAATAAGATACCTCTTTTTGTTAAGCTTTCCGACATGTTTTTGAACATCAACACAACAGTTTAGAATTTATTAAATTTTCTGGGCAGTGCAAATTTCCAATCTCTATTTAAAACTCTATTGGACAATGTCTGTTAAAAATTAAAAATGTCTGTCAAATTAAAAATATATGGATTGTTAAAAATCTATTCCTTTTTGGCCCTACACCTCCAATGTAACGGAAGGTCCCACACTTAGCTCGAGTGCTTATGTCAGCACACTGCTTCCTCCAGTCTGGAACTTCAGATATCAGATATTGTAAGAACCAGGCGATACATACTCAGTTACACAGCTTGAACATGGAATGTGTATTTGAACAAACTCACCAAAATATATACACCACAGGACATCTCTCTAGCAATATAAACTGTAACCAGAAACGGAATAAACATAGCTAATTAACTAGTCCCTTAAAGCAGCTGAGGTGACTCCATGCCCACCTGGCCATTGTTGTGATTCACTACAGGTCAGACTTGTTGTCACCGAGCTTCCCACTGTAAATTATACATTATCATAACTATAAACACAGGATACCTTCTCACAATAGCAGGAGCTTCCAGTAGTAGACGAACTGTCTCCTACATTGTACAGAGGCCAATGTGACCAGCTTTTTCAATTAACATATCGAGTTCAGAATCAAACAAACCAAGAATAGTCTTTATATATCCTGGGAGATATTGTGGATAAATATCACTGTCCCATTTTAATTATTCCAAGCCACATTTTCTCAGTCACCCTGTCACAGGGTTACTTAGACATAGGGGGTGCATGGGGAACTGAAACAAGGGTTTCAGCACCTCTCCAAGGGATTCTGGGTTCCACGGGCCCTCCCGTCACATCTCTCCCCTTTTGGCAGAAGACTAACACAGGAGGGGACCCCAGACAGGTTGACTCCGAAGTTAGTTCGTAATTCTAGTCCCCCAATGTCTGTACCCACACAGTACCCCAAACAAATTGTTCCAAACAGAGCATTACTCACCCAGCCAACCTCTGCCTCTCTCATAGAACATACCCACTGCTGTAGGGAAGCAGGGACTGGTCCTTCCCCCCTGGAGTCCCTTCAGCCACTATAGAAAAGACAGGGTGGCTGGGATCAGTCCGTCATGCTGTTAGGGATCTGTGCCGACTGCCCAGCCTCCCTAGGGTATACAAGTGGAGACCGTAGTCCCATCCACTTTCACAGGAAATTCATCCTTTGTTAGTGGAGGGCAGAGGCCAGCACCGCTCTGTCCTGTTGCCAGTGGTTCAGCTGGGTGAAGGAGCTTCACTACATCATCTGCTACAGCTAACTGTTGGGGAGGGAGGCCGACTGTCCCGGCTCCCTGGAACTTCGCAGTTGTTGTCGGTGCTGGGCAGAGGTTGGTAGCACTCTGCCCTGTTGCCAGCACTTCTGCTGGTTTTCTGTTTGTGGAGACTGCAGGCCCATCCACCGACACCAGATCAAGCTGCAGTTGTGAGGTACCAACTGTATTCTCTCCTTGGATCCCGATCTGAGGCTCAGGTGTGACTGTCACCTCCTCAGCCTGAGCCTCAAGAACTGCCGTAGGTGTGAGGCAGAGGCCTTGGACCCTCTGCCCAGTTGCTAGCGCTTCAGCTGGGTTGGTGTCATAACTCTGGGGCGCTGTCTGCTGCAGGAACTCCCTTTCTCTGGTATTGTCTCCCTGGTGCACGAATCCTTGTTGGGGAGGGGGAATGGCAGCTTCCCCTCCCTGCATCTCTGCAATCCACTGGGGAAGAAGAAACACCACCTCCTCACCTCGGGCCTCCAAAACTGCCACGGGTGTGAAGCAGGGGTCTGCAGTACTCTGTCCTGCTGCCAGCATTATTGCTGGAGGTTTGCTAGGTGGTTCCTCCTCTACAGAAACGTCTATTAAATCTCCAGTCTCTGGAATTGCTAAGTTACTTTGGCAGGTGACTTATCAATAAAATCCTCTGATGAAAAGTCAATTAAAGTGATTGTAAAGCTTTGTTTTTTGTTTGTTTTTTTAAACAACATGTCATACTTACCTATACTGTGCAGTTCATTTTGCACATATTGGCCCCGATCATCCTCTTCTGGGGTCCCTCAGAGGCACTATCAGCTCCTCCCTACATCATATAACCTCCTAGGGGAAGCGCTCTACTGGGGGGTTACTCCTGAGTCCAGAATTTACGTTTATAGATGCAGATTGTAGGACTCGGACCCACCCCCTGGCACCTGCGTCATTGGATTTGATTGACAGCAGCAGGAGCCAATGGCTGCACTGCTATCAATCTATCCAATCAAGAGCTGAGAACCCCGGGCAGAGAGGTCCAGTGCATCTCCACCGAGGGAACAAAGGGGGTCAGGTGAGTAAAACGGGGGGCTAGGGGGCCGGTCAATGTCAGAAGTTTTTTCACCTTAATGCATAGGATGCATTAAGGTGAAAAAATACAAGGGTTTACAACCCCTTTATTCCCTTTAAAGCATTGCTGACACTTCAGCCAAGATTTCAGAGCTGTCTGCTGGTACTTCCTGATAGTCCCAGGCAAAGGAAGCCCAGCCCTGGTGCTGAGCAGAGTCTAGCAGCCGTCTGTAGGCAGTCTCCAGCTCCCATTTCTGAATGGCCAGACACTCTATATCTTCTAGTGCCCAGTGGACTTCCGGGACATTCAGTAGCTCTTTGAAATCCATGATTTCATCCAATGCCACTCCAAATCGCTCCCAAAGTTAGGGTCCCCTGTCAGCTTCACGTACAACAATCCCAGGCCACTGTGGCCAAAGCCTTCTGTTGGGCTGTCATCCGCTATCCAAGGGCATGCTTGGGATACATGCCACCAGAGGGCTCTGTAGCTCTCATCCAGCTTCATCTCTGCCCAGACCAGCCTGCTTAACTCAGCTGTCTGCTCCCTCTAAATTTTTTCTCCCATACTGCGACCAGTACTTTTCCTGGAGGGAGGGGGGAATCTTTCTCTGGTGGCGCTGCTCACGGGCTAGCGTTTCCTTCCATAGTTCAGAGCGGAAATAATCATACCATCCTAGCAGGACCTGCTCCAATACTGGTCCTCTGTGCTGAATTCGCAACCTCCTTCCGAATTCCTCTTCCATGGCGGCTGGTATCTCCTCTCCTCTCCTGCTATCCGGACCTTGGATCCAGGTGGAGATTTGGATATCCCAGACTGCAGGAAGTGTCCCACTGCTTGCCACCAATGTAACGGAAGGTCCCACACTCCACTTGAGTGCTTCCATCAGTACACTGCTTCCTGGAACTTCATATATCAGATATTGTAAGAACCAGGCGAGACTAGATCAGTTACACATCTTTTTTTTTTATTTTAAAGAATGTATTAAATTAATAAAAGTTTTGTAACAAATGTTTTCCCTCACAGGGGAATCAAAAGAATGTATAACAGTATACATGAAAACAGCATATAAAAAAAAAAACAACTTAAAGGTAATAAACATCTCTAAGGCAGTTCTGTAGCTAGGGCAAAGGATAAATCTGAGGGAGTCAAGAATGATATAGGGGCGTGGTGCACCTGGATAAAATAAATTAATAAACCACCATCAGCCTTGATGTCCCAACACCCCGAATGGGATCAGACTGTGTCAGGGCTTCAAGGACTTCTGGTTTTCGGGTGTTGAGCAGGTCGAGGTGCATTCATGGGAAATGTTGTAAGACCTAAAGACTCCCTTTGGAAACTAGGAGTAGAATTGCCTTCAGGAACAAACATGGGTCTGTTCCAAAGATCTCTGTACACACAAAACATGCTCTGAGGGATAGCCATTCAGTTGTAAAGGAAAGAGAGATCTTTGTTACAAACTCTTCCCCTCAACCCACCATCAGGTGCTGGTGGGAAAAGTGGATACAGAGATGGAGATAACAAGAGGGAGAAAGATAGATTAAGGTAGAGAGGAGAGGGGGTCCACGAGAAGTGGAGGGGGGAGGGTGTCTGCTTCAAGGAGAGCTGGAGTAGGAAATGGGGCTTCCATATGAAGAGTCTTCCAAAGTTATGAATGAGGCAGGGATTAAAGGGACACACCAATATAATGGGAAAAAATAAAAAAGAAAGAAGGACGGCGCCCTCTAAGTGCAGCATGTATGTTAAAAATATTTATTACAATAGATAAAAACACTCACACTTGAGTTGCTAAAAACCAGCATGTAAAGTAGTTTCATCCGCGTGCTCTCGGGGGATGTGGGTGTCACGGGCCAGTTCAGGGGTTCCTGGGATGTGAGTCCTGTAACCTGGGTCCTGGTAGCTGTTCCGGTGGTGCCGAGGGTCCTCAGAGCCTCCGGGCGGCCAGGATATCGGTCATGGATCCTCCGTGGAGCGCCGTGCTGACCTGCGTCTTCACTTCCGGGAGCGGGGTGAGGCGGGCGGTGCTTCGCGTTCGGAGCATGCGTGCTCCTTCATCAGGCTATGCTGGTGGCCATATTCAGTGTGGGAATTTATACCATAGGCAATGGGAGGGGTGGAGAGGTAATTGAGAGGAGGGCGGGACTATGTATAATGATTGGGCACGTAGGTAACCATGGAGATGGGGTGTACACAATGTGGAAGGGGAGTGGAGGGAGACGGGGAGTGGGCGGGGCGGGGAGTGAGGAGGGGAAAAAAAAAAAAAAAGGAGATATGCAAATGAGTGTGTTGTGGTAAGAACATATATGTGTGTATATGGAATGTGGAGTAAGGAGAAGGCGGTCTATAGGAAGAGGAATGTTGTATTGATCATAGTGGACGGGAACAAAATATATATACATATATACATGTATACATATATACATACACATACATACACACATATCTACATATATACATACACGTCAACATATATGGGAAGGGAATACAAAAATGCAGAAAATGGTATATAATTAAATAGGTATATAATTATAGGGAGAGATTGGTGGTATATATGAGAAGAAATGACACAATGATGGAAAAGGGATAAAACATGTACAATGTATATACGTGTGTAAACACAAAGAACCGTTTAAAAAGGATCCCTTCACACACACATACACATATATACACATTTAAATGACGCGTAAGATTGGGACAAAAGAAGGGGGGAGTGTGTTTTCAGACGGGTATTTGGGAATGAGAGGAATGTTATGGGAAATACTGGGAAATAAATAAATAAAAGTAAAAATAATAAAAATAATAAAAATATATAGAAATATAAATAAAAATAAAGATAAATATAAATATATATATATATGTAAAAATAAAAATACAAGTACAAATAAATAAACAATAAATAAATAAAAAAATATATAAAAAATAAGGAAATTAAAAATAAAATATTTTTTAATAATAAGAATAAAAATAAAAATAAATAAAAAATAAAGATAGGAATAAAAATAAAAATGGTATGTGTTATACACTAGGGCTATGTGGATAGGGGTAATGGGTGGGAGACGGGTATACCCATACACGTGCTCCACGTGGACTGTAAGTTAATGGGGTAGTGACTAGATGATGGATAAAACAATAAATGAGACAACAGGTAGGACAATGGATGAAACAATACGTGGTGAATTGGGATGAGATGATGTGATGAGGCAGGGATATGGTTGGGGTCACAGCAAAATGTTAATTTCAATGCCTTCATTGAGGCCTCCTGGCGATAAAGTGTCCAGTGTGTATATCCAGTAGTTTTCTCTTTCACACAACCTTTTGTAGCGTTCAGCGGTAGGGAGGGTGGGTGGGATGGACTCAATAACCCACACGCGTAGCCCTGAAGATGTTTGTCCATGATGTTCTTTAAAATGTCTTGGTACACTATGCTTGTCAATGCCCTTCTCTACAAGGTTACGATGCTCACCAAACCTTTTGCGGAGCGGGCGTATAGTGCGGCCTACGTATAGTAGGCCGCAGGGGCATGTGAGGCAATAGACCACATAATCTGAACCACAATTAAAGAAGTCGGGGATGACATATAGTTTACCCTTATGGTGGAAGTCTTTTTGCCTATGTGTAACATGGGCGCATGTGAGGCAGAGGGGCTTCCTACATTGATACATGCCTTTGATGTTAAAGAAGGTTAAGGGGGCACTGACGGTGGGGCGTGCTGTTTTCACTTTGCTTGGTGCTATTTGGGCCTTTATATTCTTAGCCCGTCTGTAGGTGACCAGTGGTTTATCACTTATGGTGGGTTTTAGATGCGGATCCTCACGCAGAATGGACCAGTGTTTGGTGAATATCTTTTCCATTTGCTTAAATCTGTTGTGGTATTGTGTCACAAATCTGACGGGTTGGGTAGTGTCGTCTGTACTGGTTTGTCTCTTGTCCTTCGCGTTTTCACTGAGATAGTATTGGAAGGCATCTTCTATGATGTGGTCTGGATAACCCTTGTCTTTGAATTTGGCTTTGAGTAGTAGGCCGTGTGTTTCATAGTCCTGTAGGCGCGTGCAATTGTGTTTCAGGTGGCAGAACTGGCTTTTTGGGATGTTTTTAACCCATCGTGGGTGATGGCAACTGTTAAAGTGTAGGTAAGAATTTCCTGAGGTGGATTTTGTATAATTCTGGGTGCAGATGGTGTTTTCATAGTGGAAGAGTTCCAGATCCAAAAAGGCCAGTTTGTTATTGTCTGTGACTGATGTGAATGATAGACCCATGGAGTTGTTGTTGCAGTGTTGGACGAAGGGTAGGATGGTGGTTTCTGGACCATCCCAGATAATGACTACGTCATCTATGTAGCGCCCGTAATAGACTATGTGGGGCGCATATGGGTTATTGTTGTGTATATATTGTAGCTCCCAGTAACCCATGGTAAGGTTCGCGTAGCTGGGAGCAAAATTGGCCCCCATGGCAGTTCCTTTTGTTTGAATATAGAAGTCTCCGTGGGATTCAAAATAATTGTGGGTTAGGCAGAATTCTAATATTTCCAGTAAGAATTGGTTCTGACGTGGGTTGAGTGATGGATCATTGTTGAGGTAGTGTCGTACAGCTTGTAAACCAATGTTATGGGGAATGGACGTGTATAGTGAGACCACATCTAGCGAGAGCCAGCGGTATGTCGGTTCCCAGGAGTAGTATCGTAGCATGTTCAGAAGGTGGATGCTGTCTTTAATGTAGGAAGGTAGGTTCTGTACTATACCTTGGAGAAAATGATCAATGTAGATAGAGAAGTAGCTGGTTACGCTTTCCATGGCAGCCACTATTGGTCTACCAGGAGGGTGTGTGGGGTCTTTGTGCACCTTCGGAAGGTGGTAAAAGTAGGGCCTTTTGTAAAAGTCATGTTTAAGAAATGAGGCTTCGGATGCAGTAACTATACCATCTGCTTGTGCTCGATCTATTAGGTTGTGAGCTTCAATAGAGAATTTGGGTAAGGGATCTCCGGAAAGTTTTTTGTATGTGGATGTGTCCGATATGAGTCTAGTTGTTTCCAGCATGTAGTCTGCACGGTTCTGGACTACGATACCACCTCCTTTATCTGCGGGCTTAATAACCAGTTGTCTGTTGTTGGTGAGTGATTTAAGAGCCGTGCGTTCTGCTGGGGTTAAGTTAGATGGTGGATTGGAACGTGAGTTGGACATTTGACACATTCGTAGTATATCAGCATATACAACCTGATAGAAGGTCTGGACGTAAGGTCCTTTGGCAAATGTGGGATAAAAGATAGATTTCGGTTTGAAATTAGTGTGTAAGATGGGTGGAGAGGTAGGTGGATGTTGAGTTAGAGATTCAATCTGGTCGTCAATGTAGAGATCTTCCAACTGGTCTAGGGCTATGAGTTCTGCGGGTCCTAGGGTGGAGGAGTCTTCTGTAGTAGTACTGCATTCAGCTTGGTCATTAGTAGTATATGGAGTAGTGTTTGGGGTAATGTTTGGGGTACCATTACCCTTCTTAGTGTCTTGAATGTTGAAATATCGTTTGATGGTGATATTTCTAATGAACCTATTGAGATCCAAGAAGAGAGTGAAAGGGTTGGGAGATGCTGTGGGGGCGAAGGTGAGCCCGCGTGCTAGTAGAGATTTTTCAGGCATGGATAAAGTGTGATCAGAGAGGTTGAAGATTTTTACAGTCTGCGCAATTTCTCCCTCCTTTTTGTGTCTGTGTCTCCCCCCTCTCCTGCCTCGTTGGTGAGCTTTCTTTTTTGGCAGGGTTGGGGGGTGATCACTAAAAAAGAGGGGGTAGGGGTGGGAGATATATGTTTGTGGGCCCAGATGCTTGAGTGATCTTGGGCTGTGCAGTGTGTAGATTCCCAATACCAAAATCCAGAGTGGATGACTGGGGGTCCTCATAAGTGCTGTGATCTGATATGGCACTGCCGGTCTGTGTTTCTTTGAGGGTAACCGGTATGGGAGGGATTGAGGTAAGGATGCCAGTGTGGGGTTTCTTCTTTATACTCTTGGAAGTTTTGGGTGTACTGGAGGAAGAAACTGGCACGGGGGGTGGTGGACGATGATGGTCCTCTTTTGGTGTGGGTGTGGGCTGTGGCCGTCTGGAAGGTGCCGGTGGCCTATGTGGTTTATAAGGCTTGGTGGAGGGGCCTTGAAAGGATAAGAGGGCCGTGGTGGGCCTAGGTACACATTCCATCAGGGGGACTGGGGCGTGGTTCTCTTGCCCTGATGGGGTGTGGAGATTGGGGTGGTTGTTAACTTTGGGGGGGTGTGTATTGCGTCTGGGTTTTTTCCAACAGTGGATCCTGTTGGAGTTGTAATCGTCGAAGTCTCTGCGTATCTTCTGTAATTTACATTTGATGAGGCAATCCTCTTGGTACTTAGTGTTAAGTTTCAGTTTTTGTACTATGAGGTGGGTAGGGGTGTAATGTATGATCTTAGTTCATCTATAAGATTGGTTAATTTGGACGATAATGAGTTGAATAGGGTATCCCTTTGCTTGATGATGATTTCCATCCATTTTTGAGTGCAGAATTCGGATATGGTGGACCATTCAGCAGCTAAATCTGCGCCCAGGAATGAGCAAGTCTTTTGGTTTCTGAGACCTCTGGGAGAAATTTTGTAGTTCAAATACAGTTCCAAGAAGAACTTATCCCACCATTGTTGGTTGATGTTATTGATGGTGTCCTCTATTTTGCGAAACTTCGCACATATGTGTCTGTATTCCAGACGGGGGATATTTGCTGATGGGAGGAAGTATCCATCTGGGAAGTGTGCGTATAAGTCATCTAATATGGTGTACTTGACTGATTCTATTTTTTGTATAATTTCCATGGTTACTATACAGCATAGGCTTGAAGTATTAGGTATGTAAACTGGGGGGGAAGTAAATCACATAAACATAATGGGGCTAAAGATGAAATGTACAATAATAATAATTGGCATAGATCCAGAGGCTGCGCATATATGTGAACTTCTTAAGAGGAGATAAAAAAAACGATCAAGGGGTTAATATGGCGCACAATGGAGGTAGCCGAGTACATATAACTAAAAATGGTGGGGGGAAGGGGTGGGTTGGGGGTTCCTGAGAGGGGGAACTTGATGGTGGTAGTTAATGTTTCACAACAAGTTCGGGTATTAGTCCATGTAAGGATAAAATGATGCTGAATAAATGGAAGGCAGCCAGTCTATAAAAGCTAGAAGAAGCTCTGGAACAAATAAAAAAGAAAGAAGGACGGCGCGCCCTATAAGTGCAGCATGTATGTTAAAAATATTTATTACAATAGATAAAAACACTCACATTTGAGTTGCTAAAAACCAGCATGTAAAGTAGTTTCATCCGCGTGCTCTCGGGGGATGTGGGTGTCACGGGCCAGTTCAGGGGTTCCTGGGATGTGAGTCCTGTAACCTGGGTCCTGGTAGCTGTTCCGGTGGTGCCGAGGGTCCTCAGAGCCTCCGGGCGGCCAGGATATCGGTCATGGATCCTCCGTGGAGCGCCGTGCTGACCTGCGTCTTCACTTCCGGGAGCGGGGTGAGGCGGGCGGTGCTTCGCGTTCGGAGCATGCATGCTCCTTCATCAAGCTATGCTGGTGGCCATATTCAGTGTGGGAATTTATACCATAGGCAATGGGAGGGGTGGAGAGGTAATTGAGAGGAGGGCGGGACTATGTATAATGATTGGGCACGTAGGTAACCATGGAGATGGGGTGTACACAATGTGGAAGGGGAGTGGAGGGAGACGGGGAGTGGGCGGGGCACCTTGCCCGTGACTTTGCGAATTAGATTGAAAATTTTGTTTCAACAGCCTCTGATCCTGGGGCACTCCCAAAATATATGGAGGAGGGATCCCAGGTGCCCACATCCCCTTAAACATAGGGGAGAGGACCACGGGTAAAATTTAACTAGGCGAGTTGGGACCAGGTACCATCGGGAAATGACCATGAGGCCTGCTTCAGCTAGGGAGATGTTCAGGATCCCCTTGTAAGCGCAAGCGAAGTGAGAGTGCCAGGTGACTAGATCCCATTTGAATCCGATGTCATGCTCCCAACTCAGCATATATGTCACTTTCTCCCGTGGTTCAGCTAAGGCTGAGTAAATAAGGGAGATTCCCCCTCTCATGTCCATGGCCGAGGAGCCCCACTGTTCATAAGGGGTGATAGCAAGGGGGGGGTGGTTCTTGGGAGGAGATCGAATGTAGAAAGTGGCTTATCTGGTGGAAGCAGAATTTTTCTGAAGGGGACATTTCCAATTTTGAAGTACAGTGGATCATTTTGAGGGGGCCATTAGAGTTAAAAAAGTGTCCTATTCGATATAGACCCTTATAGAGCCACCACTGAAATGCCTTTATGTCCATCCCAGGTGAGAATAGGGGGTTGTTAAAGATGTGTGCTAGGGGGTGCCACTTGAGTGCAAAAGGGTGGGAGATAGGATTGGAGTTCTAGATTTGGGGGGGCGCCCCAGAGAAGATAGTCAATAGTAAAGTTAGGTATAGCTTGCCTTTCCATCTCTATGCATTCAGGTTTAGGACCTTTAGAGTAAATGGCTGATATTTGGCTAAGATGTGCTGCCTGGTAGTACCACCAGAGATTGGGTAGTCCTAGACCTCCTTTTTTTCTGGGTCTGAAGAGGGTCTTTTTAGGAAGTCTGTGGTTTGGTTTACCCCAGGTAAATTGGATTATTGCTGATTGTAGATTATGGATATGAAGTTTGGAGACAGGTATAGGAAGAGATCGAAAGAGATATAATATATGTGGGAGGAGGGTCATTTTAACAGCATTTATTCGCCTAGCCAAGACAATTTATGTAGTGACCATTGCTCAAGATCAGACTTGAGCTTTCTTAACATGGGTGGGTAATTATCCCCTTCCCGCCGACCGTACACAGATGTGCGTATTCAGCTTTCGGGGGTTATACCGGGATGATGCCCGCAGTTGCAGGCATCATCCCGGTACCGTTGTTTAGAGCCGGCGATTAGCTATCCGTGTATAACAACCGATGCGGCTCAAAGCCGCTCGGCTGTTATACCGGAGCAGCGGGAGGGGACATCCCCCCTCCCGCCACCTCCCGCCGCTCTTACCGGGCCTCCCGGTCGATCTGGAGGCTTGCTGACCAATCCGATGCCTCTGGCGGCTGGGGGCGGGCTGGAACGAAGCTGTGGGCAGCTTTGTTCCAGCCTTCAAATTGTAAACGCGGAAGCGACGTCATGACGTCACTTCCTGTTTACTCGGCTGCCAATGGAGCCGGTTTTAAAAAAGTACACAGTATTCAGAATCGCGGTTTTCGGTGATCTGAATCTGAATCTGAATACTTTGAGGTGTAAAAAGGAGGGATTGGAGGTCTTTTAGACCCCCGATCTCTCCATAAAGAATACCTGTCACCACCTATTACTGTCACAAGGGATGTTTACATTCCTTGTGACAGCAATAAAAGTCATCAAAACATTTTTTTTTAAACACAATTTATGAATTTAAAAATAAATAAAATAAATAAGAAAAAAAAAATTTAAAATGCCCCCATCCCCGTGAGCTTGCGCAGCAAAGAAAATGCATACGGAAGTCGCGCACGCATATGTAAACGGTGTTCAAATCACACATGTGAGGTATCGCCGCAATCGTCAGAGTGAGAGCAATAATTCTAGCACTAGACCTCCTCTGTAACTCTAACCTGGTAACCGTAAAATAAATTTAAAGAGTCGCATATGGAAATTCTTAGGTACTGTAGTTTGTCGCCATTCCACGAGTGCGTGGAATTATAAAGCGTGACATGTTTGGTATCTATTTACTCGGCGTAACATCATCTTTCACATTATACAAAAAAATTGGGGTAACTTTACTGTTTGGATTTGTTAAAATTCATGATAGTGTCCTTTTCCAAAAATTTGTGTTTAAAACACCGCTGCACAAATACCGTGTGATATAAAATATTGCAACAATCTCCATTTTATTCTCTAGATTCTCTGCTAAAAAAATATACATAATGTTTGGGGGTTCTAAGTAAGTTTCTAGCAAAAAATACAGATTTTAACTTGTAAACACCAAATTTCAAAAACAGGCTTAGTCATGAAAGGGTTAAATTTATATAATTGGTCTATATTGGGAGTTAAATGGATGCCTAGTTATGAAATGGAGGTCGTACTCCAGAAAAAGGGGAAATGGTCCCAAAAACTATCTAACAAGGACGGAGGGGTAGAGATGTTGAGGGCAACAGATTTAGACATATTAACTAGCAAGTCCGAGATCTGTCTAAAATGTTGAAGGAGTGTTAGGACGTTAGGAATGGAGAGGAGAGGGGATGTGATGAAGAGGAGGACGTCGTCCATGAAAAGAGCACATTTATGGCCACATTTGACACCATGAATGTCTGGGTGATTTTTAATGGCAATTGCCAAAGTCTCTATACCTATGGCAAAAATGAGGGGGGATAGTGGACAACCTTGCCTCGTTCCTTTGGTAATGGGGAAGGGATCTGAGAGGTGTCCTTGGATTCTGATCTGGGCCTTGGGCTGGGAATAATGGGCTGCGAGAAGATTGATGAAGTGTGAGCCAAAACCCCATCTCTCTAATGTGCTAAATAAATACGGCCATGTGACAGTGTCAAAGGCCTTTTGCAGATCGATGGATAAAAGATAGCCTTCTTGTGCTGGATTGTCATTCCAGTTTGATTTTAACAGGGAAATGATGTCCACTGCCCTCCTTATCTGGTACGAGCCCTGTCTCCCTGGTATAAAACCTACTTGGTCTTTATGTACATAGGACCCTATGAAGGAACCTAGTCTATTGGAAAGAATTTTTGTCACAATTTTTAAGTCATTGTTGATTAAAGATATGGGTCTATAATTGCTTACTTGGCTCTGGTCCTTGCCTGGTTTGGGGATGACTGAGATGTATGCTAAATTTGCTGCTGTGTCTAAAGGAGAGTCCTTGTTGAGGTAATTAAAGAACCGGACCAGATAAGGAGACAACACCTCGCCAAAGGTCTTATAGTACTGTGTCGAGAAATCCGGGCCCGAACCTCTTTTAATGTCTTTTATGACCTCTTTGACTTCATCTTCAGAAATAGGGGCTTCCATTAAGGAGTGATGTGAGTCGGAGATTTTGGGGAGGGGGACGCTATTAAGAAAAGAATTGAGTGTGTGCGTACTGCTGGGATTAGGGCTTGAGTATAGGTTTGAGTAAAACGAGTGGAATGTTTCCAGTATAAGTTTGGGTTTTTGGGTAAGGGAACCGGACATTGATTTAATTTTGGGCAGGGCCTGAATTCTATGTTTAGGTGAGAGCTTCGATGCGAGATGGGGTCCAAATTTGTTAGAGTGAAGATAGAATTTACCACTCACCCATCCTAGATGTTTTTCTGCACTTGAGGTGAGGGCCGTGTTTAGTTCATTCCTAGCTGCGTCTAATTATGCCAGAGAGGAGGGTGAGGGGTGTTTTTTGTGTGACTTACATATGGATTGGAAGTTCTTTTGTAGGTTTTTAAGATCTATTTATTTTCACATTTTAAGCGTGAAGCTAATTGTATAAGGTTACCACTGCCTTATGGGCTCCTCATAATGAGCTTGCAGAGATATCTGGTGTATCGTTAATGTGGAAGTATTCCTTAATATCTCTTTCGATCATAGTGCAGTGTACTGGGTTAGTGAGAAGTGCTTCGTTAAGGCGCCACTGTGGGGGGCTCGCTTGGTTTAGGAAGCCAATAATTTTAAGTGAAACTAAGGAGTGGTCCGACCAGGGGACTTCGCTTATGGAAGCCTGAGATGCTAGTTGGATGTCAGAAGTATGTAGGAAGATATGATCTATGTAAGCATAAGTTCTATGGGGAGCTGAGAAGTGAGTATAGTCTCTAGCATTGGGATGTAATTCCCTCCACGTGTCTATCATACCTAGTGAGTGTAAGAGCCGAGCAATACGGAGGCTCTGCTTGGGGGGTCATTTGAAGTGGGAATTGCCTTGTGCCGATTTGTCAAGTATGTGATCAAAAGCAACATTTGAGTCGCCTCCCATGATCACCTTGCCTTCCAGGTGAGGGGAAAGAAAAGCTAGCATTGAAGAGAAAAAGGAGGCCTGGCCTTTATTTGGGGCTTAATACGAAATGATGGAGAATAGTGTCCCATTTATATGTCATTTTTACTAGTATGTACCTTCCTTCACTGTCCTTGATAGTTTGGGAAAGATTAAAGGGGGTGCGTTTGGATATGAGGAAGGCTTCTCCTCTTTTTTTATCATCTGCGTTGGCTAGGAAGAAGGTGGGGTAATTACGGTGCATGAAGGATGGATTAAAGCTCTTTGGGAAGTGGGTCACCTGGATAAGGATGACGTCAAGCCCCTTAGAGTGGTAGTTATGAAAGGCTATACACTTTTAACTGTATAATTTAGGCCTTGTGCGTTGTGGGACGCTATTTTGAGGGACGTCTGTGTGGGAGGTTCGTCAGCCATGGACATGAGGGGGAGAAGACGCATGTGTAAAACTGTTTCTTACCTGGACCAGGTGAATAGATCCATCCAGCTGGGGATTTCGAGTCAAGCCTTGGGACCAAGTGTACCAGACACGACCAGCTCTCCTTGAAGGCACCTGGGGGGGGGGAGAAAGAAGAGCAGAGGAAGTGAAGACAGACCAGGAAGAGAAAAGAGAAAAGAAGAGAACAAGAGAGACTGAGTCCAGCATAAGAAATATCCTGGACTCTTTGATTGCAGGACTGGGCGGCCAGAACCTGCTCCAAAACCTTATAATTTGTGGGGTTCAGTAAAAGGGCAGGCCTAAATAGGGTTGCAGTCCTGGTGTCACCAAGGGATTAAAACTCTTCTAGGTCACAGCAGGTGGAGTGGCAATTGGCCCCGCTCCGGCCACATGGCACCCTGGAAAACAAATTTGGGGGAGAGCCCCATGAAGAAATTATGCACATGAAAACAACATCTGATGTAAGTGAACATATATCTCATAAGTTGAGATAAAAACTTCAAACTAAAGTAAAACCAAACCAATAAGGGGAAAGACCAGCATTTCGATTAACCATGCGGCTATATGATGAGGGATCATGAGAAGGGAAGGGGAGAGGGTATGGAGGGGTAGGGAGAGAGTCAAGAGGGTAGGGGAAAGGGAGCTGGAAAGAAGGAAGGTGGGGTAGGGTATTGCATTTATGCATTTGGGATTGTCCCGAACCATATTGTCCTCATCGATCACAAAGATGAAATTCTGCGGCCTTCATGGAATGATGGGAGACATAGAGGAATGTTCCATGGGGTAAAGTACCAGAGGGTGGTGAGTAGGGATGGTAATGCAGGACATGGCTGCGGGTACTTGGGGAGAGCAGATCCAGTGAGTCTCCAAAGAGACCAGGTGTGTGTAGGAGAAGCTTCTACACCAACAAGGATTCCGGTTAAGACGGAAAGGATGAGAACAGGACCCTAGGGGTCAGTCAGTCCCAGTGATCATCTTGGGGGCATGAAGTCACGCTGCCTCTTTGGCTGCTGTTTCACCCACAACGGGGTAAGGGGGCTGTTTGGTGGAGGCCTCTTGGAGGAGTTCGGTCGGTTCTCTGTTTGGTGAGGAGACAGTTCCTGAGAAATGAGCCCGAGTTGGAGAAGCATGTGTTTGCCAGATTGGAAATTTGAGAAACTATAGGGTTTTTCTCTGTATTGGAATTGCAGGCAGAAGGTGAAGGCCCATCTATATTTTATCATCTTCTGTGAGAGAATGTCGAGAAGAGGTCTGAGGGATTTCCTTTTCTGAATCGTCGTTGGGGAGATGTCAGCAAAAATTTGGACTTTGTTGCCAAGAAAAGTAATATTATCCCTGTAGCGAGATCTTTTCATTATTTCTTCTTTTACCCCATAAAAGTGTGGCTTAACTACTATATCCTGGGGGAGACCATCTTGTTGGGGGGATTGAAGCACTCTGTGGGCCCTGTCCAATTCGAGCTTGTGATCCGGGATATCTGGGATGATGTCCTTGATTAGGGATGAGCCGAACACCCCCCTGTTCGGTTCGCACCAGAACATGCGAACAGGAAAAAAGTTCGTTCGAACACGCGAACACCGTTAAAGTCTATGGGACACGAACATGAATAATCAAAAGTGCTAATTTTAAAGGCTTATATGCAAGTTATTGTCATAAAAAGTGTTTGGGGACCTGGGTCCTGCCCCAGGGGACATGGATCAATGCAAAAAAAGTTTTAAAAACGGAAGTTTTTTCAGGAGCAGTGATTTTAATAATGCTTAAAGTCAAATAAGAGTGTAATATCCCTTTAAATTTCGTAGCTGGGGGGTGTCTATAGTATGCCTGTAAAGGGGCGCATGTTTCCCGTGTTTAGAACAGTCTGACAGCAAAATGACATTTCAAAGGAAAAAACCCATTTAAAACTACTCGCAGCTATTGCATTGCCGACAATACACATAGAAGTTCATTGATAAAAACGGCATGGGAATTCCCCACAGGGGAACCCCGAACCAAAATTAAAAAAAAAAAAATTACGTGGGAGTCCCCCTAAATTCTATACCAGGCCCTTCAGGTCTGGTATGGATATTAAGGAGAACCCCGTGCCAAAAAAAAAAAACGGCGTGGGGTCCCCCCAAAAATAGATACCAGACCCTTATCCGAGCACGCAACCTGGCAGGCCGCAGGAAAAGAGGGGGGACGAGAGTACGCCCCCCCTGAACCGTACCCAACATTGGGAGGGTGCTTTGGGGTAGTCCCCCAAAACACCTTGTCCCCATGTTGATGAGGACAAGGGCCTCATCCCCACAACCCTGGCCAGTGGTTGTGGGAGTCTGCGGCCGGGGGGCTTATCGGAATCTGGAAGCCCCCTTTAACAAGGGGACCCCCAGATCCCGTCCCCTGTGTGAAATTATAAAGGGGTACTTACCCCTACCATTTCACTAAAAAACTGTCAAAAATGTTAAAAATGACAAGAGACAGTTTTTGACAATTCCTTTATTTAAATGCTTCTTCTTTCTTCCATCTTCCTTCATCTTCTTCTTCTGGTTCTTCTGGCTCTTCTGGTTCTTCCTCCGGCGTTCTCGTCCAGCATCTCCTCCACCGCGTCTTCTATCTTCTTCTCCTCGGGCCGCTCCGCACCCATGGCATGGGGGGAGGCTCCCGCTCTTCTCTTCATCTTCTTTATCTTCTTCTTCTCTTCTTCTTTTCTTCTCTTCTTCTCTTTTTCTCTTCTTCATTTTCTTCTCCGGGCCGCTCCGCACCCATGCTAGCATGGAGGGAGGCTCCCGCTGTGACGGTGTCTTCTTGTCTGACGGTTCTTAAATAACGGGTGTGGGACGCACGGTGACTTGACGGGACTTCCCTGTGACATCACGGGGAATGCCACAGGGAAGTCCCATCATGTCCCGTGCATCAGAGGGGGAGAAGAAGATAGAAGACGAGATGAGTAAGCGCTCTATGGGAGCGTGAAACGCGTTAGCGGTTATGCTGCATTATCCCAACAAAGCCATGTACGGATTTTAATCATGTTATTACTTTTCAATAAAGAGGATTTTATTTTTTACTTTTCCAATCCGGAGTGCGGCTGTTCAGATTTTTCTATCACACACATAAGATAGAAGACGCCGCAGAGGAGATGCTGGACGAGAACACCAGAGGAAGAACCAGAAGAACCAGAAGAAGATGAAGGAAGATAGAAGAAAGAAGAAGAATTTAAATAAAGGAATTGTCAAAAACTGTTTCTTGTCATTTTTAACATTTTTGACAGTTTTTTAGTGAAATGGTAGGGGTAAGTACCCCCTTACCATTTCACACAGGGGGGGCCGGGATCTGGGGGTCCCCTTGCTAAAGGGGGCTTCCAGATTCCGATAAGCCCCCCGCCCACAGACCCCCACAACCACCGGCCAGGGTTGTGGGGATGAGGCCCTTGTCCTCATCAACATGGGGACAAGGTGTTTTGGGGGGCTACCCCAAAGCACCCTCCCAATGTTGAGGGCATGTGGCCTGGTACGGTTCAGGAGGGGGGGCCGCACTCTCATCCCCCCTCTTTTCCTGCGGCCTGCCAGGAACCCACGCTGTTTTTTTTTGTTTTTTTTGGCGCGGGGTTCCCCTTAAAATCCATACCAGACCTGAAGGGTCTGGTATGGAATTTAGGGGGAACCCCAAGTCATTTATATTTTAAATTTTGGCCGGGGTTCCCCTTAATATCCATACCAGACCTGAAGGGCCTGGTATGGAATTTAGGGGGACTCCCACATCATTTTTTTTTTAATTTTGGTTCGGGGGTTCCCCTGTGGGGAATTCCCATGCCGTTTTTATCAATGAACTTCTATGTGTATTGTTGGCAATGCAATAGCCGCGAGTAGTTTTAAATGGGTTTTTCCTTCGAAATGCCATTTTGCTGTCAGACTGTTCTAAACACGGGAAACATGCGACCCTTTACAGGCATACTATAGACACCCACCAGCTACGAAATTTAAAGGGATATTACACTTTTATTGTTTGACTTTAAGCAGTATTAAAATCAATGCTCCCAAAAAAACGTCCGTTTTTAAAACTTTTTTTTGCATTGATCCATGTCCCCTGGGGCAGGACCCGGGTCCCCAAACACTTTTTATGACAATAACTTGCATATAAGCCTTTAAAATTAGCACTTTTGATTTCTCCCATAGACTTTTAAAGGGTGTTCCGCAGCATTCGAATTTGCCGCGAACACCCCAAATTGTTCGCTGTTCGGCGAACTTGCGAACAGCAAATGTTCGAGTCGAACATGCGTTCGACTCGAACTCGAAGCTCATCCCTATCCTTGATTAAAGATTTAATGGTGTCAGAAATATCAATGTTAGATTTGGGTATTCCTCTGACATGGAAGTTATAGCGTCTGCTCCTGTTCTCTAAATCGTCTATTTTGGAAAGAGCGTTTTCAAGTTGTTCTTGCAAAGACTGGATGCATGTCGTGTTCTGGTTAGTGCATGCTGCAGATTCGTCCACAGCCTGTTCAATAGCATCCATTCTGGCCCCCAGGCTCTGAATGTCTGCTTTTATTGAAGAAGTAATTTGCATTGCATTCTGTGCTAGTCCAGCAGCCAGCATGTCAGAAAAGCTGCTTAGTAGCTGAGCCATTTCTGGGGGGTAATTGTGCGGTATGGGGGAGGCCTGTGGGGAATCAACAAGGCTGAAAGGAGAGTTAATCGGGGGAGAGTATGGGTTACCATTTTGCTTTCTATCCAGGAGCGATTCTGTGGAAGCTAGGGATGCCATAAAGCCCTGGGCGCCCTGGATGTTACTCACAGTTACAGAGGCAGGCATGGCGAGGGACAGAGGATTCGCTGAGCCTTGCTGGATCTCAGTGTCCCCACATGGAGAAGCAGCGGCCGCCATCTTGGGAGGCTCAGGGGTTGCCAGGCTGAAATTCAATTGCCGGTTAATGTCCCTTTTCAGGTGGGTTTCCGACATTCAGGCAGGTGCCTGGGACTATCAGGATAACAGAGCCGGTCTTTACGAGGGGATCCGCTTGAAGAGGCTGGTATACGGTGCGCTGGAGGACCGGAGCGGTGCGGAGCTCTTGGCTAGCATGGCGATCCGGAAGTCCCGCGCATGCATAAACTCAGTTACACATCTTGAACATGAAATGTTTATTTGAACAAACTCACCAAAATATATACACCAGGAGGACATCTCTATAGCAATATAAACTGTAACCAGAAATGGAATTAACATAGATAATTAACTAGTCCCTTAAAGCAGCTGAGGTGACTCCATGCCCACCTAGCCATTGTTGTGATTAATCAGGATTTTAATACAGGTCAGACTTGTCACCAAGCTTCCCACAGTAGATTATACATTATCATAACTATAAACACAGGATACTTTCTCAGAATAGCAGCAGCTTCCAGTAGCAGACGAACCAAACCGTCTCTTACATTGTACAGAGGCCAATGTGACAAGCTCTTTCAATTAACATGTCGAGTTCAGAATCAAACAAACCAAAAATAGTCTTTATATATCCTGGGAGATATTGTGGATAAATATCACTGTCCCATTTTAAGTATTCCAAGCCACATTTTCTCAGTCACCCTGTGCCCCTAATGGACACAGGGTGACTTAGACATAGGGGGTGCATGGGGAGCTGAAACAAAGGTTTCCCAACCTCTCCAAGGAATTCTGGGTTCCATGGGCCCTCCCGTCACAACCTCCTCCCCCCTTTGCATTCCCTTGTTTTGTAACCTCTTTTGTAATCCTGATGGCTTCTGGGAAAAAATGTGGATGTTTATATCCAGTTTCTCCCTAGGAGAATCATAATGTTCCTTTTTTTCTGAATACCTTTCTTAGCTGTCTCTATGGGTATATAAAGGATGTCTTGTAATGACATTTTCATCCTCATAAGGATCCTGATCATTATCCAAAAGAGATACAAATCTGTTTGTTTGAGTTTGATATTCAAGAGAAGTTCAGTATGGGTGGATATGTTTCAAGCCTCTAAAATTCCCTCCTTGATTATCAATACAGTTATTTGGTGGCCTAAAATTATTAAAATCATGATATATTCTGCCTGGCCTATTATTATTTCCCTTTGTGATGTATAACTAAATGCTCTATTTCTCAGGGGACCATCCCTCCTATGTGGTGGTACAAAAGAGAAGCTATTCTGGAGGGGGTGTGGTGTCCGAGCTCTAAGATGGCCACTTAGCCAGTGAGCTCTGCCAGACTGCCAGGGATAATAACAGACACTGGAGCATAATCTTCTCACCCGCAGGTATGTCACTGAGGATAGGGCCGCTGATCGAGCCCCGCAAGCTGACTGGCTTCTTCCCCTGTGTACCAAGGGGACTACAACAAAATGGTGGCAGTGCTGGTGCCTCAAGGCTGAGCAAACAGGCCATGGCCTCGTAATCCTGCCATACCGAACACCACTCTGCAGACTCCATTCCTACTACCAGAAGCCCTGCTAAGTCCAAGCAACGTACAGCATCTCCAGGAAGGAGACTTTGGCCACAAAATATGGAGGTGAGTGTGATGCAGTCCTCACAAGGGCCCCAACACCTTTTCTGCAGCTGACCCCTTTGCAGGTTTTCCAACATCAGGCTGGTCATTGTCAGATACGGTACTAAAAAACATGCTAATGTCCCTCAGATTACTACAGAATGTGATCTCTACAGTTAGAAAATAACAAGAAGATGTTCAGGTTGTGGGTGACAGGATCAATTATGTAAAAAAATCCATGGGAGAGAGCGCATGCGCGGCAGCTCCAAAGATGGCCACTGGCTATTAGAGCTCCGCTCCACCACGGCACTGTGACAGCCACTGGAGCCTACTGAGCGATCCCCGAGCACCTAACCGGGACACATTAGTGGGGCAGACCGCCGGGACGACGCAGCTGACAATGGCGCACGTCAGGAGGAACCTTACGGGCCAGGTGCGGTGGCCGTCCCAATTAGCTATGCCAAGATGGCGGCGGCCCCACAAGGCCTGCACAGCACAGGGTGATGCTGAAGACTCCATTGCTGACCAAGACTCACTGCCTCCAGAGTCCCCAGGTACAGACTTTCCGCCCCTGCCCCTGGCCACTTCTCCCTCATCCACGGAGTCCCTCCTGGGCAGGCTGGGACCCGGCCACCTCTCCACACCTATGATGGATCCACACACAGTACTGTTACTGTCTGTGATGGAAGCAAACTCCGCCATCCCTGTGCCCTCTGATTTCCCCTCCATGATGGAAGCCTTCTCCCAGCTCCTTTCCAAGAGCCTGGCCCTGAATGCAGCCAAATTACCTCCTCCATCCATGCGGATCTGCAGCAAATAGGGCTGAGAATGGACACAATTGAAAAGAAGGTTGACCAAGCAGTGTCACGCATTAATCAAAACTCAGCAAGGATACACGACATGCAAGATCAGCTTGAAACAGCCTTTGCAAAGATCGACGACCTCGAAAATAGATCGAGACATTATAACTTTCGCATCCGCGGGCTCCCTGAATCTGAAAAGGACGTACATGCTTCTTTGAAAATCCTGTTGCGAAACCTCATACCAGATATCACAGAGCACCGACTGGAGCTTGACAGAGCTCACAGAGCCCTACAACCCCCTCAATTGGATGGCCTCCCCAGAGACATTATTGTGAAACCCCATTTCATTTTCTACTCCGTTAAGGAGGAGGTGATGAGGAGGTCCAGGGGCTCAGATAACCTCAATTTGATGGGACACAGGATCCAGATTATTGCAGACTTGTCGTCATACACGGTACAAAAAAGACGCTCTCTCAAAAAGTTACTCCGACTTATGCTGGAAAAAGAGATCACATATCGTTGGTCCTTTCCCCTACGACTGAACTTTTCTTACAGAAACAAAAATTATGGCTTCTCTTCATTCGCAGAGGGAGAACGTCTGCTTCTACAATTGGGCTTGATTTCCCAGGATCCCTCACCCTCCCAGAATGGCAGGAGTTCCACTTCATCCAGGGCCCCCGCCAGCAAGCCCGCTGCAACCTATCTGGCTGAAACAAAGCTCCAAACGCTATAAAGAAAATCTCCCCCCATGATGTGCTGCCCCCTTCATGGATCAGGGCCCTGATCCGGAACTCTCCTTTGGCTGTCTTCTGGTCCTCGTGACCTTCCCGGGTCTTACAATCGTCTCCCCATCAATAATTCCCACATAACGGATTTGACTCCTTCATTACACAGACTTATCCGTACTGCAGCTCCCTGATACACCAGGATTGACAGCAGCCACTCCTATGACTCTACAGGGCTAGGACAGGGGCGGGGGGGTAATTCTATGTAACCCTGGACCGTGATCAGAAAGGTTATGTATTTACAGGATTACCATGACTGATATGTCCCTCTCCCCCTGGTTAGTCCTACATTATTTTTTCCCTTGTTTGTAACCTTAGTGTATCCGATTACTTGTAATTTTCTGTATGGGCTTGCTACCCCTTTACACAGATTTCACTGCACAGCTGATGTAGCTTACTGCCCTGGCGATGCAGTGGCATCTCCCATCACATAACCAGAGCATATAGCCCATACTGTATACTAGATCATGGATCTCTCACCGTTTTGTGTCCACTGGGGCCCCTGGGTGGGAGGTTGGGGACCCGAGGTGGAGGTTGGACTTGATGGGTGGTTCCCGGTTAATTGTATGTTCTTTTTTTTAACAAAAAACAAAGTTGTTATTCTGGTGGGGATGCTCTGTTTTTGGGATATGTTAGACTGCTTAATTGTCTTCAGTTATCCTGATCTATAGGTGGCAGGGCCGTGGTGGACCCAGTGCACCTCCAGTGGGAACCAGGAGCACCGATAGTGCCTTTGGTTTCTTGTCCGGTTGTCCTACTGTTTGGACACCGGCCTTCTCAGGTTTAGGGGTAAGGTATGGCCAGCCCATCCTACCCCGGGTGTGAGGGGGTCTGGGGACCCCAGTATTATTACTTTTTGTTCTTGTTACATGCATGATTGTATAATGGATCGGGTCTCTGTAATTTTCTTGCTCTCTCTACTACTCTCTCTCATCCCTCTCCTCTCTTTTTCTCCCTCTCTTAATATGAGTACTCCCAGGTTCTGCATTTGCCTCTGGCCTCTCCTCCCAGGTCTCGTGTACATGGCAAGCTCACCCTCGAGGCTCTCTCTTCACACCAGCCAGGTAAAATCTTTGTCATAAGTAGGGCCTTGCACCACCCACATTATGCCTGACCCTCAAAACGTATCGCTCACCTTTAAAATTATATCACATAATACCCAGGGACTGAACTCCCCCATCAAACGGAGAAAACTATTCCAATTCTACCAGTCCATGCACGCGGATATTCTCTTTCTGCAAGAGACCCACTTTCCCATATCCTACCAAACCACATTCCTCCATCGCAACTTTCCCCAATTTTTTTTATCATCCGCGTCCAACAAAACAAAAGGTGTAGCGATATGCTTTTCTAAACATATTAACCTCTCCCAACCTGAGACTGTTGTAGACCCCCTGGGACATAATATACTAGACTCGGGGAACATAGATGGTGAATTATACACCTTTGTTTCCTATTACTCCCCTAACAAAGGTCAAAAAGCCTTCTTTGAATCCTTACTGCACAAACTCCGACCTAACCTTAAGGGTACAAAATTTATTGGTGGGGATTCTAATATAGCTTTTGACTTCTCCCTGGACAAATCTGGAACTGAGATATCGAAATCCAAGCACCCTTCCAGACAAAGCATTAGAATAGCGAAGCTACTACATGAGGCCGGATTGGTAGACGTCTGAAGGGAAATTAACCCTCATTCTAAGGACTACACGCATTTCTCGGAACCCCATAGCTCCTATGCCAGGATAGACAACATCTTCACACACACACCACTATGATTCCTTTACTTGTGAGATCTCGGATAGTAGATACCTCCCTGTTGGACCACTCAATGATCAATCTGTCCTCCCACAGACACTCGGGACATAGAGACCCCCCTCGCTGGCGCCTGCAGGAATCCATTCTCAGTGATCCCATACAGGCTTCCATCATAGAGGATTCTATTAAGGAATACTTCAACATAAATACTACGACTGACGTTTTCCCAGCAACAGTATGGGCCGCACATAAATCGGTGATCAGGGGGAAATAAATTCAATTACTGGCCAAACTTAAAGCGGAACACAAAGCAAATACGATTAAATCAACGGCAGATTTCCAATCTCTTGTAAAAGCTCACAAACTACATCCCACTTCGGAATCCCTGGCTAAATTGGACAAGGCACGGGCCCTTCTCAACCTGACCTTAACGACAGCCACTGAAAAGCATCTCAGGTGGACAGGGGCATGTTTCTATTCTCAGAAGGATAGGATAGGGTCGAAATTAGTGGTTAAACTTAGCCCTAAACCTCGCCAACTGGCATTCCGCAATATTAGGCTACACTCGGGAGACCTGACCCAGAACCCTACCAAGATTATGGAAGCATTCCAACAGTTCTATTCTGAACTCTACAAACCTCAACACCCCCCATCAGGTCAGTCACAGGGCGGTTTCCTTGACTCCTTACCTTTGCCTTCCTTGTCCACAGACCATAAGGATTTACTTGAAAGCCCATTCTCCCTAACAGAGGTACTAGATACAATCAAATCTTTGAAAGTAGGCTTCTCCCCTGGACCGGATGGGTTCTCCACCGGGTATTATAAAAAATTCGGTAACACCCTGGCCCCACATTTCACAAAGTTTTTCAACTCTCTTAGGGAAGGTTCCCCTTTGGGGGCAGAGTTAAAAGCAGCAAATATTTTGGTGATTCCCAAACCAGGGAAGGACACAAGCGAGGTTGGGAACTATCGGCCAATATCCTTGATTAACAATGACATTAAGATTATGACCAAGATACTAGCAAATAGAATAGCAAGTTTTATCCCCTCATACATCCATAGAGATCAGGTACCCTTTATACCTGGGAGACAAGGTCCTGACCAGATTAGACAGTCCATAGATGTCATCTCTCTTCTTAAATCACGATGGGACGGAGGCCCCTCCCAAACAGGTTTCCTCTTATCGATTGACCTACACAAGGCTTTTGATTCAATAGACTGGGTATATCTGTCAGAGATCCTAAGGAGATGGGGCTTTGGCCCCTACTTCCTAAACCTAATCCACTCAATGTACTCCAATCCATCTGCTCAAGTGCGCCTAATGGGCAGATACTCGGCCTCATTCCCTATTGGAAGGGGTACCAGACAGGGTTGCCCCCGCTCCCCCTTCTCTTCACAATGGCCATAGAAACCTTGGCCATAGCAATCAGAGCAAATCCCGATATTAAGGGGTGACCTGCGGGGACCAGGAACACAAATGTGCACTTTACGCGGATGACCTCTTGCTATATATAACTTCCCCTCTAATATCCACTCCGGTCATATACAGAGTGCTGAGCTCATTCAGCAAAATCTCAGGTTTAAATGTCAATATGTCTAAATCAACTGCTTTAAATATCACGGTTCCTCCCAATCTACTATTACAGCTTACTAGCAACTTGGCATTCTCCTGGGCCCCCACGGCTATCCCCTACCTAGGGATCTATTTAACCCCGGATGTAAATAACCTCTTTAAAGCTAACTATCAGCTAACTATAATAAATGTATGTGGACTAATGCGCAAAAACCACAATCTAAATGAGAAATAGATCATCTGAAACTATCAGTGAGGTACCAGGTAAAGAGCTGCCAACATAGATGGGTCCACTTAGTTCCCCCAAGAAAGACAATAGGTTCATATGAAATATGTGGCGCTGCTCTATCATTCAGTACCAAACCAGCAATTAAAATCCTAACCGTGATCTTCTAAGACAAAGAATAAAGGGACAAACACTGTACCTAACGGTGACTCCAAGATACTGATCCCTGCCAAAAAAAGTTATGGTAAACTCTGAACTACTAGCTCCATGCTGGAGTCCATCAAAGAAAGCATCAATGCCAAATATAAGTAAAATAAGTGAGTGAACGTCAACCATTAAAGTGCCAAGTGCAAAATGAGATTCATGATGTATTAGCCACCACACATAAAAGGGCGTGACAATCTATAACGAATCTGGATATAATTGAAATAATAACCTCCAAAAATAGCTGAGAATCAAAAGGTCCCTAGTGCTGAGCAAGTAGAAATACCAAATAACTCTTAAGAGTGTAACACATAAAATTATAAATAGCAGACTGTCATAATGTGCATAGAAAAAAATATATATAGGTGAACTGTGATGTAAGATGCGTGCAAAGTCTCCGCATCAATATGAATCCACAATATCTAAATCAAGAATCAAACAGTGCTAATAGTGCAATCATGCCATCATAAACGCACTAATGCGCTATAAATAAATAAATAACTAATACATATATAGACAGACATCCCACAGCAGAGATGCCGTCCCAAAGTGACAGTAGTGCAATTCAGTCCACAAGTATATAGAAACGTGCAATTGTGATGAATGGTGTCCACAAAAACGGTCTTTGAATAAGGTGCAAATGTGCAGTGACTGGTGCTATTCTTCTATATAGGTTCTGGTGCACACACCGATTGTTTCCCCCAGCCTCTCACCTCCAGCAGCGGCCCCCAGTGGGCCAAGTAGAGCAGATAGATAATCTTGGAGAGGATGGGTTTCCTGGAACGATGTCAGTAGATCTGGCTCTCTGAATCTCCTCCCGCCGCTCCCAGTAATCCCAGCAATGGTAGTTAGGAACAAAGGAGAGGTCTCATAGTGTAGTAATTACTAGTAATTAGTAATTAGTAATTTTTGCAGATATTTCTCCCATGACCATTTAATGATGCAGAGCCCTCAAACCACTGCTGGTGATCCTCTCTCAAAAAGGAAATCCATTACTGGAGGGCCTTCCCTTTTGCCTTGAAATTCACCTATAAAGGTAAAACCTATTGCTTCGCTAGTTTTCCAGAAGGTGAACAAGTTCTTCTGAACCTGAAATTCATCTCCCAGGACTCAGCAATGGACACCTGAAATCTCCAATCAGGGTCTTCCAAATGTCCCACACCTACAAAGTCCGATCTCCCCAAAGCGGAAATCTACCAAAAGCAAGCGAGTGAAGGACGCCATGCCCACCTGACCACCATGAAGGGACTGTCTTTTTCTCCACCTCCTAAAGCTTGGCCTTGCCCAGCAATTTAAATGAGGGTCCCCTCTGAGATGTTGGTGATACCCAGGACCTTGAACCAAAACCCCATTCACTTGTCATTTCTTGTTTTATTTTTTTTGTTCCCATTTATAATTCTGTTTCTCCCCTGCCCAGCTAAGGGGACATCCAAGATCTTGTTAAACAAGTGACATTTAAGTGCTGCTGTTACCACCTATCTTTTGTGATCTTCCAAGGACGTTTTCACTAGGGCTTTTTTCAGCTGGAACTTGGTGGAACCACCTCTGGCTCAAGCTCTCTGCCTACCACTATCATCTGTAAACACAGAAGTCACTTACAATGCTGCGCCCCCCTTTTAGATTTTTAATTGTGTCAAGGACTAGGTACTAGGGCTGGCAGTGTGCTTCAGCTTAATACAGCAACAAAAGTAAGTTATGTGGATGATGGTGGAGCTTTTAAGGAAGGGGGGGTTGCAAAGAGAGGTGAGAGCTGAAGATGAGATGCAGAGGTAAGTGGCTGTGGAAGAAGGCTGAACTCTGCACTCTCTTTGTAGTACACCCCGGACTCTACAATCTGTATGTAATGCACTCCTGTTTGGAGGGTGTGTGTGTGTGTGTGTGTGTGAAGGGGGGTGGGGTTCGGGGGGTCGTGATTGAGTTCCTGCACCTATTTTCTGAGAAAAAAAGCCCTGGTTTTCACACAGCACAGGAGACAGCAGGAAGGATCCCCTTCCTGATTCTATCTAGGTTGCTAGATTGTGTAAGGGAATGTACATGCCTACCCCAATCTAGTGTTTTTCAAAATGTATTTTTATCTCTATTCTGGGGTCTCAAACTACTCTGGACTTCCAAATGGTATTTCATAAGTTACCTCAATAACCCCCGGCTTGCCCTGCAATCCGACCACTCACTGTCCCACATCCCTCCCCACCTCTGTTCCCTCACCCTACCTATCCTTTCCCTCCCCATTCCCCTTCCTGATTCTATCTAGGTTGCTAGATTGTGTAAGGGAATGTACATGCCTACCCCAATCTAGTGTTTTTCAAAATGTATTTTTATCTCTATTCTGGGGTCTCAAACTACTCTGGACTTCCAAATGGTATTTCATAAGTTACCTCAATAACCCCCGGCTTGCCCTGCAATCCGACCACTCACTGTCCCACATCCCTCCCCACCTCTGTTCCCTCACCCTACCTATCCTTTCCCTCCCCATTCCCCCCTCCCCAAATACAGCCTAACAGCTAAATTACCCTTACACCTGCTGGTTATGATCCATCTATCAGTCATTGTTATAATTAGTTTGTTTTTTTCTTTTTTACAGGGATGGCTGTGATTGAGGCAGTAGTCATGTGCCTCCACCCATCCTTCGACAATGGTCTTACCATACCCGAACAATGGGACGTTAGCCCAAACAAAGGGCTATGACTATTTCTTATGTTGTGATGAGGGAAGGAATCTTTCTCCCTCCGCTCATCTCAGGCCTATGTTGGTCTACCTTGTACTCTACTCACTTCTCTTTTTCTTCTCTCCTGCTAACCTCTTTTCTATTCTTGCCAGTGCACAGATAACACCACCCTTCCTAATCACTCCAGGTCTCAGGTCCTACACCCAGCTAATTCTGGATCCTCCTCTCACTCTTCTTTAAGGGGAAGTTATGTTAGTAATAATATACACCTTTCCTTCGAGCCCCATGCCACCTAATGCCACACTCTCCCCATCCCTCCGCATAGTATCTCATAAGTATCTCATAACATACAGGGCCTAAACTCCTCTATTAAGAGAAGGAAAGTTCTCCAAGCCTATCATTCCCAAAAAATGGAAGTGGTACTGTTACAAGAGACACATTTCCCAAGACATTACACCCCCTCTTTCCACCGTGCTCACTTTTCCCAATTTTTTCTAGTGAACGCTGATGACAAGACAAGGGGATTCGCCATCCTATTCGCAAAAACTTGTAAATTTAATGTTCAACTGGACCATAGACCTATAAAGACATAGAGACCCAGGAGGGCAGATTTTTCCTGGTGAAGGGAGTCCTAGATGACTACCTTTTCTCCTTCATCTCATATTATGCACTAATAAGGCAAAGACAACATTTTTCCAGACAATGCTCCAAACCCTAGAGCCAATGATAGGGGGGATCTTGATCTTTGGAGGGGACTCCAAAATAGCTTTTGATCAGAGCCTAGATAAGTCTAAACCCCCAGCCGCACAACTCACTCGTCCCACTAAAAGCAGCGCCAAAAGAGCCAAATTAATCTACCAACATGGCCTTGCTGACATTTGGCGAGAACTTAACCCCTCTAAACGTGATTACACACACTCCCAGAGCCCCCACCAATCTTATTCCAGAATTGACTACATCTTCATCTCCTCCATACATATCCCCTCGGTTCACAAATCATACATTAAAGACGATACTATCCGATCATTCAATGGTCCTCCTCATTTTACATACACACTCCACTAGACCACCCCTTACACACTGTAACTCAACTAAACTATACTTAGTGATCCCATTAAAGTTCTAGAATCTCAGCCAAAACTTTATGTGCTGCCCAAAAAGCTACGATCCGAGGAAATGATACAAAAAGCAACTTAGATGAAAAAATAAAGAACCTTGGACGTAGAGAAGCAAATTCCAGACTAGACACACCCCATATCGCCTTAAACCTAGCACTCACGGTCAAGGCCGAAAAAACCATCTGATGGAGTGGGGTCAGTTTCTACCAACATAAGGATACCATGGGCTCGATGCTAGCCTCTAAACAGTCCCCCAAATCATGCTCTTTCACTCTCCCGAAAATTTGATTGCAGGATGGGACCACGACCCTAAACCCCCAAATATTACATATTGCATATTACAATTATTTCAGGCATCCTACACACAATTATACCAAGAAGGAAACATAACTGATGAGACCGAAATAAATTCTTTCCTAGACAAACTCCCTAGGCCTACTTTAAGGAACGATCACAATGACATAATGGAAGCCCCATTTACAACTGAAGAAGACCTTGACACAATTAAAAATCTAAAAGGGGGGCGCAGCATTGGGGATGGGCGTGACCGGATGCTGAGGTGAGCGGGTTGGACGTTACGAGCCCAAACCACGCTGCTACTCCTATGCTCGTTCCCGCCTAGCAGTGCGGGGAAAGTGACGCCGAGACGCTAGAAAGTCTATTGCTGAGCGGGCGAACGGACCGGGTGTCCCCCTCGGCTTCTGGCGCTCAGCCTGCATGCTCTCCAGTGCACTCTCCCGAGGCTCTCCTGGGTTAGGATCCAGCGCACCTCCCAGTGAGAAGGGAGGAAGCGCACACCCGAGATTGTGCGGCTGTTTGCGGCTGTTTGCGGCTGCTTGCGGCGTCTCGAAGGCTTACGGGGAGGTCTATTCCAGGATGACCAGGAAGAGAGGTGCAGAGGAGGGGGCTGCACAGAACGGAGCTGGCGCTCACTCACAGCGTGGACCCAAGGACAAGGCAAGTCAAGCTGCTGCAAAATTGGAGCGCTTTGCACACACACCCAACCATACACCCAAAAAAGGGGGTCAGGCAGGGGGTGTGCAATATCAGGGCTCACATGCCAGCCATCCTGGGGGGAGAAAAAGCCAAGGCCCAGCAGTAGTAGGTGCCATTTGCAATAGCGGCAGAACCAGCCCCACAAACAGCCCTGGAGGGGGAACCTGGACTGAGTAAAGATTTAAGGGAAGGTGTGGGTGTGCTAACATCAGGAGCAGAGGAGGAACTATGAAAGATATCCTTCTAGCAATCAATAACTGTAAGGCGTCACTGTTTGAATTATCTGATCAGTTCAAAGGTATCAGAAATGATTTTTTTTCCTTGAGACAAGAGGTGCAGGAGGTATGTGGTCGGACTGTCGTCCTTGAGGGGAGAATCAGCCAGGTGGAAGATGATGTGCTTCCAATGAGGCAAGAAGTGAAACTTATGAGGGATAAATGTATGTATAAAATGGACGAAATAGAGAACAGGCTACGCAGAAAGAATGTAAGGGTGCTTGGTTTACCCGAAAGAAGTAAAGGTAATAACCCTATAGAGTTTATGTAAGGCTGGTTCAGAGATATGTTTGGTACGGAATCTCTATCAAGGTTCTTTACAATTGAGTGAGCGCACAGAGTAGCCCCCAGGGCACCTTCTTCAGGAAGTCAGCCAAGGCCCCTTATTAAGTTCCTGTATTTTAAGGACAAAGTTACCATCCTCTAGAAAGCAAGAGATATGAAAAACATACAGTACGTGTAAGGATTTCTTTGTACCCAGATTTTTCCCCCGAGTTACAGAGACAAAGAGCAAAGTTTATAGAGTGTAAGCATAAGCTGCAGCAATTCAAAGTCAGTTATGCATTACTTTATCCTGCACGCCTGCGCATAACAGCATTTGGAGAAGTGAAGTTTTTTAATGTACCTGCAGAAGTGACATCATGGTTGGAAAAGAATGAAGAAAGGCTACAGTGGGGTGAAGGAACATGAGGAAATTAGCTTTTGACGGTGCCTATCCAGTTTAATGTTCCTGTGGACTTTTTTTTTTCCCCTTCACTCCGAGACTTCCATTTGGTCATATTTGTGTATATATAGAAGTGAGGGTGTGGGGGAGGTAGTAAACACTTATATTGACATATATTGACATAACGGGGTTAGTTCCCCTCTTATTGGGTTCGGGTAGTAATGTAATGTAAAAAAGAGTATATACACTTCAGGGTTTGAGACGGTCACTATAGAAGCCCTTAGTATGGGCCCAAGTTTGGGTAAAGGGGAAAAGGGATTTAGGATGGGGGGGTGGTGGAGGGGGGAGGGTGTGGTGGGGGAGGGGTGGGGGAGGGAGGATGGAGGATGGAGGGTGGGGAGGAAGGGAAGGGGGTGTGCATGTGGGTGCATGGGAGTATGAGAGAGACAGTGATGTGGTGTGGCATGATATAAAAGGTTTTGAGCTTGTACTGGGGGGAAAAGCACTAAGGAGGTATACAGGAATTAAGGTTAAAATATTATTGATCATTAGTCACAAAAGTATTAAGGTTAAGAATATGGAATATCTTGAGAATAGTAAGGAAATATAGACAGGAGCATGATAGGTATTAAGGATGGTAGATGTAAATCCCCTGATCTAATAAAATATGTTAAGATATGTTGTGGAATGTGAGGGGGGTAATGGACATGTCTAAAAAGCAGGAAATTTTCTCTATGGTTGGTAAGGGTGGTTTTAGATTACTCTGTCTGCAGGAGACACATCTTGAGAGAGGTACAACTAGTGCTTTAAGACATAGGGGTTATCAGGTGCGATACCATTCCACCCATACCTCTTATTCAAGAGGAGTGAGCATATTGATAAACTCGGGACTGGTTTTCTCCTGCAGACAGAGTAAAGTAGATGAGAATGGACGGTACATTTTTCTTTTTTGATTGATAGAGGGTAGAATATGTGTAATTGCTAATGTTTACATTCCTCCCCCATTAGCACAGAAATTATGGGTGATTTAATAAGATTCAAAGCAGATAAATCTGGGGTACCTGTAATAGTGGCAGGTGACTTTAATATGACAATGAATAATAACATAGATAGGTTCCCAGCAAGGACCATGAATAGCGGAGTATCGAAGGGTCCGCTCCTCCAATATTGTGAGGAGGTAGGGCTGATAGACGTCTGGAGGAGGTGGCATCCAGGAGAAAGACAATATTCGTGTCACTCTAGAACACATGCCACGTTGTGCAGAATTGACCTTGTGCTGTGCAAAGAGGAAGCCTTGAATTTTTTGCAGGGGGTAGAGTACGAGCCAAGAGGAATTTCAGATCACTCACCAGTAGTGGTTTCAATAAAAACCGGGATAAGATATAGTAGAGGTGACTGGAAAGTAAATCCCTTTTGGCTCGAAATAATTGAAGACGCTGGGACAGTTGCAGCCAGTTTGGTATAATTTATAAATCTAAATTCAGGTTCAGCCCCACTGGGTATAATATGGGACTCCCTGAAGGCCTTCCTTCGGGGGATATTGATACAGAAAATCTCTTTTGTTAAGAAACAATCACAGGCTAAGGAAATCAAAGCAAAAGAGAGGGTGAGAGAAGCTGAAGCTCGGTATGTGGAGGAACCGGAACCTAGCCAGTTATGGGTAATGAGTAGATTATCAAGAAGAATACAGGAAATTAGGTTTGGAGAAAGTGGAAAAGAAGAGAATGTTCCAGAGACAGAATTTTTTGGGGGAAGGAGAGCAAGTTGGCAGAACCCTGGCCCTGATAGCTAAGGCAAACAGCCCCTCAACTACTATACCAGCAATTTGGGATAAGAAAGGGGAAATTAAAAGAACTACCTCGGATATAGTAAAGGTATTTAAAAATTATTATGAAAACCTGTATAGTGCCCCACAAATAAACGTAGAGGGGGATATGTGGGACTTTTTTGAAAAATTGGATATAAACCTCCTATCAAGAGAGGACAGGGAAGAATTGGAAGCCCCGTTGACGCTGGAAGAGATACAAAGGTTAATAGTAGACATGGCAAACCAGAAAGCTCCGGGTCCAGATGGCTTGCCCATAGAAATACTTAAGAGGTATGGGGAAGTATTGCTCCCTAAACTTGTGGAGGTATTAAATGGGGCTGTGGAAGAGGGGAAACTACCTATATCTATGACAGAAGCCACAATAATTGTACTATTAAAAGAAGGGAAGAACCCGCTTGATGTGTCCTCATATAGGCCCATATCACTCTTGTGCTCAGATGTGAAGATCTTGGCAAAAGCTCTGGCAACAAGGCTTAATAGAATAATTTCCAAAATGATACATCCAGATCAAACCGGTTTTATACCGGATAGATCTACAAGTGTGAACATAAGGCGAGTGTACCTAAATATGCAACTTCCAATTGAGAATGGAGGGAACAGAGCCGTCCTTTCATTAGATGCGGCCAAGGCTTTTGACTACCTTGAGTGGCACTATATATGGAAGGTACTGGCTGAATTCCAATTTGGTTCTAACTTTGTCCAAATTGGAAATGTTGGAAATTGTCAAATGAGGTACCTGGGCATTAATGTAACTAGAGATCCGGGGCAGTACATAACAGGAAACGTGGTCCCACTTATGACAAAATTAAAACAGAAAAGCCGGGTGTGGGCCCATCTCCCTCTCTCGGTCGCCGGACGATGCAATTTAGTTAAGATGGTATGGATGCCACAAATTTTATATGTTATACACAACTCTCCTGTGTGGATTCCAAAACACTGGTTTAAAAAAATGGACAGTGTGTTTAGAGAACTCATTTGGAAAAATGGAGTGGCAAGGATTCGTTTGCAGGCGTTACGGCGGCCGAGAGAGGTGGGAGGCTTGGCATTACCTGACCCAAGGTGGTACTTTCTTGCGGCACAAATGCAGTACATGGGAGGAAGTAAAAGGGTAGAAGAAAGAGGGGTAGGAGGGGTAACCTATTGCTGAACAATACTAAGCATGACACGTTGGTAGAAGCGGTTGAGACAGACTCCTTCGATTTCAATTGTCCCACTGCCCAGTTAATGGTTAAGAGTTGGGAGTCCGTCAAGACCGAGTTAGGTTATGTCGGATTCTCAGAGTTTACCCCATTATGGGATAATAAAATCTAAATAAACTTAAAGTAATGGGGAGATTAGAGAAATGGGATCGGAGGAGCATCCACTGCCTGGCACACTTATATAAGGCTGGTAGACTAAAGTCATTTCAGGAGATTGTGGCAGAATACATGGTTCCTAACCAACAATTTTATAGGTATTTGCAAATTAGGCATGCCTTGGCAGTGCAATTTGGTGGGAGGAACCAGAGTGGAGTGAAATGCCCTTTCTTAGGAAATTGGTGAATGCTAGAACAACAAAAGGACTAATTTCTGACATGTACGGATGTATTAGTACGGTGGGACAGGAGGGATAGGTAGAATCCAAGAATAGGATTAAATGGGAGGGAGATATGGGGCAATTAACGGAGGAGCAATCAAAATATGTTCTGGTACTGGGGCCCAGGATCTCTCTTTCTCCTTCACAGATTGTATCCCATCTGTATTTGGTATATAGGTCATATTACACGCCTCTGAAGTTACATATGTTTGGGAGAAGGCTTGATGCTGACTGCCAAAGGTGTGGGGTAGGGATGAGCCGAACACGCCCCTGTTCGGTTCGCACCAGAACGTGCGAACAGGAAAAAAGTTTGTTCGAACATGCGAACACAGTTAAACTCTGTGGGACACGAACATGAATAATGAAAAGTGCTAATTTTAAAGGCTTATATGCAAATTATTGTCATAAAAAGTGTTTGGGGACCTGAAGGGCCTGGTATGGAATTTAGGGGGATCCCCACGTCATTTTTTTTTTAAATTTTGGTTCGGGGTTCCCCTGTGGAGAATTCCCATGCCGTTTTTATCAATGAACTTCTATGTGTATTGTCGGACCGGCAATGCAATAGCCGCGAGTAGTTTTAAAAGACTTTTTTTCCTTTGAAATGTCCATTTGCTGTCAGACTGTTCTAAACACAGGAAACATGTGCCCCTTTACAGGCATACTATAGACACCCCCCAGGTAAAAAATTTAAAAGGATATTATACTTTTATTGTTTGACTTTAAGCATTATTAAAATCACTGCTCCTGAAAAATTGGCCGTTTTTAAAACTTTTTTTTGCATTGATCCATGTCCCCTGGGGCAGGACCCAGGTCCCCAAACACTTTTTATGACAATAACTTGCATCATCAAGCGTCATCAGTGCAGCCTCACCAGTGCAGAGAGTGCACAGGCATCAGTGCAGCCTGATCAGTGCCCATCAGTGCAGCCTGATCAGTGCTCATCAATGCAGCCTCATCAGTGCCTATCAACACAGCCTGATTAGTGCCCTTAATGCAGCCTCACCAGTGCAGACAGTGCCCATCAATGCAGCCTGATCAGTGTTCATCGGCGGGGGGGGTTGGTTGATTGCCCTTGGGCCGCCACTGCCAAACTTTAAAATTGTTGCTATGCATCATTTCTTAAATTTACTACTGAAGGGGATACAGTAAATAAGTTTTATCACAAGAGAGGTTATCACACCTTACTTCAGGCTGGGGAGGGCTGTGTGTTTCAGTGGAGAGCCAGGTCCTTGCACCTGTTCGGGGGGGTGATGATTCTGTCCTGTCTCTTCTCTTCTCTTCTCTTCTCTTCTCTTCTCTTCTCTTCTCTTCTCTTCTCTTCTCTTCTCTTCTCTTCTCTTCTCTTCTCTTCTCTTCTCTTCTCCCAGTGTCCAGCCCCAGCCCACAGCTCAGCAAGTCACATGGGACAGGATGTTCTTGATGCCACTCGTACCTTCCCCTGACGTGCCACGTGACCTGCCTCTGAGACTCTTGGGAGGTGGGAGTTGTGGTTTGCTGCACTGATAAGGCCCTTACCTTTAGCGTGGCTGGACTACAGCTCCCACAGTGCAGTGCAGCCTACGCAGCAGCAGCCAGCTAGGCAATTGGCTTGCCGTGGCCGACATCTAGCAAAAAAAAATTAACAGACAGCCAGCGCCGCGGCCGACATCTAGCAAAAAATAACAGACAGACAGCGCTGTGGCCCACGGCCATTTTAAAGATAATGTAGGTGGCCTGGGGGAAATTTCCAAGTTGCCCCCTGGCCCAGCCCACCCCTGCAGGGGGAATGCTGGGTCTTGGGGCCCCCCCACAGCGGCGGGGCCCTACGCAGCTTGCGTAGTGAGCATATAGGGCGGATCATCTCTGGGTAGCGGTACAAATGCACTCATTAGAGGTTTCAGGAGCGACAGATGACCCAGGTGCCTTATCACTGTTTGTTCCTTGATATGCAAAACATAGGAAGTTTTACACTGCATTACCTGAACTTTGCTGAGAGTTATTTATCTATACAGATAATATGTACTGCTGATCCAACACTCTTTACCTTTGTGATATGGTTATTATTTCATGTAATTTTCTGATCTTCAATAAACATTTTGAAAGAAAAAGAACAAAAAAAAAGAAATTCTTCTGGACACCTTCCATAAACCTGATCAACGTCCTTCCTCTTATGCATCCCTGCAACTGCTCCCAGACCTATCCAGGCACACTCTTCAGCGTAGATGCAATTTGGCCACCATTACCAAAGCTCTGCGCAATCACCACATTCTACACAAATGGAAGTACCTGGCATTACTGTCTATTACCCATAATGTCAACACCACCACTGTGTCCTTTCTGGAAGAAGGGCTGACCGTTCTTCGGCAATGGGGTATCATCCTGGAAGCTCCCCCAGATCCCATTCAGATCAACAATGCCCCAAACAACTAAGCAGAATGGCAGGTCGTATCCCAATAATGCTCCTCACAGCAGAAAAGAAACAAAAGGAGGCTCCCAAATAACTGCTCATTAATCTACCATATCCCTATCCCCGGTTATCGTTAAACATGGATATTTATCCAATACCCTCCAGATCTTATGAACAACACGTAATGTTCACAAATCTCATTGAGGATTCTCTTTTTACCATTTTGTTTTGTTTGATCCTTTTTCAGTATGTTTTGTTCTGTTTCCTTATCTGCTCTACCTGTACACCAACAACAACCAGAGACAAGTCCAAGTTTTCCATCAATGATGCGTCCTAAGCTTACAAGCAACCAGATCAAACTTTCATCTGTCAAAGAGAATCCTTCTTTTCCATATGTAAGAAAAGACATTGGAACATAATAACACAACTCTGTATTACCTGCAGCACATCCAGTGCAGTAAGTGTTGAACTACCTCTGCACACATACTACATAAAATTCTACTATGACCATTAAGTGTATGTCCCTGTCTTGAATGTTAAAGGCCTGAATCCTCCTGCCAAAAGACACTCTATGTGGAAAGAAGCCCTGAAAAAAAAAAGCAGATATACTCTGCATACAGAAAACACACTTTATTGCCTCCAACATCCCTAAATGTGCTCACAAGCAATACCCTCATGTCTTTCGCTCCTGTGCACCCGAGAAGAAGGCGAGAGGTGTGTTTCTAGCCATTAGACACACAATGTGCTTCAAGCTAAAAAACTCTATCCTGGACAGTAAGGGGCATTTTATCATGATCATTTGTGACCTAAATGCATGCCCTTATACCCTGGTAGCTGAGGAGTGCTGTGAGTACTGTGGGGGCACTGTGAGTACTGAGGACTGGAGTATTGAAGACGCCGTGAGTACTGAGAACACTGTGAGCACCAAGGATTACTGAGGGTGTGCTGTAAGTACTGAGGGGGCACCATGAATAAACCAAGGGACATTTTAAGTACCAAGGGGTTCCTGTTACTTTATTCACAGTTTAGGGTTAAAAAATAGTGATTAGAATAAAAAAAAATGTATCTAATGTATACAATTATAAATAAATAGAAAATAAATTAAATCAAATAAGGAAAAACTTTTTTCTGATTATTTCCATTTCGTTAGCCACTGCAAGATCCCAGATTCACCCATCATCACTATTTACATCACACTGTTACCTTACAGTGGTAAGGTAAGGAGCCATTGCACATTGAGGTGTTTATACACTGAAGAGGGTTCACATCACTTATTCACTGAAAGACTGTCTCTGCACAGATTATCACTTGGAGCACAGCACTTTATTTATTGTACTTTATCCATAAAGTTTTTCTGGATACCTATGTGCACTGTTGAACTCTATTTCTATACTGTGTCAGCATTAGCACTTTGATCCTATTTTTCTATGCCATATTTTTCAATTCTCTGTGCATGTTGAATTCTATGCGATTATGCGATTATTTATTAGCGTTTAATAGGCAATTTTTTAATATAATTTTGCACATGCGATGTACCCTTTATTTAGTACTTTATTTATGGTAATGAGCTATCATTCACTAGAGCGCAACACCACATATCAATTTTTATATATATTTAACCACTTGACGACCGCCGCACAACGATGTATGTCAGCAGAGCGGCACGGGCAGGCAAAAGGGCTTACATGTACGTCCCTGCCTGCCCGCAGGTGGGGGGTCCGCTCGGACCCCCCCGGTGCCAGCGGCGGTCGTATTCAGGTCAGGGGCGATCAAAGGTGAGGGGGAGGCCACTCATTGGTGGCTCCCCCCTCGTGATCACTCCTGGCCAATGACAGACTTCCTTGGCTTCTGTAATGTAAACAGAAGCGGAGGAAGTGATGTCACTCTCCTCGAGCCGGTCTTTTCGTTCTGGCGCCAAGGAGAGAAGACATCCAAGTAAGTTTGCACCAACACTACAGTAACAGTAGAACACTCAGGCACACTTGTCACCCCCCCATCACCCCGCAGTCACCCCCTGATCACCCCCCTGTACCCCCTGTCACACTGACACCAAAAGCAGTGTTTTTTTCTGATTATTGCATTGGTGTCAGTTTGTGACAGTTATAAGTGTTAGGGCAGTTAGGGTTAGCCCCCTTTAGGTCTGGGGTACCCCCCTTTAGGTCTAGGGTACCCCCCTAACCCCCCCTAAAAAAGTTTTAACCCCGTGATTACCCCCCGTCGCCAGTGTCACTAAGCGATCGTTTTTCTGATCGCTGTATTAGTGACACAGGTGACGCTAGTTAGGGAGGTAAGTATATAGGTTCGCCGTCAGTGTTTTAGAGCGACAGGGACCCCTATATACTACCTAATAAATGTTTTAACCCCCTGATTGCCTCCTAGTTAACCCTTTCACCAGTAATCACCATATAATTGTTACGGGTGATGCTGGTTAGTTAGTTTGTTTATTATAGTTTTAGGGCACCCGCCGTTTATTATCTTATAAAGGTTTAACCCCCTGATTGCCCAGCGGTGATATAAGTTAAGTTTTTAGGGTCGGATAAGGTCTGCGTCGCCCCAGGCAGCATCAGGTTAGCGCCAGTACAGCTAAAACCCACGCACGCAGCATACACCTCCCTTAGTGCTATAGTATCTGAACGTATCGATATCTGATCAAATCAGATCTATACTAGCATCCCCAGCAGTTTAGGGTCCTCAAAAGCGCAGTGGTAGCGGGATCAGCCCAGATACCTGCTAGCACCTGCGTTTTGCCCCTCGGCCCAGCCCAGCCCAGCCCTGCCCAGCCCACCCAAGTGCAGTATCGATCGATCACTGACACAAAACACTAAGCACACATAACTGCAGCATTCGCAGAGTCAGGCCTGATCCCTGCGATCGCTAACAGTTTTTTGGTAGCGTTTTGATACAGTCGCTGACAGTCAGGAGCTTTTTTGCCTGTGAGTCTCACTAGTGTACCCCTAAATTTAGAGCCCAAAATGGCAAATCAAAGGTACACTAGTGAAGAGGCCTACACATTTATGAGCATGACAGATAGTGAAGAGGAAGTCACTAATCTGACAGATTCAGGCTCAGAATACGATCCTGTAGAGGACAGCGGCTCCATGACAGATAGCTCTGATGACGGAGTTGTGGTCCCTGCTAAGGTCAGGCGTACCAGACCCCAATCTTCTTCTTCTGTCCTTGAAGTGCAAGAACCGCAGGTCCCTCGTATGGAGCAGAGAAGTACTAGCGCCGCTATTCCTTCTGGTGAACTGGCAAGCACCAGCGGCCTAGTACACCCTGGTCGTATATCCAGCACTGCAGTAACACTTGGTGATGTGGCGAGTCCCATAAGTGCAGTTCAAGCTGGCGAGGTGGCAAGCACTAGTAGTGTCCCGCTGCCACCAAGAAGACAAAGACAGGCCTGTCATGCCCATAGTGCCCTTCCTGCTGCATTCGCCAATCCGAATTGGGAACCCACCACTTCTGCAGCACCCGTACTTCCCCCATTCACTGGCCAAACCGGAATTCAGGTGGAAACAGTTGATTTTACGCCACTGGATTTTTTTCACTGCTTTTCACCGAAGATCTCTATAGATCTATTGTGGACCAAAGCAATTTATACGCTGGTCAACACATCGTCGCTAATCCCCAGTCCTCCCTTGCCAGAGATTGGAAACCAATAACGGTCTCTGAATTTAAGCTCTTTCTGGGCCTTTCCCTCAACATGGGCTTGAATAAAAAGAGTAAGTTGCGGTCATATTGGTCCACTGACCCAATTTACCATGCGCCCGTGTTCTCTGCCTCTATGGCCAGGGCACGATACGAGCAGATTTTGCGGTTCATGCACTTCAACGACAATGAACTCTGTCATCCTCGTGGAGACCCTGAATACGCTCTACAAAATTCGGCCCCTCGTAAACCACTTCAACCAACGTTTTGCAGACTTGTTTACTCCCCATCAAGTTGTCTGCGTTGATGAGTCCCTGATTAAATTTTCTGGCCGCTTGTCATTCAAACAGTACCTTCCCAGCAAGCGTGCCAGATACGGGGTCAATATGTATAAGCTCTGTGACAGGGCCACAGGCTATACAGTACATGTAGATTTATGGTTTACAAGGGCAAAGATAGTCACGTAGAGTCGACAAACTGCCCTGACTACATAGGAAGTGCTGGCAAGATAGTGTGGGACTTGGTGTCACCCTTATTCAGAAAGGGGTACCACTTGTACGTGGACAATTATTACACAAGCGTGCCACTTTTTAGTCACTTGTTTGATCAGCAGATTGGAGCATGTGGCACCGTGCGGCCTAATCACCGGAGCTTTCCCCAGCGGCTTGTAGGTTCCCGTCTTAGGCTGGGGGAGAGAGCCTGCTTGCAGTGTAATAATTTGCTCGCTATGAAGTGGAGGGATAAGAAGAATGTTTTCGTTCTCACCTCCCTTCATGCAGACACGACGGCCCAAATTACTACGGCGACTGGTGTTGTGGAGAAACCCATCTGTGTCCACGAATATAACCAAAACATGGGAGGGGTGGACCTCAACGACCAGTTGTTGGCACCGTACCTAGTTGCCCGTAAGGCCAGACGCTGGTACAAAAAAGCGTCTGTTTATTTATTTCAATTGGCTTTGCTGAATGCTCATGTGCTATACAGAGCTTCAGGACGGACTGGATCCTTGCTTACATTCCATGAAGAGATCGTCAGAGCCCTTCTGTTTCCAGACGGTGCTCCACCTCACCTTCCCCAACCAAATGCAGTAAGCCGGCTGCATGAGAGGCATTTTCAATATGTCCTCCCGAGTACCCCTACCCAACGAGCCCCCAAAGAAAATGTCTGCAGAAAGCACGGATTTAGGCGTGACACCCGGTATTATTGTCCCTCCTGTCCTGGCAATCCTGGTCTTTGCATTGGTGAATGTTTTGAGCACTACCATACACTAGTTGAGTTTTAGCGTAGGGTACAGCATTGCACAGACCAGGACACACTTTCACAGGGTCTCCCAAGATGCCATCGCATTTTGAGAGACCCAAACCTGGAACCATTACAGTTTTAAAAGTTACAGTTATAAAAAAAAATGTAAAAAAAAAAAAAAGTAAAAAATAAAAAAGATACACAAAAAAATATGAAATAAAAAAACCAAAAATAGTTGTCGTTTTATTGTTCTCTCTCTCTCTATTTTCTCTCTATTGTTCTGCTCTTTTTTACTGCATTCTATTCTGCAATGTTTTATTGTTGTTATGTTTTATCATGTTTGCTTTTCAGGTATGTAATTTTTTATAGTTTACTATGTTTTAACCATTTTTTTGTTTTTTAGGTACTCAATTCAGCTGCAGCGCGGATTTATTTATCTTGACACCAACAGCGTTTGCTCCCACGATACATAAAGCCGTGACTCCAGCGCTGTCGGAGGTGATTTCACCACCACAGTTACATATTTTAGCATATATGCCGAAGCGTGGGGGCAGCAGTGGGTGGAGGAGCGATTTGCTCCTGCCTTTTGTGGGAGGATGCCCCCATGCTTCAGCATATATATATTTTAGGTAGGCACAGGTTGCGTTCTATTCTGCATTCTATTCTGCAATGTTTTATTGTTGTTATGTTTTATCATATATATATATCATATATATATTTTAGGTAGGCACAGGTTGCGTTCTATTCTGCATTCTATTCTGCAATGTTTTATTGTTGTTATGTTTTATCATGTTTGCTTTTCAGGTATGTAATTTTTTATAGTTTACTATGTTTTAACCATTTTTTTGTTTTCAGGTACTCAATTCAGCTGCAGCGCGGATTTATTTATCTTGACACCAACAGCGCTTGCTCCCACGATACATAAAGCCGTGACTCCAGCGCTGTCGGAGGTGATTTCACCACCACAGTTACATATTTTAGCATATATGCCGAAGCGTGGGGGCAGCAGTGGGTGGAGGAGCGATTTGCTCCTGCCTTTTGTGGGAGGATGCCCCCATGCTTCAGCATATATATATTTTAGGTAGGCACAGGTTGCGTTAAATGTTTTATTTTTTACTATGTTTTTTTTGTATTTGCTTTGCAGGTATGGTAAGTCTTACTGTTATACTGTAATGTTACTTTGTTTTTTGTTAACCATCATTTGCTTAGCAGGTACGCCATTCAGTTGCAGTGCGGATTTATTTATCTTGACAGCAACAGCGTTTGCTCCCACGATACATAAAGCCGTGACTCCAGCGCTGTCGGAGGTGATTTCACCACCACAGTTACATACTTCAGCATATATGCCGAAGCGTGGGGGCAGCAGTGGGTGGAGGAGCGATTTGCTCCTGCCTTTTGCGGGAGGATGCCCCCATACTTCGGCATTAGGGATGAGCTTCGAGTTCGAGACGAACTCATGTTCAACTCGAACATTCGCCGAACAGCTTTTCTCTGGCTCTCCTGTCCTAACAGGGAACCTGAAAATGCAGCTGGTGATTCAGCGAGCTGACCATAGAGCTGATCAGAGACCAGAATGGCTCCAAACATCTCTATGGCCTAAGAAACCGGTAGCTACGAGCATTTCATGACTTAGATTTCGCCGGATGTAAACAGCGCCATTGGGAAATTGGGAAAGCATTTTCTCACACCGATCTTGGTGTGGTCAGATGCTTTGAGGGCAGAGGAGAGATCTGGGGTCTAATAGACCCCAATTTTTTTTTAAAAAGAGTACCTGTCACTACCTATTGCTATCATAGGGGATATTTACATTCTCTGAGATAACAATAAAAATGATTAAAAAACATAAAAATGAAAGGAACAGTTTAAAATAAGATAAAAAATTTAAAAATATAATAAAAAAAAAAAAAGCACCCCTGTCCCCCCCTGCTCTCGCACAAAGGCGAACGCAAGCGTCGGTCTGGCGTTAAATGTAAACAGCAATTGCACCATGCATGTGAGGTATCACCGTGAAGGTCAGATTGAGGGCAGTAATTTTAGCAGTAAATCTAAAGTGGTAACCTGTAAAGGCTTTTAAAGGCTTTTAAAAATGTATGTAGTTTGTCGCCACTGCACGTTTGTGCGCAATTTTAAAGCATGTCATGTTTGGTATCCATGTACTCGGCCTAAGATCATCTTTTTTATTTCATCAAACATTTGGGCAATATAGTGTGTTTTAGTGCATTAAAATTTAAAAAAGTGTGTTTTTTCCCCAAAAAATGTGTTTGAAAAAAAATGTGTGTGAAAAAAAAATGAAACACCCACCATTTTAATCTGTAGAGCATTTGCTTTAAAAAAATATGTAATGTTTGGGGGTTCAAAGTAATTTTCTTGCAAAAAAAATAATTTTTTCATGTAAACAAAAAGTGTCAGAAAGGGCTTTGTCTTCAAGTGGTTAGAAGAGTGGGTGATGTGTGACATAAGCTTCTAAATGTTGTGCATAAAATGCCAGGACAGTTCAAACCCCCCCCCCCCAAATGACCCCATTTTGGAAAGTAGACACCCCAAGCTATTTGTTGAGAGGCATGTTGAGTCCATGGAATATTTTATATTGTGACACAGGTTGCGGGAAAAAGACAATTTTTTTTTTTTATGCACAAAGTTGTCACTAAATGATATATTGCTCAAACATACCATGTGAATATGTGAAATTACACCCCAAAATAAATTCTGTTGCTTCCCCTGAGTACGGGGATACCACGTGTGAGACTTTTTGGTAGCCTAGCCGCGTACGGGACCCCGAAAACCAAGCACCGCCTTCAGGCTTTCTAAGGGTGTAAATTTTTGATTTCACTCTTCACTGCCTATCACAGTTTCGGAGGCCATGGAATGCCCAGATGGCACAACGCCCCCCCCCCTCAAATGACCCCATTTTGGAAAATAGACACCCAAAGCTATTTGCTGAGAGGTATAGTGAGTATTTTGCAGACCTCACTTTTTGTTACAAACTTTTGAAAATTGAAAAAAGAAAAAAAAAAATTTTCTTGTCTTTCTTCATTTTCAAAAACAAATGAGAGCTGCAAAATATTCACCATGCCTCTCAGCAAATAGCTTGGGGTGTCTACTTTCCAAAATGGGGTCATTTTAGGGGGGTTTGTGCTATCTTGGCATTTTATGGCCTTCAAAACTGTGATAGGTAGTGAGGAGTGAAATCAAAAATTTATGCCCTTAGAAATCCTGAAGGTGGTGATTGGATTTCGGGGCCCCGTATGAAGCTAGGATCCCAAAAAGTTGCACACATGTGGTATCCCCGTACTCAGGAGAAGCAGCAGAATATATTTTGGGGTGTAATTCAACATATGCCCATGGCATGTTTGAGCAATATATCATTTAGTGACAACTTTGTGCAAAAAAAAAAAAAATTGTCACTTTCCTGCAACTTGTGTCAAAATATAAAATATTCCATGGACTCAACATGCCTCTCAGCAAATAGCTTGGGGTGTCTACTTTCCAAAATGGGGTCATTTGGGGGGGGGGTTGTGCCATCTGGGTATTTTATGGTCTTCAAAACTGTGATAGGTAGTGAGGAGTGAAATCACAACTTTACGCCCTTAGAAATCCTGAAGGCGGTGCTTGGTTTTCGGGGCCCCGTATGCGGCTAGGCTCCCAAAAAGTCCCACACATGTGGTATCCCCATACTCAGGAGAAGCAGCTAAATGTATTTTGGGGTGCAATTCCACATATGCCCCTGACCTGTGTGAGAAATATATCATTTAGTGACAACTTTGTGCAAAAAAAAATAATTGTCACTTTCCCGCAACTTGTGTCAAAAAATAAAATATTCCATGGACTCAACATGCCTCTCAGCAAATAGCTTGGGGTGTCTACTTTCCAAAATGGGGTCATTTGGGGGGGGGTTTGTGCTATCTTGGCATTTTATGGCCTTCAAAACTATGATAGGTAGTGAGGAGTGAAATCAAAATTTTATGCCCTTAGAAATCCTGAAGGCGGTGCTTGGTTTTCGGGGCCCTGTACGCGGCTAGGCTCCCAAAAAGTCCTAAACATGTGGTATCCCCGTACTCAGGAGAAGCAGCAGAATGTATTTTGGGGTGTAATTTCACATATGCCCATGGCATGTTTGAGCAATATATCATTTAGTGACAACTTTGTGCAAAAAAAAAAATAATTGTCACTTTCCCGCAACTTGTGTCAAAAAATAAAATATTCCATGGACTCAACATGCCTCTCAGCAAATAGCTTGGGGTGTCTACTTTCCAAAATGGGGTCATTGGGGGGGGTTTGTGCCATCTTGCCATTTTATGGCCTTCACAACTGTGATAGGTAGTGAGGAGTGAAATCAAAAATTTACGCCCTTAGAAATCATGAAGGCGGTGCTTGGTTTCGGGGCCCCGTACGCGGCTAGGCTCCCAAAAAGTCCCACACATGTGGTATCCCCGTACTCAGGAGAAGCAGCTGAATGTATTTTGGGGTGCAATTCCACATAGGCCCATGGCCTGTGTGAGCAATATATCATTTAGTGACAACTTTTTGGAAATATTATTTTTTGGTCATTATTCAATCACTTGGGACAAAAAATAAATAAATAATCAATGGGTTCAACATGCCTCTCAGCAATTTCCTTGGGGTGTCTACTTTCCAATATGGGGTCATTTGGGGGGGTTTTGTACTGCCCTGCCATTTTAGCACCTCAAGAAATGACATAGGCAGTCATAAACTAAAAGCTGTGTAAATTCCAGAAAATGTACCCTAGTTTGTAGACGCTATAACTTTTGTACAAACCAATAAATATATGCTTATTGACATTTTTTTTACCAAAGAAATGTGGCTGAATACATTTTGGCCTAAATGTATGACTAAAATTGAGTTTATTGGATTTTTTTTTATAACAATTATTAGAAAATATAATTTTTTTTCAAAATTTTCGGTCTTTTTCCGTTTATATCGCAAAAAATAAAAATGGCAGAGGTGATCAAATACCATCAAAAGAAAGCTCTATTTGTGGGAAGAAAAGGACGCAAATTTTGTTTGGGTACAGCATTGCACGACCGCGCAATTAGCAGTTAAAGCGACGCAGTGCCAAATTGGAAAAAGTCCTCTGTTCCTTAGGCAGCATAATGGTCCGGGGCTAAAGTGGTTAAAAAGCACTTTATCTAACAATGCATGCACCATTAACATGTTTCTCTAGTCTTTCTGTTGGAGCACATGCTTTATGGAATCATGGACAGGGCACTTGAGGCAGAACAGAGTCAGGAAGAGGAGGATGCCCTTGCCTCTAGAAGGCCCCCTTTATCCAGATAGCATTCCTGTGGGCCCGCCAAACACACAGGAAGAAGAGGAGGAGGATTGTGTCAGCATGGATGTAGAGGATAACAGTCAGCAGCAGTCTTCAAGGGATGGTTTTCAGTCCCCAGAAACCCAAGGAGTTGTACGTGGCTGGGAGGAGGTAGTTACGGATCATATGATCGAATGCCTCTGCAAACTTACGCTGCATGGCCTCCCTGATTCTGCAAAGCCTGCAAAAGGACCCTAGGATTCGTGGTATCAAGGAGAGGGATCATTACTGGCTGGCAACCCTTCTTGATGCACGTTACAAGGGTAAGGTTGCAGAACTCATCCTGCCTTCACAGAGGGAGCAGAGGATGAAACATCTTCTGGAGGCCTTGAAGAAAGGTTTGTGCAACACATTTCCAGACCCTGGGAGGTTACTGTAGCGCTACGTCCCCACACTCCGATTGAGTGCTCTCGTCATATATCGCTTCCTCCCAGTCTGAACATAGATATCAGATATTCCAACCACTCACAAGCACAAAACAAGACGATACTTGTTTAGTTGCTGAACATGGACTCTTTTATTAGAACCAAAATACAAGTCTTATATACAGTAGAAGAGGAGGTCCCCCTCCTGCTCATATTACTTTAACAATACACCTGTAACCAGAAACATAATTAACATGAGCTCATTAACTAATCCCTTAAACAGCCGATGTGACTCCGTGCCCTCCTGAGCATTGTTATGATTTCACTAC